>OZ002744.1:18500768-19048189 GCA_963924295.1 Dioctria rufipes | reverse complement strand
AGAATCATGATAAACTAAACGGTCGTTGTTTACTGAGCTCCTGAAGTTTTGTTTCTTTCCACGTAATAACTCCAAGTTTTTTGTCGTTACAAGTTTATTTATTCAGCTCTATTTGTTTTTAATTACTACAATAATAATTATTGGTATTAATTGTGCTGTGTTTTTGAGTGGATTTATAAAATTTTAATCAATATGAGCAACAGTAATAAATTTAACACTAATGCAAAAGGTGCCAATACAATCACCCCAAAGTCTCTCACTAGAGTAACGAGAAATAAACAGAAGAACCAACACCCCAAGTTAAAAGTGGCGGCTCCAATGCTACTCCAACTGCAAGCCGATCTGTCTCTGTTATCTCAACAGATTATTTTGAATTGCTTGAAAGAAATCTGCTGAAAAGCTTTGCTGAAATAATCTCTGAAAAGCTCAGTGAAATTTGAGGAGAAAATTCTGCAAAAAATGGATGAAATTAATTTCGCCAATTAGATCAGAAGTGAATGAGCTGAGGGAAGAACTGGATTATGTTAAAGTGAGCTATTTGAAGTTCGTAATGATTTGGAAGGCACACATAGATTGAGTAGACTGACTGATGCTATTATCACTGGAGTACGCTATACGAATGATGAAAATTCCTCAACAAATACTTAACAACATATCTTCTACCATTAATCATACATTGTCACCATATTCCACCGTTTTTCGCTCTAAATTTAATAGTAAGATGTCGCCTCTGATCGTGAAATTCTCTTCAGTTAGTGAACAAAGAATATTCTTGCAAAAATTTCGAATTTCTGGAGCAGTGCAACTGAAAAATATTTCCCCTACATTTTATCCGACAGCAGAATTTATGCGCATGAGAGTCTCACTCCCAACAATCAAGGAATATTGCGGAAGGCAGTTGGGCTTAAACGAAATAATCTGCTTCACTCTGTTTTTACTCGTCATGGTATGGTACATGTCCGTATTAAGCATGAAGATTCGCCTATAGTAATTGTAAACATAGAAGCTCTGGACCAACTCTATCACTGAAGCAAGTACTGAAGTAGCTCTAGTATATACACACTGCAAATGCGTGGAATCTTACGTCACAAATCGCTTAATTTAAAAGGGAAAAAAATTGTTTTTTTGATATCTGCTATAGATTTTGTTTTTATTTTTAAATTAGTTTACCTTTTAACTGCTCTTTAATTTATTTTATGTTAATTTATTTATTTGTTTATTTATTTATTTATTTCTATTTGTGTAGATGTGTAATTTGTGTAGGGTAATTGCGTGGAAAATGTGTGCCATTCATTTAAATGACTCTTTGTTTGCCATATACCGTGCTTTCTGCTGGTGCCTGATCTTTGCTGGTGGAGGAGAGTAGTATATCACCGCTGGACAAGGTAAGAGCGTTATGCAACATATTCACCTCATGTGCCACAGGGTTGAATGTAATGTACATGAATGCCAGAAGCTTGAGAAATAAGGTTAGATCAAGTTCAAGATATTGCTTTGCTGATACCATGATTCACATTTTTGTGTGTAACTGAGACGTGGCTTAATAGTAGTGTGAGTTCTGCATTGGTTCAATGCCTAACTACAACATCTTTAGAAATGATCGTTTAGACCGTTTAGGTGGTGGAGTTGCCATTTATGTCAACAAATCTTTACGAGCCCAAATTCTGAAGTCTTCGTCCCCTGGACGGGATATTGAGTTATAGCAGTAGAGGTTAGTTCCGTTTCCGAAAAATGTGTCCTGTTCTGTGTCTATTGTCCACCTAATAGCTTTAACCTAGATAGTTCCTCTGAACTTCTTGATATAGCGGCCTCTATTGCTCAACAATACCAAGACGTAATAATCTGTGGCGATTTTAATGTTAATGCTCTCAGTGTTAGTCAGTCACGGGAAAATTTACTTTACCTTTTACAGACACTAGATATTAAAATAATTAACCACCAGCCAACATATTTCAATACTGCCGCTCCATCGCAGCTTGATTATATCCTCACAACAAACATGCATAAGGTTCTATTCCACAGTCAAATATCACCGCCAAGTAATTTTGATCATGACTTTCTGTTTATGACTTTCAAATTTAGATTTGACACAACTCGCAATACTACGTTCACTTATCGTGATTTTAAAAGCATTGACATGACTGCGCTCTTTTCTGAGTGTGACCAAATATCATGGAATGACATATATACTTGTAATGATTTGGACGGTAAGGTCGAGCTTTTAACGAATATTCTTCTGAATCTCTATAATAAGTATGTGCCCCTAAAAACATGTAGAGTCTGTGACAATCGTTGCCCTTGGATCACCCGAGAGATTCACCACGCCATGGCTGAGCGTGATTTTCTGCTAAAGCAGTACAGAAGATCGCATTGTGTATCGGCACATAACAGATACAAAACTATTCGTAATAGGGTAACATCTATGATTCGTTCATCTAAGTGTGCATATCTTCAAAGCAAGCTGGATTTAGACCAGCCTTCTAGGAGGTTGTGGAAAAATATTCGCAGCTTGGGAATATATGGGCAAGAATCCCCCACAAGTCATCTGTAATCCCGATACACTGAACAAGTTTTTTACGAATTTCACTGGAACTACGGCTCAGCGTTCTCATAACTTAGACTATTCTAACTTCCTTTCTGAGGGCTTTTCTTTTCACTGCGTTGACGGATGTGAAACTCTCTCCACGTTGTACTCTATTAAGTCAAACGCAACTGGGCCTGATTTGCTAAATCCCAAATTCCTTAAACTCATAATGCCATATATATCTTGTCCCCTAGTCCATATCTACAATTGCTGTCTCACCAGATCTCAGTTTCCTACCCAATGGAAACAAGCTACAGTTGTCCCTATTCCTAAGAAAGTGTCTCCGTCTCAACCTAGCGATTATCGTCCCATTAGTCTGCTTAATTTTCTGGCCATGGGATTGGAAAAGATCTTATATAAGCAAATTTATGGATTATGTAGAGGTGAATAAAATATTGTCAGTTTGGCAGTCTGGCTTTCGACCGGGGCACAGCTGTGAGACTGCTCTCTTAAAAGTTGCCACAGATATTTATGATGCTCTTGATAGTGATCATTTGACAATATTGGTTTTACTTGACTATAGTAAAGCATTTGACTCTGTTAATCATTTAAAACTAATCTCTAAACTTGGTAATGGTAATGGGCTTAACTTCTCATCTACAGCTGTTAAGCTGATTACCTGTTTCCTAACGAATCGCAGTCAAATGGTGAAGGTAGGAGAAACTCTCTCTAATCCGGCGTATCTGTCCTCAGGTGTTCCTCAAGGATCAATCCTTGGTCCACTTTTATTTAGCCTGTACATAAATGACCTACCAAGTGCTATTAAAAATTGCTCTATTCATTTATATGCTGATGATGTACAGATGTACCTTAGTAGACCTATAGGACTAATGGAGGATCGTGTCTATCGAATCAATGAGGATCTACAGTACCTACATAAGTGGTCTGCAATTAATGAGCTGTCACTGAATCCGTCCAAATCAAATTGCTTAGCAATTTATAGGCGTGCATTAGAGAAATCCGAGCTTCCCCCTGTAGTATTGAACAACACAGTCTTGGAATATGTTGACTCAGTCAAAAATTTGGGAATCAAAATTAATTCCAAGTTCAGTTGCTGCACCTACATTGCGGAAACGATGAGAAAGGTATATGGTGCTCTGCGGCAATTGTGGATTAGCTCAAGCTCCATGTCAGTGGATTTTAAACTGAAATTGACTAAATCAGTAATTGTACCACATTTTACATATGGTAGTTTAATATTCGGCAAACTTGATTCTGTTTGTCAAAGGAAACTGAAAGTTGCGTTCAATGATGTTACTCGATACATTTACAAGCTCCCTCGTAGCGCTCACATATCAGCGTATGTATCATCGATCCTGGGCACATCCCTTGAGACATATCTAGTTAGACGTCAACTTATTTTCTTACAAAAATTAATAATTCATAAAAGCCCAGCTTACTTATATGAGAAACTGCAGTTCTTGCATTCTACCAGAAATCCTCAGCTTCTTATCCCAAGGCACATCTTACAGTATGGTGAGCGTTCTACTTTGTCCAAGCTGCTCGTAAGTGGAATTCTCTTCCAAGTAATATTCAAGGTGAAGGCTCCAGCAAAGCTTTTTCAAGGTTAATTAATAATTTAAATTTTTGAGGGTGAATGGTGCACGCATCTACTAAATAAATTAATTGACTACTATCTCCATTATTTTTTTTTAGTACTTAGTTTGTATATTTTTAAGTTTTTAGTTTTATTATTATTATTATTATATGCTTTAGCTTTTTCTTTCTTTTGTTCTCCTCCTCTTGATATTAGTACTGTAATGAGATCTTTTAATCTTGGGTACATTGCCAAATAAATTATTATTATTATTATTATAAACCTAATTCGCACCACGTAAAGTCTACAGAAGCCTTTTACGAAAACATAATCAGGTCAGGTTAGTCTCTTACCTCTCTTATACTTCTACTGGTAACATAGACAACATCTATTGATCTGAATATTTTTGAGAATTTTGCATACATGAATTTTGCCTAGTTACTGGGTCCCTAACTCCAGCAGTGACCATTACCTTGATAACTTTCCAGTGCAACTTTTAAGTCAATTTTCTCCAATTAAACGCAGAACAAAATCAGTATGAGATTTCAGGTGAAAACCTCTTCCTATAGACCTCTCAACAGCATATAACCTGGAAAACTCATAGGCCATAACGGTAGCTATGCATCAGTTTTAATTACTTCTCGTCTGGGAATCAATTTCAGCTCAACTGACTTTAAAGTGTTTTAATTCCGATGCAATGTTAAGTGTAATTCTTGTTGCTATGCAGAGCTCTCCATAAGTTTTAGTGTATACATATATTAGTAGAAAGGTATAATTGTAGCTGTTATCATTGTATGGAGGAATGTAGTTACATATGTATTTAAGTAGCTGGAGAAGTATTTCTAATGCACAAGTATTCCCTGCGAGCCTTAAAGCTCTCTTTATAACAAGCAGCCAAGCTATGAATATTTGAAATGAATTTATTTGCATTTTGAGCACTGCGCTTTTGGTAGGAGCCTCATTCCACTAACTACTCTAGCCTAGCTGAATCAGTGGTAGAGCAGTGCTGTGATAATAGTTTCACAAGAACTTTTGGATATGCTCAGATTCGAGATGTGTTCTGAAGTTGTAGCGAGCATTTAAGCGACAATATTGCAAGTTTAATTTCATAGGGATTCTGTGAAAGTTTTTGATTTTCCACTTTTGGCATTCTGTCCAAAAATAGCTACGTATGTAGTTTAAATATAGAAGAAAGTATATGTGAAGCAGTATAGTGAAGGATGTCGTTCCTTTTCACCGAGCAGCAATTACGTTAATTTTGGGAGCCAATTTCATGTTTCAATGAGCTCTGAATGTGAATCTCTCTTTAGATTCAGTAAATACATGGGTAAAATTAGGAAGAAATAAATTTCCTTTTTTTTTTTTAGTTAATTAGTACAATTCAAGGTTCATTTGAAATCGATTGAGGTTAAATACGACATTTTCCTGTGGATGACAAAATTATCTTATTTTTTACTATTTTTAATTTTAAAAAATTCGAGAAGAAATAGATTTTAGAGTGAGACGGGTAAAATATGCTGGATGAAGTTAGATAGTGGCTTCCTGATGATGTGGTGTCGCGTTTTAGTATGTACGTTGAGATGCAGACAAAATGCGGGAAACAGCAAACAGATTACTTTTTTTCAGTCGACAGTACAACATGGCTTAAAACTTTGACTTTTCTTTTCAGGAACTCAAATTTTTCATCTAACTAGAAGTCAGTCCATTTTCATAGGCCCTACTTTATACCTTTTGCAGTCTTCCAACGATTTCTTCTTCAGTATTTCTTGGCATTATTACATTACGGATATAAATGAACTAAATCTACATCAACATTTTATTAAGGCAGTGGGCGAAATATCCGAAGCTCGGAGTCTAAGGCGTTTCATTGCTCTAACCAACTAAGTAGCTATAAATGTCAAAAGTAGACTATAGATAGGAGGAAAAGCGCAGATCAATGTCGATATTGGATTCAAATCAACGACCCCAAGAATGGTTGTCAGCGAGCTTACTAGTAACTTGGTATAAACCTTTCAAATCTGCTTATTTCTGAAGTATACTTATAACTTTTTCCGTTGAATAGTTATATATGTTTGCAAAAAAGGGCTCCTCTGGAATCAATGTACTAAATTAATTTGTAGAATTTATTTCTAAGATAGAAAAGCACTTTAAGACTGCAAATAAAAAAAATCCGGGGGTACAATAATAAAAACTGTTTTCTGTTAGGTACATTCCAACTTGTGCTTCACATTGTGCTGTTGCAGAGCATGGGTGTTTCGTCATACTTCAATTTTCTGTAATTGAAAGCAATACATACTGGTCAACATTGTAGCTTCAGCAATCGAGTAGAGCTCGCAATATGCTTCCCACAAGGTCCTATTATAACCAATCTAAAATGAAATACTTCTGCGGACAAACAGTAAAAATTTCATAGAGCTATTTGGAAATGACTTTTGAGGCACTTTTTTCCCGCTGGAGAGCTACAGAGGTTACATCAACGTGGTAGAATCCATTTCTAAAGTCCACAAAGTTGTAAAAGTGCATTTAGTCTATATTTGGAAGTAGACATATGTAATGCGTCTGCTTAATTTGCAGTAGTTTACGTATACTCACGAAATTTACGAGGGTTGCCTCAAAATTTTCCCACCTCAATATGACAATAACTACAGTAGTGCACATGTTTTGAAAGATACTCCCAAAACTTTTAGCTATTTTGAACATGCGCTTTTTGTTTGACAATCATTTGAATGGGCTAATGTCAGTGTTTTTGTGAAAATGGAAAAAGTCGAGTTTCGAGATGTCATTAAATATTTATTTTCAAAGGAAATACGCCAACGCAAATCAAAAGTGAGTTAAATGCTGTGTACGACGACTCTGCACTATCATTTACCACCGTGAAATTTTGGGCAGCTGAATTTAAACTGGCCGTACCAGCTTGGAGGATGATGAACGTTCGGGATGGCTAAAAAGTGCAACTACTGACATCGCTCAAGTTTACCAAATAGTGTTGGATAATCGTCGAATTAAATTTAGTGATAGAGATAGGAGGACAGAGAGTTTTGTCGATTGAGGAGGCCATCACATTCGACGTGTACGACTAGGACGGGTTGAAGAGATGGGAGTATTGCTGAAAGAAGTGACTTACAATGATGCTAAGTAGGAAAATAAAACTTTATTTGAAGAAAAAATGTCTTGTAGCTTTGTTAGATCGGAATCTTTTTAGACAACCCTTGTAATTGACTCGGCTGAATAATTCTCGCAGTTGAATTTATTAAGTTACAGCATCCTATTCCTTTGGTTCTAAGCCTTGTCCAATTCTATAGGGATTTCAGAAAATTGTTAGCATGAACCAATCGGTTGATGGAACAGATTTTGCCTTGCTCGAAATTCGCTAAGACAGAATCAGCTTTTGATTTGAACTGCTCGTCCATTGTGGGAACTTAAATAGTCCCGCAAAAACTCACTTTGATTGAGCTTGAACATTCGATTACATTTTTGATCTCAAAACTCACTTTTTACCATTATAGCAAAAAAGCACAAACATATCCACTTTCAACTGATAAATTTTTTTTTTGTACAGATCTACTTAGTGTCTAAAACTAAAAATAAGATTCAAATGTCAAAAATAAAATTGCTCTTACATCTATTATCAAAGTATAGCGCACTTATCAAATAGCCTCTGTATTTGACTAGTAGTTCTTTTTTTTTAACTCAAACATGCTAATCACTTGCATTCCGTTTCTTAATAGCTATTTGTGATTTCATTACATTTTACCTAAAATCTTCAAGATTACTGGCTTTGCAGAAAATAGTTTTACTTGAGAAGACAATGCTCACTACTAAAGATTCTTCTTCATTGTTGCCTCTGTTAGCGATTTTCATCGTACTACTATTTATATATTTAGATATTTTAAAATATATTTTTGGTATGTAGATGGCACCAACTACAACTTTTAAAATTCCTGGAATACTGCAACCCAATCAAAATTCTCAATACAGATGTCTAAATGGTCTAAAACTGTAGACAGTCGGCCTTTGTCGATTTCCAAATAAAGTTTGTTCGAATTTAGGCGGTTTTGAGTGTGTGTCGATTTTTTTGATGACCGACTACTCAGATCTTGATCCGTGCCTTAAAAAAATGTTTTGTAGCTTTTTGTTATTACACTGATCATGCCAAAATTAATCGGACATATTCGACGAAACTTATCTTGATAGACTTCCTTGGACCACCTCTGCTAGATTTCTTAAATATAAGTTCAGTTAAAAATAACATGAACTCAAAACTCTTCAAATAGGATTGGGGACGGCCTTCTATAACCATCACTTTCCTCATCTTTCACTTACGCTCATTTAATATGGGTCTGCTTCATCAGTTGTTCGTTCAATGAAGGGTCGGATTTATCTACTTAAAACTTATCTAGTAATTAACATTACGAATAGGGAAATTTATGAAATAAATGAAAGGAAAAAAAAATTACATTCCATAACTTGAGCAATGATCATATTTGTTTTATTGAGATTTGGCTCACTATAGTTACTCAATACGCATGTGACACGGGTTCAATTCCTCGATTTTCTATATTCACCTATAATTCCGTCTGGAAAAAACTTTATTAAAGCATAATACTTTCAAGATTACTACTAATTTCTGTCAATGCCAAGAAACAAATGAAGCTAATCTTCATTATCCTTCAGGTGCCATCAAAAGGACAATCTATCTTTGCTATATTATTTTATTTTCGTAAAGAGGCGCACACAAATCTTATTTATTCCTTTATTTCGCGTTGCTCTGACTCGTAATTAGCGATTCCACACCATTAAAGAAAAAAAAAAGAACCTTTCCTGGCTCGTAATTAAAAAGTATGCCTTTTTCCCGCACTCTTTTAAATCTCCACCAATTAAAATTAATTTATACACGTTTCTTTGGTAAGTGCATTTGTCACTAATTAGATGTCTAATCTCGTCCTCGTAATCTGTCGAATTACGTGACAAGGGCAAGATTAAGGTTTATAAATTATTCCACTCAACTCCTGGTACAAATCTCCAAATGGAATCTTACTTTAACAAATGAAAAAAATTAAAATCTTTAAATAATTTAGTTCAAAAGAATGTTGTCTGTATGTTTTTATGCATCTGCACAGACCACAAGTCACTGGGTAAGAGACAATTATTTTTTCCAATTATAATTACTTTAAATTTTTCAAGTAGAGATACCCACCCACAAAGCCCTTGATTCGATATTATTCACTTAATTAAATTAAGAATTTCTGTACTTTTGTCAATTGCTCTTCAAATATATTGATTCCTTATAAACCAATTCACTTTGACAATTGTCTCCTTTGTTACAGCATTCTTTTGTACTTTTGTGCATCTTCAAAAGGAAAACAATGAGACTCTGAAAATACTGCAGAGAATTTGTATTTGTCTTTCTGGAAAGATGAATCGCTGCCGTTGCAATGGCACTCACCCGCATATGTCTTCATTAAAGATCAATTTTCAAAAATCGATAATGCAATTCCTTCTAGCCCGATGCTGTCGCATTGATTTAATAATGGCTGCAATTTTAGTATAGATTGTTTCGATTTTTCCAGTTGAGCAGGCAAAACAAATGTATTTCTTACTTAAAGGCAATTGTGAGAGGTTAGTTGAAGGCTTTTGCTTGTCTCTATATATCTAAGATGTTTTCCTTGATGAGAAAGTTCTAGTTCCGCCACTATTGAAATAAAGTGGATATGTGGAAGACTTCCAAAAGAATATCACTGTCATGAATCTCCATTATGTATCCTAGATATGCAAGAAAGTGTTGAGATTTTTCAGTGGCAAAAGCGGAAACTAATCTTGTAAGTAAAAGACCTTCGATTATATTAGCTATTTTCTTCTACTCGAAGCTTAATTCTGATCAATGAAAGTAACGTATGTGGTTAAATTAATATTTTAAAATTAGGTTTCTTACTAAAATATCAAATCCAGAACATGTTGGAAGAAATAACAGAATACCGGTATAAAACTCTACCTTTGGTACTGAATCTTGAATTTCCAAATATGAATTACAAAATACTAGAAAATGTTATATCAGAAAATAAAATTCAGAAAAACCAAGTCGATAAGACCAAAATATTGAAATATTTGAAATTTAAATTGATGTCTTACGAGTTTGTTAAACTAGTTTTTTTTTTCGTATTTATGGTATTTTTCGCAGCTTTATTCTCTGGAATGTTGTGACTTGAGATTTTTTTCTAGATTTTTGAAACCTTGTAAACGGAATTTTGTTAATACACGGTATTCCAAAAATCTTCTGCGTTTCATCTATGAGTTGAAGAAATTATATTTTTGGAGTTCCATCAAAATCAGGTATACCTACTTTTAAAGTGCGCATTTTACAAGACCGGAAATTTGCATAAATTGTTTGTCAGGTAAAATGCCCAATTAATATTTTTCTTTTATTCTCTCTTTTTAGGATTCTAATATTTTCGATTTCGTAATCAAAGCTTTATAAAAATATCCATAGTCACAACCAAGAATTTGTATTCCAGAATCTTATAATCTAGGTACTGTGCATACAGGATTTTTAATAAATACAACTCGTATAAAAATTCCAAACTTGATAATGGAATAGCTCAAAATCAGGTTCGCTAAATATTGGAATTACAGAAAAATGAAAAGAATTGAATCCTGAAGTAATACGTAAAGTATGTATCCTAATTAGTGTTCGAAAAAAAATGTGTAAAAAAAAAGCTCAAGTTTCGTGTTTGTATCCTCTCTATAGCTTCGATTCGACAAAATAAATGTTTTATTATTTAAGAAGTCGGAATAGAAAATCTCTGAAACGGGAGAGATGCTACAATCCCATAAAGTACGTTGCATGTATCCAAAAAAGTAACAAAGTTTTTTATATTCCGCATTTTTTTACAGAATCTGTTTACCAAATTTCAGTTTTTTCGAGATTTAGAATCCGAAATTTCGTAATGAAATGTTTTTAAAAATGTTCATAGACTCAAAGAATTACCCTCCTGTGATTCTTATACCAAGATTTTGTGTTTCGTAATTTAACATTCGGTTCTTTTATGCGGAATTCCATACACGACAAGTATGATTTTAAAACAGCAGAGTTCAGAATTCTGAAAAATTAATAAAAAGAAATAGTTCTCTTAAGAGCGAGCCGGGCTAGGGCAATGAGAGTTCTATATTAGAATTATATCAACGAACAATCCAAAGTTGATAAGGGAATAATATTCAGACGGACATAAGAGTAATTTTATAAGATTTTTTTTATTAGTAAGATTTTTCTTATAATAAATAAAAATTTAATAAAAACAATGCAGCAGATATGAGACTGACGAAAGTTTCCTGTTATATTAATGCCTATTAACCCTGGTAATATCTAAATTTTAGTTTTAGAAACCCACGATCAGGGGAACAATACTTTTTCATACATTGCCAACTCACCCACACTTTAAGAAAAAAAAAGGAATCCTTCTAAGTAAATGATATCCCATGATATACAAAAAATTATACTTTTTTTCTGGGGCCCAACCCAACCCCATTAAAAATTAAAATAAAATATTTAATAATGTTTAACTGCCGATGCATGGGCGAGTTATGAGTGCACGTAGATTATCAGATATAAAGGAAAAACACAAAATAAGAAATAACACCAGTTTTAGAACTAATTAGGTTAATCTTTATTTTACGTTAATCAAATAAAAAACCGAAAACTTAAGATTACGATTTTATATTCATATGTGTGTCTTAAAACATTTAACAATAACCATGAACTGATTCTCAACTTAATTCTAATTTATTAGCCTGGCTTAAATTCATTTACCAAAAGTTTTGCTGACTTTTCATTCCAACTATGGCTTTATGGGAAACTGCCCCAGGAGAAATTTTATTTTCTGGAATCTCATAAGCGATAAGTGAAATGAGATTCCTAGTCACATGTTTTTGCAGACGACTGTAACTCTGGAATTTTATTATTTCCGTTGTTTTCGTCGCCGCGAATTTTAGCTGACGTAACTTGCGCGTCATAAGGAGCCAATATTATGCCAAATTTTATACTTCACGTCGTTTTCAAGAAAAAGTCTATCATTGACAGATAGTCGAACGTATGAGCGATCTTATAATAGTTTAATTTTTTCCCTTTGTTGTCCAGAATCTTAAAAATGACAAAATAAATTATGCCTGTTGAAATATGAACTTTGTAGACATTACATAGGATTACATGAGAAAGTGTAGACCATTTTCTTTCTGGTGGAGAAATTTTATGCTTTTAACTCCAATGCAGCAATCATGAGAACATGTGCAATCAAATAGATATTTTACAGTCCACTGCTAACTTGCTAATTAAGTTTCCAATACTTTTTATACATACTTGAGAGATATACTAGTTAAATAAAAATGCAGAATTGCTGGTTTCCTGGACTATATTTTTAAGCACTTTATAATTGAGATATTGAAGTCAAAAATTTGTTCCGTTGTATTAAAAAAGTTGGAGAAATTTAGTTGTTTCATAATCCGATATTTTGAACCTAGGAATCTTATTGCTTGCATTCAGCTATCCGATATTATGTTTTCCAGGAATTTTGGATAGGGGTTAACCCATTTAAAATCCAGAATTTTAGTACTCAACTCTTTTTTCTTTTCTTTTTTTTATCCTTGGGTCACCTGGGGCAAGCTGACCGATTCCGCCTTTTCCAATACTCATTTAATACAGTCTTTTCCGATTAAAAATATTAATACAGAATTTTAAAAAAACTAACAAATATTTAATAGTGGACCTGGGGATTCGTCACTCCCACCACATTTATTGACTCCAAGCCTTTATAACTTTCATTTGATCAAAAACAGCTTTCACCAAAAATTTATTTTTCTTGCTTTTACTTTTGCAAAGTCACAAATAAGTTCCTGATAGTCGATGCGATCACATAATTCGCTTTCAATAGATATGGTGCCAAAACCTACTAAGCCTTCCTAGTTCATTGTTAATCGCAGATAATTTTAAATAATTTTCAGTTTCGAGCAATTTCGCTCTCCTGACGATACTGAAATGAGTAAACTTAACAATATCCGCAAGGTAATGACAAGGTTGGGTGCAATCGACACAATATTATTTTTTACGATAAAACTCTAAACTTCAGTTAGGGATTGATCAGCAGGCCATCGTAGCCAGATCCACAGATCAATGCCATCGATATTCATGTTCTCATGAATGAGTGCATTTAGCTGACAGCACCCCGATACTGCAGTTATCCTAACGATTTTCTCAAGTCGACATTGGGTTTTCTCGAGAATGCACTTGGATAGTATAGTAATTGCTAGAATTTGCATCTCAGCTGAACTTTCGGTTGGTATCAAGTCGAAATAGGGTCGGCTTGATTCTTCTCCAACCCTAGTTGAATCAGTTTTGTTCGGCTTAATTAATGAGTTGTCAAGCTCACAAATCATCCGGATATAATTAGGTCTGTAATATTATTCCCTAGACTTGCAGCAATCCTAATGAATTAGACCATAATGATTAATCAGGCACACAGCTATTTCTTTAATTAAGTTGTACTTTCAACTGGTTTTGACATACTTATGACAGAGAAGAAGTAAAATAAACCGCGATTGACGCCATAGCATAGTTTGTATTTATTTTATTTTTCAATTTAACGATTAGAAATGAAAAAAAAAAAATTATATTAAAAAATATTTTGATAATATACCGTTTGCTTTGCATTTCTTTCTGCTCTGTCTAAAAAAATAACGGCTTATTACTCCGGTGTTCCACAAGGTAGCCACGTAGGGCCCCTTCTATTCATTTTATGCATAAATGATGCTTCCTATGCAGTCTCCAATTCTGATATACTAATTTACGCAGATGATTTAAAACTGTATAAATCTATCGATTCGCACTCTGATTGTCTGAAAATGCAGAAAGACCTGAATAGACTTGGTAAATGGTGTACAAACAGTTCTCTTTTTTTGAACATTGATAAATGCAAGTTACCCATTTTCTCTCGTAAGCGAGTTCCTTCGAATGATTTCTATTTTATAAATGGGTTGTTACTTTCGAAAGTTGATAAAATATTTGACTTGGGTGTATTGTTTGACTCTAAACTCACTTTTAGCTTCCACATTGATCACATTGTTAGTGGGGCGAACTCAATGTTGGGTTTTGTAAAGCGTTGGGCAAAGGAACTTGATGATGTCTACATTACTAAAGCTAGTTTTACCACTCTTATTAGACCCATTGTGGAATATGCCAGTCCTGTCTGTTCTCCCTCTTACAAAAATCACTCTGAACGTATTGAGGGTGTGCAAAGGAGATTTTTACTTTTTGCCCTAAGAGGTTTCGAATGGAGGAATAGACTTCATCTTCCTAGTTATAATGAAAGATTAAATTTAATACCCCTTACTACTCTAGAAACTCGTAGGAAAATATGTGATATAAGCTTTGTTTGTCAACTTGTGAAGGGTAACATCGGCATGCCTTTGATGCTTGAGAAGATTAATTTCAATTCTCGAACTCGACACGTACGATCTAATGATTTTATTTATTTGTGCTCCCAACGCACCAACTATGGACACTTTTAGCTAATGTCTAGAATGTGCTGTATTTTTCATTTGAATTTTCATTCGATTGACTTTCATATCAATAAGTGCCAATTAAGAAAAATCTTAAAAAATTGTTCTGTATTATTGCTTTTGTTTGAGTATTATAAAATAAATAAATAAATTTCTTCTATTTATTTTTCAAATGGGCAGACACACCGGAGTTTCAGAAGGAAAAAAACACTTCATTAGTGTATTTAATTATGATATCATTTTCGAACCATAATTATGAATCTTATGGCACAAAGTATTTTAATGAATAATTAGTACTGATGATTCATTCATTAGATCAACGCAATTCATTTTTGACTTCAATCTCTCGATTATAAAATGTTCGAAAAACAAGATTCCGGAATATCACAAAATTTGATTTCTCATTTTTACGATTTCGTATACAACAAAATGAAAAGTTGGAGCCATTATATGTAAGATCACTCGACTTTCGTTTGTCACAGATGATTGTCCCGAAAGCGACTCGTGACGTATTAGTTCCAAATTTGGCAGAATGTAAGATACTCATGCCGCGCACATATCCCGACAGTCAAAGATTATTAATTATCAAAAATCTAAATTATTACCGACTGGCGTTAGATTCATATTTGGACTGCACAAATTCGATAATGTATTCCAAGCAACTCCGTGGTTTACTGGATACCTACTTATTTCAATCATAGAGCATTATTATTATTTTTTCTTCAATCTATTGGTTACCTTTAACCTTATTACCTGCGGAGTAGAGTTCCTCGTTTTCGCTCAACCAGGTGATATAAACTCTTTATACCGTGATTTCGTACTGCTATTTATGAGGATTCTAACATTGCTCAACTAATTCGTATATGGAGTCTCTTGCCTGATGATATTCAAGGATCAGCAGTATCGTCTCACATTCAGGAAATTTGTAATAGATTTTCTATAAGATTAAATTCTCTCGCAGTGATACATTTTTCCACAGATTTTTTCTTGTGTCTTTTGTTTTGCAGTTGTATCATTTTGTAATGTTCACTTTCATAATATAGTTAAATTCAATTTTTAATCACTTCATTTTTAGGCTAGATTTCGATTGTATAGCAATGGTGCTTCGTGGGCTTAAAAAGAAAGGAAGCAGTTCATTTTTTGTACATTTAACAGCGATATTTTACTTTAAGGGCATGCACATGAAATGCGCTACAATCCTGGATAGGGTTCGAAATATCACTTCGAAAATAGTGATGACTAAGCTGTGCTTCGATTAGGAGCGGAAAATATTAGAAAAACGTATTTTGCCCAGCTGGAACAAAACATTTTGCCAATTGAAGGTAAAACTCTGCAGCGGAGCTTTTCCAAAGAGCTAGTTATTTTTTAGCTCCACTAAGCTACTCCAGATATGAAGCACAAATATGAGTCAGAAATATGCAGAATTTCAGTTTTTCAACAAAACAATATATCGAATATAACTTCTTGTGCTAGTGCATGCCCACTTGTTGTGCACTAGGTCTCCTCTTTAAGTCCTTATTTTAATTGTCTTTGAACAATATTACTTGTTAGCTCCAAATGGATCTTGGAATTTGTTGTGGTATTCTAAAAAGTCCAGATGGAGCATTTACTACAAATCGGAAGGAGTTTTGCTTCAGAAGGTGCTAATTAATTAGAAGTTTACATTATACCGCTCGGGAACTTTGAAACCAAAATCCCAATTAAAAAGGAGCATACAGAAGATAATGACTGTATTATAATTTGAACAGTCATTATCTTCTTATCCTTGCATAATATGAATAAACTCAGCAAACAATTTGGCGAGGTATTGCCAAAAGTAAGGAATGAGCACTACTTGTGAAACAGGGACAACATTATTGATATAAAGTCTGTATATATTTGCCTCTTTTTCAACAATTGTCTGTTTCTCACCTTAGCAAGCCTGGTGAAAATTTGCATTACTTTTTCTATCAAACTCGCTCTTATTCGATTTTTCAACTATTCTTTTCACAATTTATTACAATTGCTAACACATTTTGTTTTCCAGGGCAGCGGACATATAATTGTAATAAAATTAAAATAAATTATTGTGGGAATATTTAAAATAAATTACCCTCATATTTATGAATTATAAAATGTCAATCCAGACACATTAAAAATAAGTTGAAATTGGTAAATTAAAAGTATTAAAAGTAATTTACTCAACCCTCGTAGTTAGCAAGTATATAAAATATATATACATGCTTCTGGTAAGGAATTGGCGAACTAATTTAGTCTGCCGCCTAAATTACAAACAACCATTTGGCAATATAGATTTCGAAGGTTAGATCGAGTGCATGCCAACACCCCCACCTGTATACATCTATAGAATTTATTCAATGAAAATTCTAGTAGGGTTATAGTTTATGTATCCATTTTGCTCTATTATTAACTCCTTTTGTCTGCTTCGATGCTTTTGACACATAAAAATCTCGTAGTATCCTAAACAAAGTAAATGAATTTGAACATAAATTTCTGAGTTGATCAAATCCCGGGACTTTCTGTCAGATTCCGTGTTCTCGTGAATAGCCACGATTAATTTCAACCAATTGAATACTTTTCAAAAGGTATCGTTTTGTACTCTTTGTTGCTTTTAAGTGGTCTTTCATTTTCTCTTTTTTTTTCAATTTAACGTACCCTTATTTGCCATTCTGTGCCCTCATTGGGCCGTAGCGCCAACCGTTGAACATCAGTGGCTTAGACGGGTTAAATTCATCTATTAAATCCAGTCGAATTAATTGAAAGCTTAAAAGGGATAAAAACAGTAAAAATGAAAAAACACATAACTCTGTATCTGGAATTTTTATTTATATTTTATTTTTTAGAATATTCACTTTGAAGCGAAACGTGTACGTTTTCACCATCGCTTTTCACAATTTCCGTGCACATACAAAAACGGGTGAATAATAAAAATAAAATTTCACCAACAGCAGTGATGTCGTAAGAAATGTGGAAAATATGAATTTCATGGGTGGTAAAACAAATCGCCTACAACATATTTTTATGTATGTGTATGTGAAGTAGTTCATTAAATTTTTACACATCGTCTACTTTTACTGTTTTAAAGTTAAGTGAACTATAAACAGAGCACGGAACCAGAAAGCAAATAACTCGTTGTGTTTTCACTCGTGCAAGGAACTTCTACTGATCCCAGAACAATTCTGTTTTTATTATTACATAAAATGAACATGGTTTTAAAAGTAATTATAAAAGTCAAAGGGTGCACCTCAACAGGAAAGCTAAAAAAACAACAAAAACAAAAAAAAAAGTTTTAAAAATAAAAGACCTAAAACGAAACATGGGTGTTTTTATGCTTGTGATAGATTCTGATGGGGGTTGGTTATGTTTTTAATGAACTTTCAGCTGCCTTCGAATCAGTGTACATATGTAAAATGGCAGTAGTTCAAGGAGCCATCAAATATGTGGTTTCCCACTTTGCAATTATACAAAATTCTATCCACTACCGATAATGAATTTTACGGGCAAGCATCTTGACGTTAGTTGGGATTTATAGTTTTATTTTCGTCGAGCTGAAATTGTAGGTTATAGCTGGGTGGTTTAATTGTTGGAAGGACTGGGGTGTTGAGTATTAGACCTGAGTAGTGGTGATTTATATAGTCTTAGGTAACATCGTAGTGTATAGTAAGTTTGTTTGTATAAAAATGAATTAATTACAAATAATGAAAAACATTGATTCGTGAATCACAAATTTATTTCTTTTGGTAGATTTTACCCCACTTTAATAATTATTTTAGTAAATGATGTGTCCATATCAATCCTGAAGGATGGTCGAGGCCGTCAGTTTTGAAAAGCATAAAAATTAAAAAAAAGCAATTTCCATGGCAGAAATGGCTACGTTACATTTATGTAGATGACAGAAAAGTGATAGCAAGCCAATTTTCTACCAATTTGACATTGTCAGAATTTCAAAATTACAAAAAAAAAAAAAAAAAAACATTAAAAATGAAAATTTTAATTTTAATTTTATTTCGAAATTTGGCAGGATGGTAAATTGTATACCCAACATTGCTAGAAAAATAATCTTGTGTCTATAAGATCAGCTATTATGCTGTTATAAATAAATAAATAAATAATTCTTTATTAAAAGAGCACAAGTGAGATCAAGCTCATTAATTTGCGCCTACTCCAAGGTAAATTCAATACAAAAAGAAAATTATGAGTCACACAAAAATTTCGTTATACGTTAATCTATGTTGTACATACTAACTATAATTAAAACTAGAGATAGATATATATTACAAGAGTTAAATGAATGTAAGTAATAAGTGAAATTAAAGAAATTAAGTAATTGAATTCATGAACACTAATCAGATAAGATTACATACTAGAAAAGTGATTAAATAACAATCTCTTGAAGATAACAGGACAGCGGGTTATTCTAATTTCAAACGGGACGGTATTCCACACACAAACACCGTAGACAAAAAAAAAAAAAACAAGTGCTGAAATGCAACTTATGCCGCGGTACAAGTAGCAACCTGGTACGAGCTGATGTGAGAAAGATAATATTATCACGCAAATAATTAGGGCACATAGAATTAACTATCCAGAACATCATATAGGCAATTCTAAATCGAATATAATTGTCAAGGGAGCAACCCAGTATACTTTTGGAGTATTCAGAAATATGTTCACGTCGACAGAGTCCATAGATGTACCTTGCACATGAGTTATATGCAACATTTATCCTATTACGACATGTACTATTCAAGTTGCCAAGAACTTCACAGCCATAAGTTATATTTGATAGTAACAGAGCCTTCACAAGACGAATCTTTGTATCTCTAGGAGTGTGGGATGCATGTCGCCATAAGCTCTTTAAACCACCATACATTTTTCCAACCTGAACATTTGTGTCCTTTTTCCAATTAAGAGATGTATCAAAATACACCACGAGATGCTGAACTGAGTCAGCGAACGGAATATGCACACCATTAAGAGACATACAAGGCAGATGAGACTTATCGACGTGATCTTTAAAGATGACTATAGATTGAGACTTAGCAAGACTCAGAGTAAGATTATTCATTTTTGCCCAGGTAGAAATAAGTTCCAAATCCATATTGGTTTTGGTCACATTGAGATGCAGATCATCTATACTTGTAGATAAGCACAACTGGGCATCATCGGCATAAAGTCTAATGGAACACTTTTTAGGAACTTTTACTAAGTCATTTATGTAGACACAAAATAGTAGAGGACCCAAAATTGACTCTTGCGGTACCCCCAAGTATAATGATTTATGCTGGGAGCACTTCATTCCGTTTACAACCGCCTGTTGCCTGCCGGATAGCTATGATTACATAAACTTTAGCGTGGGGCTTGAAAGCTTGCATTCAGTTTTGAGTTTATTGCACAATATATTAAAATCTATCGAATCAAAAGCTTTACTGAAATCAAGAAGACATAGAATTTTTGCCATATTATTCTCTGTGTTATTCCTAATATCTTCAACTAAATTTAGCAAGGCTGAGACTATACTGTGCTTGGCGCGAAATCCAGATTGGGCAGAGCTTTAGAGTCCACACATTTCAATATAATCTATAACAAAAACAAGCCTTTCAATGATTTTTGATAAAACAGGCAAAATACTAATAGGTCTATAATCAGACGGTAGATTTGCCTTAGGAAGTTTTTTCACATGTATGATCTTCGCTAATTTCCACAGCGTTGGGAAACTTCCTGTCGTAATAGCTATTTTGAAGATGTGAGTAATTGGCCTGACTACAAATAGAGGATAAACTTGAGAAAACTGAGATTAATATTGTCCACACCGACAGCATTAGATTTGATTGATCTTAGAGCCCAAATGACTTCCCGCTAGGTCACATTCGCAAATGAAAAATTCCCGTCGTAATAACCTGTAGAGTAAAATGCAGGAACGACATTATTAAATACAACGTCTGCAGAACTGCAGAGATAGTCGTTTAGCTCATTCAAGTTTAGGTGAGTATCGAGCTTCCCTATTTTGGTTATATTCATTGCTTTAGTGTTCTTCCGTAGCTCGCGAGAGGGCTGTTGTAATTAAAAAAAAAATGCTAAATGTCATAAACACTGAGTGCCATCTGGTTAGCCGCGTGGATAATTTCGTGGTACACTTTTAAGAAAGTACACAAATTTTCTCTACTTTTAAGGGACGGTAGTGTGAGAGATGAGGAATTTTATACTTTATGTCCAAACGATACTTATCAATTTAATCTTTATGCATTTTGTCGCTTTGTACACTTTTAAAAGCACGACAACTGGTTAGCCCCATTATCAGAGCCTAGATGTGTATGGTGCATTTGTTCATATATTAAACTATTGTAGGCATTTATTATTACTATTTTTATAGTTAATTTAAAAATTGGCCAAATTAAAGTTTATAAAGTAAATAATTTGTGAATAATCGGAATAGCGAGAGATTTGAAGAAAAGTTCTAAGGAAATAAGATTTTCTTTAGGAATCCTGAGAATTATGTACAAAATTATTTTGGAGGAGTAAATTACTTGCTACAACAACTGGCATCCAACAGCCAGCAGACATCAAGACAGTTAGCGGCGTATGTTGAAATAACGGCGAGCCTGAGAGCCGCTAAACGGATACTAAAAAATTTTGTACCTTTGAAACGACTTCATTTAAAGAAGAAACAACTATTAACTCGGTTTTTGGGCATTTTATTTTCCGTGCAATATTTTTAGGTCTATGGTGCCGAAGTATAATATCGCTCTCATACCAGGACCTCTCCAATTTGACAGTGTGATAGGTAAACTTCTTCTGTCTTCAGATCGTGAAAATAAGAATTACAATCATCTGGACTATCAGTTTTGGATCTCTTTTCATCAGAAAATACAATCTGCTGTTATTCATTGTTCCATATGGGCTCTGCTGACGTCGAGTTAACAATAATAGGTACATCTCTCCATTAATAAATATGTTATGCTGCGCATAAAGGGGTTCGCGCATACACTTTTCGGAAAAGTTTCACATATTCCAGTAGGTCGATTTTTGCTGCAGGATATAATATTTCCGTATTCTCCACATCGAGACTATTGATTTGAGCCTAATATCCTCCATGCAGTAAGAAAAATTTCAGATGTGGTAACAAATATTCACATAGTTAGAAAATTAATTGTTAAAACGAATCTTTCTGGATTAAAATATTCGAAAAACGATCATTTTCAACACTTTTCTCTGACTATGAGACCGGATATGCCGTTTGAAAAAAAAACTTTGATTTCGGGTTAATTCCATTGGAAACGTATTAGATTGTCTCAAACGGATCCGCGTGCAATATGACTGTTAAAATATTGTTCGGAGAGAAACGTACTGGTACTTTCACAATTTTTTAGCTGGAACTTTAGAGGGGTAACCGCGAAAGCTTTTGAACTGAATAGATCAATATTTGCTTGCACATAATTTTAAGTGTCATCCTACTCCCGCAGTTTGTCCGAAATACTAGATATTTAACGTACATCGAAGCTCACCAAGATGGTCGCCTGATTGTTCTGAGATATCCTGGAATGATGCAAAAACTGCTTGGAGTTTCGTACGTGTGTCCGTTTTTCAACTTTATATCATTTAGGTTAATTATTATATCTATATTTAACTAATGTGTTACTGATTAAAACTGGTATTCGAAGCATTCCAGGGTTTTTGGATTATTCAGGACTACATATTACTAAAATAGTAACTACAACAGAAGTGGAGACGCCTGAACAACAAAGTCGTCAGTCTTCATCTTTAGTAAGAAAGGTCTGAAAGCACTTTTTACTGACAATAACAATTAAATGTTAATAACCGGTCAAGTGAGAGTCGGACTCGCACACGAAGGGTTCCGTACCATCATATAAAATTTAACACTATATACTTTTTATTTATTTTTTCAACTGAGAGTAGGGGCCATGTAAAAAAATAATGCTGTCATCTGAAAAAAAAAAATTCCTGCTTTTGATATTAATAATGAATAAGAATAAAACGAGGAAAAAAACGCCGAAAAAATTACGCTTCTTGTATAGATTCCCCGTTTATTTTTTAATTGTATTTTATTTTTATTATTTTTTGTCATATCAGCAATAGAAATACACAGTCTGTGAAAATTTCAACTGTCTACCTATTACGGTTCATGAGATACAACCTGGTGACGGACGCACGGACAGCGAAGTCTTAGTAACAGGGTTTCCGTTGTTACCATTTGGGCACGGAATCCTAAAAATGAAAGGCTTGTGATTTTTTATTTTATTTTCTGCGGAAAGTGCTTTTTAGTGCTTCCATGCTAAAGTCAAATAGGTAGAATAATTATTACATCCTTGACTACACAAAGCAGTTCAATTAACTACGCAAACAGTTACTCGTGAGCATTCCAGACGTTTCTGTTCTAAATGTAAGTAATTATATGAGTGATGTGTTAATTCATGGGTACGGGAATTTATTTTATCACAAAAAGTGTAGTCATAGCCAGTTTTGAATTTTTATTATTGTCAAACCTGACCTTGATTCATCCATGGACAACACCAGACCTATTATTGCACTCTCGAACTATTAGAACTCGTTGGCATCAAGAGTGAAATTTCATAATTTCGTATAATTTTTTTAAAAAAATAGTTAAGCTCGTGGATGGATAAAATGGATGAAGATTGGCTTACATTTTTTTCATCTGGAGCATCTTATGTATATCGGTATATGGAGTTGCCTCGATTGGGAATCGCGCTCACTACCATCCTATGCGGTAGGGAATTCGAATTCTAGCATGACACGGTTCTGCAGTTTTTCCTTCTACCTAGTTTCCTTTAGACTTATCTAGCTTTATAGCTTTTCCTACTTAGCAGGTTAGTACAATGCGCCGCTTTGACGTCCGTGCTTGGAATTTTTCATACCCTGCCACGAAAAAAAAAGAAAAGGTCATGAAAATAATAAGTTGTACCTTAGCTCCAACTTAGGTTCCTCAGGGGTAAATCCTCGGGCCATCTTTTATTTTCTTCTGTCAATGAGCCTTAAGTTATATTCACTGGATAATGTTAATATTAGATAATATTAAGGGTAGAGGCGACTAGACCTCCAGGACCATGCGGGCATCGCGATCAGAGTTGACCTATTATGCCATACCCTGAGCTGGTTAGGATAAATCGAGTCTGTAACGAGCTCGATTTTTGCTCTTGGGGATTGATTGCAGACCTTATTTGGAGAGATAAGTGTTCCTTCAGTGATTTGCAGCCTTAGACCTGAAAGCGCTGGACACTCACATATAACATACATCAAGGTTTCATCTTCCTCTTCGCAGAGTTGACACAGTTCACTGTCGGATTTGCCTATTTTTTTCAAGATGTGATGGAAGCGGCCATGATCAGTTACTGCATTAGCAAACAATCTGAGCGACTGTTTGCTAAGTCCAATAAATTGGTGCGTCTCAAGAAGAGAGGGGTTGAAGAATTTTTTCGGCCGCCTCATACCGGGCCCGCTACGCCAAAGGAGATTGCCTGTTTTCCCACTTAAGCGGTTCCCCCTAAAGGGGCTCCTTGGTAGGCCAAATGTCGGATAAGGACCAGTATACGGATAGTGAGATCCGGCTTTAGCCAGTTCATCCGCTTTTTTATTACCGTCCACTCCTCTAGACTAGTTTCGACTCAAAGACTTGAGAGGAACGAGCTAGGGGCGCAGCTTGGCTGCCTGAACAGATATAGATGTTGGAGTTCTTTCAGCACTATTTTAGGCTTTCCTGAGCTCCTACCTCTATAGCATAGACTACCGCCACAAAAATGGTAGGTGTAGCACAAAGCGGAAGGAATAGTTCCACTTCTGAACCAACCACCCCTACACCTGTTTTGTCATCTTTGCGGGCCCCCTCACGGAAACTGGAGCCCTCTGTCTAGTATCTGGCTTCTTTCATTAATGACTACATGGTAACTTCTTGTAAAGGAAAGTATTTTGGCCATAGTATCTGTTGGAGCATCTAGGTCGTTAATGTTAACCTGTTCGAAGATATTGAGATGACTCACGCTGGAGGAAGTGCAATCATCGAACCTTTTCTTTCAAAGCATACTAGCCGCTGCTTCTCTTTGAATAAAAGGTAGAGTGGATGTAACCCAAAAATGGCTTCAATTGCTCGTTGAGGATACGATGTGAAGACTCCACTGGCGCCTAAACATGACATTCTTTACACCTTATCTAGGGTTCTTTTGGTGGTTGCCTGTAATGTTTTAGGCCACCAGACGTTTGCCCCGTAAAAAAAATATAGGTCTGACTATGCCTTGGAAGATCCGTAAGGTCATTATGGGGTACAGACCGCAATTTTTGCCGAAAAGCATTTGACATGAGCTGAATGACCACATGGCTTGATTAGTTATCATTCCAAAGTCGAGATTCCAGGTAAGTTTGCTCTCTAGGATTACTCCTAGATATTTTGTTTCTTTGGAATATTCTATTACAATTCCTGCTTAGAAAAAATCCATCTAAAATGTAAAAACCGCTTTCACAGATCGTTGAATGGTTAAAGGGTAATTCATAAATATGAAGAAATATTTGTAACTCCTTTTACCTACATATACCAAAGGATGCATTTTAATCTCAATTTGACTACAGAATCTTTTGCTCATCTCGACATCTCATATAATCTCCTGCATTAGTGCAAAATTTATTCAGATCACCCTGTATAATATGGATGCATAGCAGTAACAGAAGTATTGAAATGGGAGTTTTGATAAGCTAAATTAAGTGAAATCGGACAAATTTTTCTGTTTAGCTACGGATTTCTAGTGTCAGAGAAAATTCCAGATGTAAATAGCTTGCAGAATTGAAAAAGCAACCATCAAGTTATTCTGAAAAGATATTTGTTGACATATATACATGCTGCCTTTAATTAATCACTTAAGCTAACCGTAGTCAGTAGTTTTTTGTTTTGCTTGCAACTCATTTCGCTCTGCATTTCTCGTTTTTTTTGTTATCACTAACCCCAGAAAGGAAAATTTCGAACAACTTAGCTATAATGGCGCACATGCAAAATTATAATCATTATGTCTTAGTTTAGGCCTTTGTACTAATTATTATCGCTCATATACTATACTATTTCTAATATTTCATATTGTTCGGATTTTCTGAAACCAAGGTCTGATTTTATTGGTAGTAGAATATTCAAATAATCTGCGGAATTGGAGCTCTTCCTCAGTCAAAATTAATCAATATTGGCTATGTGCGGGTACTGCAAAATGTAATAGCTCCCGAGGCTATTTTAGCGGAACTATTATAATTACGTTATGTTCATGTATGCATATTTATCGTTCCTAATAAATGGCGAAACCCGAAATGTTATATATTCACATTTTGCATGCAATTGCACTTGAAAGTCAAACACTATTATTTGGGAACCGTTTAAGTCCTTGATCAGAAGTATGCGAAAATTATTTCAAAATAGCTCTCTGCCTGAAAAGCAAGCATCTATCGATTTTTTAACATAAGCTGAAAACTTCATTGTGCATAGCAAACCCAGTTCCGCACATTAATTTAGTAGTGAAAATCGTGTTTAGCTCAAAGTTCTACGAGTATACGGGTGCTGCTCACCTTTATACCTTGGGGTTATATGTAGAAACAAAAGAAATATTATGATTGCATGCCGGCTCCCAATTGGCTTTATGGTTGAGCATTTACTGCAATTTAGCACGAAAATTACATAGTCTTTGGTGATTCTTTCTTGATTTTATTGTGATATGAGTACATGCGATTTTGTGGCATGAATTGAGAATAGTGTAAAATCATGTGTTACTTTTAAATTCAAACGAGTAAGATGTATGCAATTTCATTAATTAATTGAAACCAAGCCCAAAAATAGAAGAGAACTTTGTGCAATTTAATATTCATTTGATGTGTGTGCATTTGTATGGAATACATAGATTGTTTTAGAACCTGCTCCTCAAACTTAAGACAGTGGATCGATAATGATTTTGAGTTGGGATGAAGGGCTCGTTGATGTTCTGGGGATCTCATCAATTATTTTCCAGGCAGAGATCCACGCCATCATCAAACGTTAGTGTTTGTGTCTAAGCTTGTCTGGGACTGTACTACTGTACTTGAAGAAATATATTGAATTTAATAAGGTCAGGCTAATTTGGGTGCCAGAACATACATAAACGCATTGAGGACAGCGGAATTGTGGACCGATAAAAAACACCTATTGTATGTCGGCACATGTCAGGCCTTGGGAGGATTGAATGAGCTTAGAAGAAATTCATAACGAACTCGCAGTAGGAACAAAGTACATTTTTGTCCTGTATATGCTTCTTTGGAGTACCACAATACACCCATTTACTTCCGATTTGCTTTGGTTTATCTTTGAATGACATACACGGATGTTTTAACGACATGTGTAAATTTAATCAATTATTTTTAAATATTAACAAAAGAAAAATAGCCTGCTTTTTTTTTGCATATTAAGCCAAGCTGGAAGCTGGCCAGTGCGAGAGCCCGCGCGAGAAAACTATATACATACGTTTTCATACAAAGTCGCGCGATCATGTCAGAGTAGTGGCAAAGCAGAGCTGAGGGCAAAGTTAATGTTAAAGCGCAAAGCGAGAAAGTTGGCTGTGCAGTGTTTTCTCGCGTGAGCAAAGATGGTTTTTGCTTTGAGTTCGCAGTTTTGTGGAGTGTTAAAATGGATATTCTCTCGCCCTGCGCAGTGGGATCAGAAAAATAAAAGATACCACAACAGAATTTTAGTGGAAAAGGTATGGATATGTGTATCAAAGGAAATGAAAATAACAAGTGAGTTTAACTCTTTTTAACCGGGCAGTTTTTAAGGCCGACTTATTGGAGACTTTTGATTTGTTGCTCTTTTTATTCATTTGTGCAAATTCTTCCGCTTATCTTAATATTTTATTATTTCCTTCGCGGTCAACGATAATGTTATGATGGAGTACGCAATATTTCAGCCAGAAAAGGATGAGTTTCAATTGGCTTTCATAGTATACATTCGTGTATATTGATAGAATTTATCAGGATAATTCCTTAATTTACTGTATAGGTGATGAAATTCCCCATATTCCTTCCCTTGGAACTTTTAATGGATGCGCACTAAATAATTAGTCTTAAAAAAAAAAAAAAATTGCAAATATTTTGGGAAACGAACTATTCCTCGTCGGAAAATAGTAAAATAAAACACATGCAAAATCACAAGCGCGTCTCGCATTCATTCAGACATCTTCTCGCATTACTTGTCGCATGAACAAGCTCTGCTTTGAGCTCCGCTCCGCCTCTCACGCGCACCCTACTGTTTGTGATGTTTTTGGCAGTTTCCCGGACCATATGAAAGGCAAAATTAATAAATTTAATTCCCTGGCAGAGTTTATTACACAGAAAACTAAGCTATAAAATTTTAGTGACTATGTAGTTGTCTTTAACATTAGTCAGAATTGAGAATATGATTCTCTTCTGGTCTCTACGGTAATTTGTTATCCACTAATCAACGCAGGTATCAACTATGGATTTTAATCTGAGTATCGAAAAATAAATAATTCCAGCCTTGTAATCTTTCCATACACAGTATTGGAGAAAACTAAAGCACCCATTCGTCAAATGTTAGTTATCCTTTGATATTTACAAGAAAACTGAATTAAAAAAATTCGTCCTTATTTATTATTATTTATCTATTTATGCAACAAAAAGGATAACAATGATAATTCAATCTTCTCAATAACAAAAAATAAAACGAAAATATTTCCCAGTACCTACTCAAAATTTGCCGGGACAAAACTAAAGCACGCCTTTTATATACAGGGTGTTTCCCACTAGGAGGCCAATAGAGTAGGAGTTCATAGTACTAACCTTGACGAACCAAAAATCTAATGGATGGGGGGCGGGCATATTAACCCTTTAGGAGCTACAGGGTGATTAAGAAGAAAAGCTAGATTTTCACAAAGTACCCTGTATCGTAAAAACGACAGGGCGTACTGTCAAGAGTTCATTGTATGCAGAACTTCATGGCCATTCCAACGACTGCTCAACCAGTTCCATATCTTTCTCCCCTCAAAAATTATGGTTGTCTAAACTAAAAATTTCGCAATTTCTTACCTTTTTTTTTTAATTAATCTCTATTATTTTTGCAATAAGGTCATTAACATAACTTTTTTTTTAAGAAATGTAACCGGTAGACTCTCCTCTTTCAGTTGACCTATTACACAATATTTGTTAACTGTAGCCGTTAAACAGTTATTATCTCATAACATATTTAGGTCACACCGAAATTATACGATATTTTTTTAAATGACGACGTGCTGGGGGAATAAATTATCGTTGAGAATAGATTTGAAATTCGATTTGAGAATAGGTTTAGAGATAATAACTCTTAAAGGGCTTCAGATAGCACACTGGGTGTAATAGGCCAAATTAAAGAGGAGAGTCTACAGTGTATAGTTTTTATAAAAAAAAAAGTTATATTAATGACCGTTTTAGAAAAATAATATAGGTTAAATTAAAAAAAAATGGTAAGAAAATCCAAAACTTGTAGTTTAGACAACGATAATTCTGGTTGGGAGAGGGTTATGGGGCTGATTGAGCAGTCGTTGAAAAGACCATGAAGTTCTGCATACAATGACTCTTAACTGTGACCGCACGCCTTGTTTTTTTTTAAGATACCGGCTGCTTTGTGAAAAACTAGCTTTTTTTCTTAATCATCCTGTAACTCCTAAACGGTTGATATGCCTCCCCTGCGATACAATTTTTGGTTTGTTAGGTGAGTACTATCACCTCCTGCTCTATTGACCTCCTAGTGGGAAACACCCTGTATTGTCGCTTCTTTCGTACCGCTACTGTCGAACCGTTAGCAGTAAACAATTATTCTATCAGAAATGCGTTTTCCTTATATGCCTCATTAAATTTCATCATTAATGAGGATTTTTACAAATTTGTTGTTCTGAAAAGGAGTGCGCGCTTTGTTGTTTGTAATAAGAGAAAGTGATTTATATCGACATAATATTTGTACGAAATATTTCAGTAATCGATCAATTACATCGTGGCTAATTAAAAAGTTTAAGGTGACTGTTAGTGTCTCTCCTGTGCATTCTGGAGGAAGCCGTCGAGAAACATCACGAAAAGATAATTTTTTTAATTTAAAAAAGGATTTTAAGTTAACTTACGGTTTCTTCCACACAAATTAAAAAGGATTTAAACTTATCAGTAAGTGCAAGGACCATTGAGAGAAGAGTCGAAAAAGCCGATTTGTGGGTTTACTGCCCTCTAAAAAATCCTTTTGTCTCAGAGAAAAACTGGAAGGCCAAGTTAAGGGTTGACAAGGACCATTTAGATTGGAATATTAAAAATCGGAGAACTGTTTTATTTTTCGACAATGGTCCCTGTGCGTCGTTTTACAAAGTCGGTAAGCCAATCTTATTCTTTAAAAGGATGACCTTTGCTGTTCCTTATTACTAGTTGGTATGGAAAAACCTTTACGTCTCTGGATGTACATAAGACCAAATGGTCTACTTTCCATAGAGCCGTTTTGCCGCACCTTCTCCTAATACAGATATCAATCTATTTACCATAAATACTATATAGTAAATGCATAGAGCTAATGAAGTTAAAGTATAGTAAATAATTCCGACATTGTCGCCATCTGGAAGAGTTTTGCTGAATTATAACTTTATTAAAAATGAATTTGATCACTCAGCCATATTTTTACTGCACACTAAAATTTGACTAAAATTGCGGCTGATAAAAGATATTTTCTAACACCATATTATAAATTAGCTTATTGCACGCGTCACTTAGTCTTTTGACACTTACTTAAAAACTTTGGTCATCAATTTCCGAGTGAATTGCTTCAATATTGTCAGAAATAATGCAGACAAACCATCCATCCGGAGTGACCAATATCGGAATTATTCGAATTTAAGTCCTCTGCGAAACGGAATTGAGCCAAAAAAATATTTTCCACAACATGCGACCTCATTTATGGATAGTTTCATAGTTTTGTCGTAAAACTTTGGAATACTTTCGAGTTTGAGAACTTTTATCGGGTGTTCATTGGTTATAGGTACAGTTGTTATGGGTATGGCTTGTGGTCGATACATTCACAGAGGAGGACCGACATGTATATTTATATGTAGGCAGTCATGTATTTGTAGCTGATGGCAGTATAATTTTATTACAATTTCTCTTACGAAGGCATTTTTATTTTCGTTCTCTCATATGTAACTACATAGGTACCTCGTTATCATTTACATGGCTACTTTTATCCATCTAGAATTTTGGTAAGAACATCAAATTTAAAAGAAATAAACGCGATACGGGGAAGGAGTCACTTTCAATGGCTCTTTATGGTTATTTGAGTCATATAGAGTCTTATAGTGAATGTTTACGAACTCTTCATTAATTTCGGTAACAGAAAGCGGATCAGCAGGGCCAGGAGTTCCTCCATTTGGTGTTCTGTATGTAAACTGTCTACTTAGTATCTCTGTGGGGAATTTGTATAAATTCATGAAAGCTGTGTACCGTATGATTTATGGCTTAATACTGTTAAAATGATATTTTCTCTTCGGTTGTTGGAATAAAAGCATTAAGGACGGAACATTCACAAGGTTCCGTTGTATACATAAGTAGACCTTCACAGAAGCCCCTTACTTTCGACCTTTACCGAATTTCTAAGTAGATATAGCAACAGCACAAATATACCTACCAATCGCAATAGAAGTTGTTTGGGGGGGGTGCTTTGCTAGAGTAAGGGGGGGAGTGATAATTATTATTAAAACAAAGGTGATGCTGTCTAATGACGATTACATCCACTCGACCTACCTTTCTGATTTTCATAATTAAATATTGCGTGTGAATTCGTCATTACTCAACGAAATTTTATCGTTCATGACACTGTTGAAACGTCCTTGACTCAATAGAAAACAATATTTCGGAAAAGTGTGAAAATGACCTTTTTTATGTCGGATAATGATAGCTTGACAATTATCAAATGCGAAAATTCAGTTTAGTTTCAAAGAAGTAAATGTGACTTATCTGAAAATTTATATCTACAATCCTTTTATTGATTTTGATCAAAACCTTTTATCTGTATATAGGACACGTGCAGATTACATAGACTGGAAACAGGGGGCTTTTCATAAATTATTGAAGTGCTGCCCTAAAGGGATTTAAATTGTTGTTGTCTTTCTTTCTTTTCTCGCGCTTTCAAAGAAGTTACGACATCATACACTAATGAATTGAAAAAAAGAATATCTCAAAGGAATACCTAAGTTGGTTTTTATGGAAGGGGATACCAAAATTCTGAAACATAATAATAATTGTAAAATCCTGAAAATACAAGATTCCCAAAAAAAAATTATTAATCCATATTCAGCAAAAATACGTGGACTTAGTTTATGTAAAATATTCCTTTTCCAGAGGATCTTGACAATATTTCGATATTTATAAATTCGAGCGTTTTACTGACACATTTCGAAAGTCAAAACATCGAAAGAGAATTTTTAGGATTTTTTCTCGAAATAAAAATTATTGCATCTTCAAAGAAGTATTGATTGTGATAGTTTTTGGAAACTTTATATATAGAATATAGTGGCCACGTCATCAGGAGCATTATGTTGACCACTAACAGACGGTACTAGAGTAAAGTAAAGGCTAAAGGGAAGACAATATCAAATTTTCTGTGGTAAACCACAATTCGTGAAAGTTCATCTGTAAGCTTGCATCCAATTGTAAAAGTTTATCTTGCAAAAAATTCGATCAACTTTAATGATTTTAGAGTCAATTGTACTATGAGGCAGCACTATATCAAGGCTAGAAACTAATTTTTTCACGTGATAAATAGTAACGCGTATAATAATAATGATTCATACATCTCGAGAAATTATGCGACCAAAAGAGACGTCGCAAGATGGTTTCGTCAGCAGTGTACCCATGATTATAATACTTTAAGACTGTGAAGTCTCGCGATGTTTCCAGACAAAATTCGTCCCAAATCTCTCACAACGTAACCGCAGTCTAAGATGGGGATTGCCTCTACATTTGTTGTACGTACTCTTGTTAAAATTCTTGTAGCTTTTTAAGAGAATTTCTAACTTTCCTCAATATGCTTGGCTTTTTACTAGTGGTTTCATTTCTTTTGAATTATCGAGATTAAATTCTAGCTTGAATAACTATGACAGACTTTTGAATTTATTGTCCGCTGCAGATTCCCGTAGTATCTTTGTTTTAAGAAATACTTTGTCGTTTTGGTTCCTAATCCGAGCGAACATCGTCCTTCACTTCAAGCGGCTCCTCATATCCATATGGCTTTTAATATATATAACTTAAATTAAATAATATTCCTCCAAGGACATTTCCTAATGAACTTTCGAGATCCAAACACAATTTCAGTTTGAGTTCAATTTCAATTAGATATTTGCAAGATGTGCCCCCACATCCCCTCACAAAATTTGTCATTGAACAAAAAATCTTCAAGAAAATCTTAAGGAAAAACTCAACTCGAACATTCTTTGGTTAGACATTCGATTTAAATCTTATTCCCCAAAACCTTGTTTTTTTTTAAATAGAAACACACTTTCGTCAGAGCATTCAATCAATCAGGGATGTTTCGGCTCCTTCCCTGATTTGTTGCGGTGCGGTGATGCCAAAAATACGACAACGGGAATTGTATCATTGACAAAAGATTGTGATTTTGCATGAGTTATGAACACCCTCAACGAACATGATTTGGTTTGGAGTCCTTTGTTGAAGAATCACAAATCAGTATATGTGCATCTGTTGGTCTTTTGATTGAAAAATTAAATTTTCCTATTCAATTCAATTTTGATAAAATATTGAAAGTCTGCGGATTGATCCCAAAATCTCAAGATTATCTCAGAAATATTAAGTCTGACCTAGTTCAGTTCCAACAACCATTGATTTATGCTTCTATGCTTGAATTGAAGCGAACTGTTTGTGAGCACGAGAGAATCGTGCAGGATGTACAATGTCAGAAGTTTCGCACTCTCTCTCTCTCTATAAAACAAAAGAATCGAGCGGATGTTGGAAGAGAAGAGAAAGTTTTTCGAATGTACAACTTTAGCGCATTTTTTTTCAACAATCACTTCAACTTTATCCAAAGTCCAAGCGAACGACGTACATAGCTGTAGTAGATATGGGAAGTTGATGAAGTTTTAATTGGACAAGTAGTTGAAAAGTGTGAAAATATATTGAAATTTCTTAACAGGAAATGACGAATAAAGATGTCTGTTAGTAAAGAAAAATATTTATAACTACGGATAAAACTGATTATAATGAAAAGATCGAATTTTCTTAATCATTTGCATAATTTCAATTATGCTTTACTCCCTCGGAGGGCAATATGGAAATCTGTGGCTGTTTATTTCGAGCAACCGGAAAAGGAAAAGAAAATAAATTTCTGAAATTCCAGGGTGCTATGCTATGCTATTCGTAACCCAGTAAGCATATGCTTCAAAGGTGAAGCGAGGAGAGTTATGTATATCTGGGCCATAGGTAACACTAGTCAAAATTTGAAAAAAAAACTTTCTAATTTTTAATAAATTTTATTAGTTGAGGATGGAATAACAATTACAACATCATCACGACATAGAAAAGCACAACTCAAACGCAGACCATGTTCAAAGGATATCAATCAGTTGTCGGTTGCTATGGATACTTTTTGGTTATAGTAGATAAACTACAAAATATGTATCTATTGACGGTTGAACATCACCCCACATTTTCGGCAGTACAATCAGAACCAAGATCGAAGTTTTTATGATGTCTTCATCAATTCAATCATTACTTGGAGATTATTTAAGAAATTTTCAGATCATTTGCATTTTCTTGAATGTGTATCTGAAAGTGAAAACTTACGCTTTCTTCATTAAATAATTTGCAGCAAAATTCACGATCCCAATTTTTTGCACTCGAACCGATATTTGAATCAGCAAATTACCATAAGAGATGGCGCTACCAGTTTCGAATTTGAATATAACTCAAGGAATATGAATTTCGGTACCAATGATCTAGGTGCATAATGATTGATAATAATTGATGAGTGTGGGTCGTGAGAGGAGTAGCAATAGGGATGGGTATGGTTATAGCTGTTCTGCAGGTTGTTAGATAGGCTCTGATCTCATTTAAGGATTTCGTTCCTAAATTATCAATTCGACTACTTACCTACCATCTGCCGTAAATTTTGTGGTTTTGTAAATATTTTATTTCTGTTCATAATATTCTTTGGTTAATCACTAACCTCTTCCATGCAAAATTTCCTATTCTAGGTTTAGTATTTCATGGCTCGTGTAGTTAATTTACAAAATAATCTTATTCAAATCTCAAGCGTACACTTACGTTTACAACACACAACTTCTGCTAAATACATTCCTGGAGGAAGTCATAATGCTTTCTTTTTTTTTCTCTCCATAGACCCGCCTTCTATATAATTCTCAACAGTATTATCTCATCGTAGAGAATATTCTGAATATCGAACAATGGAATCCTTTCCTCAACGAACTACAGAAAAGGTCAAATGTAATCTTTTATAGAGATAAGGGTCAAGTTATCACGTCATGGTATCAGGGTAGAATCACCCAGCAGGGACGGGCAGTATAGAGGTCAACAAAAAGATACAGAAAAACTGAATTAAGCAAAATTGTTGGTGGTTTACTTATAGTATAGTATATATTACTCCGCAAAAGAAAAGTTAAGAGGATATAAATCTCATGTCAATGTTTGTGGGGATGTATCTGTCCGAAACGGAAAAAAGCTACCAACAGTCCAACATCCTGTGAACAATTAGCCTTTTCCTGTCTTTCTGTTGACTTTCAGTTGCTCTTCTGCCTTTGACTATTCATGGGTAAATGTTATATGGATTTCCTTATTTTCTCTTCAATTTTATTTTATATAGGAGCTGGAACTTCGGTGTAAAAAGGTAGTTTTATGAACTTTAAATGAACAACCTCCATTCCATCTTGTTCTACAGGGATGGAGTTTTGTACGTGATTTTCTCTCTCATTTTCTTCAATTAGAGCAATGGGTGGTAGCATTTGGGAAAAAATTCCTGTAAGACTTGAGTACCCTTTATCATAGTAGTCCGAAAAAAAAACTAAAAAATTGTACAGCGGTTAAACACCTGCACTTTTCTACAAAAAGGTAGGAAAGTACTCTGAAGACCCAAGCGACCAGTTAATTGGATGCAATAAATTAGACTAAATGGTGGTGTGAATATTTTCAAAAAATGTTACTGACCTTTTTGTGCACCGTACTCAAAGGAATACTTAATCATTTCCAAACGTAATTCATTTCAAAGAACACCAATTAAGGAAACATAAAGCAAGGATTGCGACGTCTTGAAAATTTTGTACGAAACATTATTCATAATGACCTTGTTTTGTCTTTATTCTTCTTGTGAAATGAATTTCTGGCTTCGGTATGCTACGAATGTATATTACACAAAAATATTGTCCTATAAGGTCGACTAAATAATTCGTCAGTTAAGACACTTCCAAAGAACATTAGCAACGTCTACCTATACCGGAGTTTTATCAAGAATGAGCGTATTACCGATGCCATCGGATGCAGTAAATTAATCGGAGGGACCAATCGTCTGACACACTCTAGAGAGAATAACACGTTTTACCTACAAACTTTGTCAATTATCCCTAAAACATATAAATTAAGGAAAATGTTTGTTGCGGAATTCATTGGAATCAGGTGAAGCCTCCTGTTTATCCATTTAGGTTACAAATTTCAATTCGTTCACATATTTAGAAGAGCATGTAGCTAAACCTAAGATTTCAGTCTAACATACAAAAAAAACGAAAAAACGCGGTTTATGTACACAAATTCATCTAAGAAAAATGGACATAAGTGGCCTTGAATACATGAAAGTTAGAATTATTTCTCATCGAATGAGCCATCCCCCATCACGATATGTGGCATTTCATATTTTTCATCAAAAAAATATTAAGTATGTACAGGATAAAGGGGAGTGGCAAAATACCTGAGAAGGTAAAATCTCCTCGATACAAAATAAAGTGTCAAAAATATCTTACGGTAGCAAATCCCTAAAAGCAGAATTTCATTTTCAAAAACTTCAAAAGTAAAATAATAAAAAGAGATTGCGTCAAATTTTTGGTACTTCGAAAAGTTTGTATACATTTTCAGTTGAAGTAAAAAAAAATTGGAAATCTTTTCTCTATGAAATTAGAGGGGCTGGGCGCTTGGAAACTTGAGACTTTTTATTAGGGGATTTTTTAGCTTTAATATTTTGATATCCCTTTTTGTTTTTTTTTATTTGTTTGAAATACCACTTAATAATAATTTATTTATGGTCCGTATACGTTATTATTATATTTTCTTTTATACATGGGTCGGCCAAATGCTTAGACGACGATACTTAACCGCGAAGTTGGGTGGCCAAACCTCTCTCAGTATGCTGGTGGAGAGAGACTGTACACAGGATAGCGTGCTCTCCCCGGTACTCTGGTGTATGCTGGTTGACTCATTCATCACGGCCGTCGCTGAAAAATGTGGGTTTCTCCTGTGAATCATATGCGAATGACGTCCCTCTGCTCATCTCCAGGCAAAAGATGGCTGCTTCCTGTGCCTCCATGCAACGGGGTCTCAATACTGTTCAGAACTCATGCACACGTCATGATATGGCAGTGAATCAAACAAAGACCAGCTTGGTACTGTTTTCCAGGAAAAGTAAGCTTCGATACTTTGTTCTTCCAAAGCTCTTTGGACACAGTTGCAACGGTCTCCCCATGTTAAGCACCTCGGAGTCTACCTTGACTCGAAGCTGACATGGGGATTGCATGTAAGTTAATACAGCTGTGAAGATCTTCGCTCAATGCAGGAGAACATTTGGCTGCAAATGGGGCATAAAACCAAGTATTGTGCACTGGATGTACAACTTGATTGTAAGACCCATGCTCACACATGCCTCTTGTGTGTGGAAGCTAAGGACGCAAGTCGGAGCTGCGATCCATAAGTTGTCGGGCCTACAAAGGTTTTCTTGTTATTCTGGCAGGCAGATAAAAAAAAACTGTTTGTAGATTGCACTCATGGGTATGTTAGGAGGTGGTTGAACAGGTGCTTCCTATTGCTTTCTGACGTGTGGGTGGGAACTGGAAAACCCTCTGATCCGCATGCCACTTGATGCTATGGCACGAGAGCTTCGCTTCGGGCACGGCTTATTTGCGAGCTTTCCTTAAAAGCAATATTCGGCTGAGGCAACTGCCTTATCGAGCTTTCTCCGGTCTGTTCTAAAAATTTTCATAGCCAGATCTCTCTCTTATAAGGAAGCCAGTGCAGTTGTTTACTCTCTTGAACTTAACATTAGGTTGGAGTACATACTTTGGGGGGAGGACACTGTCTTCCAAGCTTAAGTACCATCACAATGGCAACAGAGAAATCCCTTGGTATGTGGTATGTAGATCAAGGGGTAGGACATTACTATCCTTTCGGATATCCAGGCAGCCTTGATGACTCTGAGTGGGCACCGGATAACACCTAATTTACTGAAGAACTTCAGTTCGTCCATGGATAAGCTGTATATCCACAATAAGTCCCTTCAGTGGGTTCTTGGTCATATGGGGATCAGGGAGAATGAAAGACCTGATTTTGTAGCCAGGCCTGGCTTTGGTTCTCCCTTCCTTGGACCGGAACCCGCTGTAGGCGTTGCCACCTCGATTATCGGGTCGCTCGTTAAAGCGGATGTTCGTATAAAGCATAAGCAGAGATGAACGAAACTAAGCACTTGCAGGTCTACCAAACTTTTTCTTGATGGGCCTAATGAGAATTTCTGTGATTTTTTCTTGGGTCTAGGAAAGAAACAAAGCAGAACTGTGATTGACATCATCACCGGCCACAGATCACTTCACGTTCATCTAATAAGGATGGGAGTTGTTGACAGTCCGTCCTAAGCGTCTGTCCTACCTGGAAGGCGACCCTGAGACAATCGAACACTTTCGGTGTGCTTGTCCGGTCTGTGCCCGTAGCATGGGTCTGCCCGTTATATGATGAGGATGAGGTGTAAAAGTTAACTCATCAGGACCTGATGCGTTTCCGTGCTCGGCCCCTTGCTAATAAAACAACAATAAAAAATTGTTTAGAAAGAAAATATATATATATATCTATGTTGTTGCGGAATATTCAATTTGTTTCGATTTAAATAAGGTTGCCTGACCACCTGACCGAGTAGTCTCTAACGTGATGATGAACGTTAATGATTTGTAAGCCATCCAGCCTCTGCCAAAAATCTCAGTCGAAAAAGACAGGATTTACCAGGATAGCGCCAGAAACAGCAATCAGCATCCTAGATATAGGCTTTTCCTGTTTAGGGAGATTCCTTAGGAACTCTACTAAAATTATCCGCGCGCCAATAAAACATCACGTTTGCCGGACAATTTCCCAATTTTTATTTTGATTTTCGTCCGTTTTCTATTACTTATTTTTTATGTATCTTGTCTTAATCAAAAAATAATCTTACTTGGCCGGGCGCGAACTTCAGACAGACCGACCGCCTAACAAACTTATCATTTGTCTTCCTCTTCTTTCTAAACCTACTTAGCCACATCTATTTGCACAAGTGTAATTTAGTTAATCTTTCCCAAAATTAATTCCAATTAATTCTTATTTCTAATACAGTTTATATTTTCTTTCAGGTTTTCCATTGTCCAACATTAATTCCAATTAACTTTTTTTTCAAATACAGTTCTTTTTTCTTTTAGTTTTTACCATTTGTCAAAATTAATTTCAATTATTTTTATTTCCAATACAGTTCTTCTTCTTCTTCATACCTGTCAAAACTTTCGTTTATTTCTAATTTGCTATGCCAGTCAAACTTTGCATTTAATTTTAATGTTTCTCAAAGATTTCATTTAATGTTAATTTTCTACATCTGTCAAACTTGTTGTTTAATGTTAATATTTGTCAAAGCCAAGACAGCAATAGACTTTCGGGTTAGAAATATTCATTATTCATTTGGGATATGTCCAAATAGTTCATTTGCGAGATTATTTTGTTTCTCTGTTTAGACACGAGTCCAATAAAATGCTCGTGCTTCTTGCTGCTACGTGTGGTTTGCCCTTTATTCGCTTGGTTTATTTGGGACGAACTAGGGGTCACGCGGAATTGTAGAAATTTGCTTGGGTTCAATGTGAACCTCTGACAGATCAGCTGACTGAACTGTCAGAGATTTGGTTCGGTGTTTTGTTTTTTGTCCACTGGGTATGGATTTTTTCAGCTCAATCAGTTTTAATTTTTCACGTAATATGGGCAGAGGAATCAGAATTGCATCGCCTGTTGGCGTAATTGGATTACTACTTAAAACCGTGCCAGTTCAAACAGGTTTGAGCAAACTGTCCTCAGCACTTCAAATGAAGATAGCAAAATGAACTGATCGCCGTGTACGAATTATGAACGAAATTGTAGAAGGAATTCATGTTATCAGGATGTATGCGTGGGAAATACCTTTTCAATTTGTCATAGCAGAAGCTACACGTCCTGAAATTAAGCAGATTCGATATGCGTGGATTTTATTCAGTGAAATGGTTGTTCTAAGGGTATGCGCAAGATAACGGTGGGTGGTTTTGAAACAATATAGGTAAAATAAATAAGTATTTTCGAATTACTCTAATATTTCTCTCAATGTCGTCCAATTATTGATATGCATGAGGAATGCCGAAAAGCTATGAAGAATGATCTTGTGAAAAATTTTTACTTTTACTTAAAATTTAATCTACACAATCTTTCGTTTTTCTGCAAGTCTTTGTTTTAAGAGGACATTGTATGTTTGCACACAGAACTGCAAAATGAAGCCCGAAATACTTGTAAAAATAAAAACTCATTACCCAAATTTTTGCATAACTTTAATCAAAAATTGGTAATTGTTATACGACGTGTTGGTGCATAAGACAGCTGATCGAGCATTGAGCGATGAACCAAAAGTCTTATTTTTTTTTTTATTACCGAGACTAAATCATAGGGTAAACTTGTCACTGCGCTGATATTTTGTGCACGATCTTCCTAAAAGAAATTATTTCTATTACATAAACTGGCTAATGCCTTCCCAGGGATCTCATTGTAATACAATTTCGAAAATGGAAAAATTCGAGGAAGTCTATCGAAGTGTTTCCATAAAAAGAAATTTTGTTTTTCACTATACATATATTTGAACACTGATCGACATCAAGAGCTAAAATTTGATGTACAATTATCATGGAGAGGTTGTGCATATATGTGATTTCCAAAATGAACTAAATCGGGCAATCCCTTCATGAAGTTGCCATAAGTAAATTTTAAGTTTTACGTATAGTGGGAAGGTGTTCAGTCTCACACTTTTTTAATGTACTGAGAAGCTAGTTAAAGTAGCATTATCAAACATATGGACGCATGGACACACGCAATAATTAAAATGCTTTTTATATATTTATTATATCTGCTTTAAGGCCAATGCTTTAATACTTCAGACAATTTAGTGATTTGGCCTTTTACTTATAGAAATTGTTATTTTAACTTATTACAAATCTACTTTTACATTTAGTTTTAATTTTTATAACACAAGTTTTAACTTTTCTGTTTGGTTAACTATTATTTCCTTCTAATACATATACATACAAGTTCAAGGGCGGATCCAAAAAAAAAAAAAAAATATATCTGGAAGTGTTCAATTTTATAAGTTTAAGAATACAGCCCTTATGGCTACCGGCTTGGTCTTCGATCGACTTTAGGTTATGGCTGTTGAAGCCTATAGAGAAAACAGGAAGTGCTGATATCTGTAAAACTCGTGTTCATGAGCGTGGCTCTTCTCGGGGTGTTTGAGCAGAGCCTATTCGAGTAAAATCGATGGAAGGTTTGTTTTAATTGATAAGGCGATAGGTCATTGATGTAAAGTATTATCAAAGCAAATATTTATTTTATTTATAACCCGTAATTGCAGCAATTCATCGAAACTGCAAACGGGCAACAAATATTATTGTTGTGATTTATTATATCTAAAGCAAGAAGTTTATTTTGGAATAGCTTTTTTATTATTATATCTTTAAATGTGCAATAGTTTTACCAGAATTTTTAGCCCATTAAACGTTAAATAAAAACAAAATAAAACTGGTGATTGGGAAGTTCTGAATCAGTACCTATCTTAGAGAAATTGATTGGTCGGTCTGTTTTGTTTCAAGGGATATTGATGAATGCACATTAGAACTTAGTAACAAGTCTTGGCAAGCGTGAATACATTCCGTGTTCTTACAGAAAATTTCAACAACACTAAAATTGCTCTTCGGTTAACGATAAGTACAAATAATCAATAAAAGCGAAAGATGGAGAATAGAAGAATTTTAAGAAATTTTATTTTTAACGATTCTCAATTAAATCATAAATACAAGAGGAAACAACCACCGCCTCCTCCGGGGTTTGAAACTGGGACCTTCTTCTTTGCGGGCGACTGCTCTTACCTCTGGGATAACCAGACAGATGTTTTCCCTCTTGTATCTGTCTCGTTAGCTCAGAGGTAAGAGCAGTCGCCCGGAAAGCGCATGGTGCCGATTTCAAAATTCAGACGAGGCGGTTGTTTTTAGCTGTTGTATTTATAATTTAATATAGAATCGTTAAAAATAAAAGTTCTTAAAATTCTTCTATTCTCCATCTATGACCGATTCTAAAAATTGTGAGTTCCATTCCCGCATGGGAAAAATAAATAAAAGCGAATCCGTACCTATCAATTGCATCCATGTCCAGATCTAAAACAAGTCTACTAGACTGCAGAAAGAAGAGGGTAGTGATAACTCAAATTATCGACCAATTGCAATCACTTGTATTCTTTCAGAGATTTTTGAATCTATCATTAACTCCAAAATAATCAAGTATCTAGAAATCAATGGACTCATCACCAATTTGGCTTCCGGACTGGAATCTGATGTGAAGACTTACCAACTTTTCTGACGGAACGTTCGAACAGTGACCTTCACAATTTTTGTGAGTTTAAAATCGTTGACCTACATATTTCAGAGGCTTTGATAGTCTTTTTTAGCCAAACTAAAAGCACTTAGACTCCCCCTCCTTTTCTATTATGGATTGAAAGATTTTACTCTGTTCAACTAATACAGGTTGTGCTAGATGGCTTTCATCAGAGCTTCACCCTGTAAATGCCGGTGTACTCGAGGGCTCTGTAATCTCTCCGTCTCTCTTCCTAATTTTCATTAATGATATACTTTCCCTTACTTTCAATCCCACCCATTACTCAATTGATAGTCTTCCAGACACCAGAGGGAATGCCAGATGTGTTAAACTAGATTGCATGATAAATCATTGAAGGTCGTGCTTGGGACAAAGTGAATCGCGTCGAATTCAATACTTAGTACATCTAAGTCCCAAAGTTGTCCCGTCAATTTCAAAGAAGATCATAATTTCATAATTTTTGCACTTCTATTTCTTTTGATGGAGCACTGATTTACGATACACCGGCTTTATGCATTTTTGTCATTAAGTTAAGTTAAGCTGGGCAGATCATTGTTTCTCTGTTGCCAGAAAAGCATACAAATGTTTTTGATTTCTGAAAAGCTGTAAGAAATATTTAAGCCCATCGAATCTAATACCTACTCCTCTACAAGTCCTACATCAGACCTAGAATTGAATACAATTACCATAACTGGGCCGGGGCTCGTCGTACAACCTTAGCTTCATTGGATATTGTCCAAAAGAAAGGCTTCGACTTCATTGGCGATGTGCCAATAACTTGTCATATCGACTCACTCGAACACCGCCGCTTTGTTCGCTTCTTTCTCGCTACATGCATGGGAAATGTTCTGATGAAATATCTCATCTGCTCCCATGTAGAATTATTTTTGCACACAGTATTCACGCAGCAAACCGCACAGATCCATTTACCATTTAAATTATTTTCGGCCGTACAGTAAAATTTTGCGATGCTTTTATATCCTGAAATATCCGAATGTGGAACGGTCTACCATCTTCTGCTTTTCCTCCGGCATACAATCTGCAAAAGTTTAAGTGTGACGTTTCCATAAAGTTATATTCGTACAAGGTATATATTGCATCTCTTCTCTGACTGATATTTTATATAGACGCAATGTAATATACGTAGCGCTTTAATTCCTGTATTTTGCAAAGTTACAATTTATGATGAGTTCAGAAATTCGAACAAACCAAGGCAAAATAAATAATTGAATGCCTCGTTTGTCCTTTCGGAGTGGCAAAAGTTGAGTGTTGAACAACACTCTTCGTTGCGTATTTTAAAAATGTTATATTTTGTGCATTTGACGTTTGCGAGTGGTGGCGAGTATCTCTGAATTTTTGACCTGTTTCTAGCTTATACCCTTTTAAACCATAGTTGCGCCCCCTACCACCTTCAAAGAATCCTGGATCCGCCACTGTACAAGTTCCGTTTTTTTTCCAACGTGAGAAACTTTTTCTTCCAAGAACTCACATTCAGAAATTCCTTGACCTGCATTCATTTCATATTATTCGTAATAACTTCAAAAAAAGAAAACAGAAAAAGAAATTCACCCAAACCCAACAGTATTTCACTTTAATTTTTAATGACTCCACATTTCCAGAGAATTTTTATTAAATAAAACGAAAAAAAAATCATATTTTGATAAGAGACGTCTTATCTTTTGACTTGTAAATATTCCATTGCGCTCCTGTTCATTGAAGATTCCCTTAAAAGAAAACGTGAAGAAGTATCGAGGGTCATAAATATTAATTTTTGCACTACATTAACTTCGGCCGTCAGATTCTGATCACGTTCCTTTCAGCTAAAGGAATTGATTTTTGGGTTGTTTTAGCTTTTCCATAATTTAGTCAATAAATTCGGAGTGTAGGCAAGAGTGAAAATATTTCATGAAAATTTCTAAGATGATGGACGAACTAAGTATTAAAAAAAAAAGGTAAGTATTTGCGTTTGCATCGTATTCTGTTGATTTTTGAAATAAATTTTGACTATAGGTTGGGTGGAGGTTAAAAAGAACTGTTCAGCTGTAGCAAAAACAGTTTTCTGAATCAGAAGTGACAAAATCTTTATGTTAGTACAATGTTTTTTTTTTCGTTTTTGTAAGTAAAGTTTTAACATAATAATTTGTACGTGCGTAGATTTTTGTATTACAATTTTCGTAAGACATTACCGTACAAAAATAAAGTAGACAGCCGATATACATACGAATTTGAAAGCTTTTTTATAATGAAAATAAAATGTGCAACCGAAATTCTATCAATGGTTCTTAACTGTTATAGATGGTTTTGAAGATCTAAACAATGGTAGTCCTGTGTCAAATAACAAATACTGTATTTTTTCTTCCCTGGTATTTTTGTTTTCCTTTCCATAATGCTTACATTATATTTTATTTATAAACTTCAACAACGCGTTTAATGATTCAATCAAACACCCACTTTTTTTTTTATATTAAAGGCGATGGAGGTATAAATTGCATATGTATGAGAAACGTGTCACATGGAGGAGTTTTATTATTGCGCCTTAGCGGGAATTAAGCAAGTTTCCGGTGACAATAATTTTAACAACTATTTATATATCAAACTGTTTACGTTTAGGAAAGTGAAGGTAATTGTTAGTATTTCAACAAAATTATGAATCGTTTCCGAGTTTTCCTAAATTCTATCCAATTCACTCTAAACTGAAAGTATACCTTGTGTGAAGTTTGAAACATGAAACGTACTTGATTCCCCATAAGTCGCAATGCTAAAAAGCTTTTAAACGTTTCTAATACATATGCAAGCAAACAAAAGTCTTAATTTAAAATGCCATTAAATTGTAATAAAAACATATTGGAAAATTAAGCACCCAACTAACATCCATTTATTCAAAAAGGTCATGGTAAGTTTTTCTGTCTAGTAGTGGGCCCATAAGGAAACACACGTTTTTAAACAACGATATTCCGAAGTTATTTTTGTTACGGAAATGGGGCAACGCAGTGTAGAAATTATGTGGGCATAATGTTTAAAGTGTTACTATGTATAGTAACATTGAGAGTTTTAATGTTTAAACAAAAATACATATAAGTGCTTGGTCGCAGTGACGTAAATGTGTCGAAGCTGTGTCGTTTGGCACATTTTTATACAATATGTGAACTTTTATGTAAACATATGTACGCGATATATATGTATATTTGAGATAATGATAAATATGGGTATTTATTTTATTCGTATATAAATATTTGTAAAATTAGATTACGAACTCTCTATGTATGCAAGCATCTTGGAAATAATTTTAAAATATATGTCATTATATCTATAATAGTATAACAGAATCTGGTTTTTGTTTTTCAACCGTGTGAAAACTTGCAAACCAAATTAAATTTTCTGTAAAATCAGTAACGAAACTTCAAAATAACTGAAGCGTCACCAAAATCTTTAATAATTTAAATATAGTATAAAATTTGGTCAAAATTCAGCGAAGAATTTTTTAGATAAAATTATCAGTTATTAATTTCAAAATACTGATAGATTAAAGTTGTATGTAGTATAAAAGGTTTTAAAATTTTTAAAATCTCATATGGCCGTTTTGTTAGATTTTACAGATCAAATGTTCCCAAGAAGGAAATTTATATAATTTGTGGCCATTAAGGCTAACCCGCTGACATTGTTTCCAATTTATATTTTGAAGTTATACCTCAGGTGAAGTTTATATTTGGTGTCTATAAACATCACGTGCTCCTAACACACACATACACAAACCTTTAAGAAATGCTCTTCCCGGAGAGTCACGAACAAAGCATTTCATTTTTATACCCTAGATGAAATCATAGGGGTACAAAGATTGTCATTCCGTTTGTCACACCTCGAAATAATGATGGTAGAGCAAAATGAATTGGACACCTATTCATAATATTAAAAGTTATTTCGATTTTTGCATGTCCGTCCGTCCGTCCGTCTGTTCGTCCGTTGGTCCGTCCGTCCGTCCGTCTGTCCGTCCGTCCGTCCGTCCGTCTGTCCGTCCGTCTGTCCGTCCGTCCGTCCGTCCGTCTGTCCGTCCGTCCGTCTGTCGAGAACGCGTATACTTACAGAGCTGAAATTTTGTACACGGACTTTGAAAAAAAAAAGTAAAATTAAGTTCGAAAATGAGACAAATCGGGCAACTACTTCGTGGGGTTGCCATATAAAAATTTCGTTTTCTGCTATATATTTGGACACTGCCTGAGAACGCGTTGACGTAGAGAGCTGAAATTTCATACATGATGTTTTTACTACATTAGCAAATAAAATGTCCAAATCGGGCAACTCCTTCTTGGTGTTGCCATATAAAAATTTCGGTTTTTTACGTATACTTTGAAAACGATCAGTCCAAGACATTTTTATTGTATTAAGAACTTCTGCAGAATACGAAATCCTATAAAATTAGTTATTACCATTTTTCTGTGCGACAAACTGTTCTAGAAATATATTCGAAAAACATCTTCAAAATCAATACTTGAATAGATCGGGGACCATACGAAATTTAATACGGCCATTCATCTAGGATATCATAAGAATTGGTCTTAGACCAATTCTACCTTTTTTACTTGTCAATATTGAAAACATTTCTACAACAAATGCATTAAGATAATCATTTAAGAAAGGTTCTTCATCATTAGCACAAATAATCAGCTAAAATAATTAAAGAAACACTTTTTTCTTTTAACATTTAAAATGTACTTGCGAGTACTTAATAATGTTCTACTATTTTTCGGTAAGTTATCAAATCCGTTTTACGAACTATTCTTAAAAGATCTTTCAAAGAACAGTGTGAAATTTCACCCAATATTTTTTATAGTTTTGTCAAATAAATAGATATTTAAAATGTCACAAATAGGAACATCACATATATGTAAATATCTCGTCATCAAGTGAAGTCTAATTATGGTCTTCATTAAGGCTTAAAGTCAATGGTTTTTCTGCGAATTTATTCCGAAGAAAATTTTTATGGTATATTTTCACTTTCCTATAAAAAGAAGACATTATTTTAAATAAGTACTTTTTATTACGAATTAATGGTATTTTAATAGAAGCTAGTTTGGGAATGACTTTATTGACACACGTCTTATTGAGACACTTTTGTGTGCATAATTACGTTTTCGTGACCTACAAACTATGTCTCTAGGAAGTGTACACTTAAAGCATCAACACAAGCGAAAATTTAGGTAATTATTCCAAAATGGGAAGTAACAATGCAGCAATGGTACCCTTGTAGGCACTGTTACTATATAATATTTTGTAGAGGTACATTTACGTATTCATAACTTTTGCTGTACCCACTGAGGCATATTCCAACTACTTCTTTGTTTTTAAAGCCAACATGTGATTCTGATGCTCCTGGAATACGTAGTTAAAAAAAATATCCAATATGTTTAATTCTCTGCATTTGGTCGGTGGCAAAACTCAAAACGAATATTTATACATATTGGGTTCTGCTTTAGTACCATTATTACTCTCATTGGTAATTCCTCCTTAATGTCGTGATCTCTGGTTTTCTATAGAATATCTCTCTAGTACATACTAGATATTTCAAACGGAAATTTTAATGTCAGACGTCGCAAATAATTCAAATTTTATCCTTATCCCGAAATCTTAACACGCATTTTTTAATATTCTTCAAGTAATTTTTTTAAGGGGCGATATAATAACAATGCAATAGTTAATTATAATTTATAAATCTTTCAGAAAAAAGAAACCCGCAATCTTTTCTGTGTGAGGATAACAAAGACTTAAATTGAAAATATCTCGACTCTCTGTCACTTAAGTTGCAATAAAAACTTTCCAAGAGTTCTTTGAAATTTAAACAAAATTTGATTGAGTGGAGCTTCTAAATGCAATAAAATCTAATTCAGCAAACAAGACAGTCAGGCATGAAAGTAGGGAGAGTAAGATTATAAAATCAATTAGAGATAAGGTCAGTAGAAGAGGTTTAATTGTTTCCAAAGCGGATAAGGGTAATACCATTGTTATTCTTGATATATTTAATTATATTGACAAAATGCAAGAGTGCTTAGAAAAAATGAATGTTAAAATATTAAATCGAGATCCGACCAGAATGGTTAACCAAGAGGTGATTAAATCAGTAAATAGAGCAAATAATATTTTAACTAGAATAGATAAATTTAAACTCAAGATTGCGAATCCGTCAATTCCTGTTTTATATGGACTTGTTAAATTGAATAAAGAAAACAGCCCATTAAGACCTGTGGCTTCGTCTTATCAAGCTCCCGCACAAGCTCTATCAAAGCACCTGGCTAAATTAATACCCAACTTGATCGGTTTCGTCCCACGATATTCAATAAAAAATTCCGATGAATTAATAGACAAACTTAAAAACTTACAGCTTCCGTGTAATTCCAGACTTGTGTCGTTTGATGTGTGTAATTTATTCCCATCTATACCGTTGATAAAACTTAAAAATATCTTATTTGAAGATATTAGAACAAAAATTAATCCCGCTGACAAAGCCAATGAGCTGATAGATTTGACGGAAACATGTTTAAACCAAAATTATTTTTATTTTGATGGAACGATATACTCACAGGATAAGGGCCTTGCTATGGGAAATCCAGCTTCCCCCTTCTTTGCAGAATATTTCATGTTCCACCTTGAAAAGAAACTTTTTTCATCGTCTAGTCATTTATTAAAACATGTTTTAGTTTGATTTAGATATGTGGATGATATATTTTGTATTTGGACAGGTTCAGAATGACAATTAGACATTTTTCAAAATACATTGCTTAACAAATTAGATGACGATATAAAATTTACAGTAGAATTAGGAAACAATAAAATTAACTTTTTAGATTTGGCTTTACAAAAACAAAATAATAATTTAATCTGTGATATACATAGAAAAGATATCTTCTCAGACTCTATAATTCCATATTCCTCTAAGCACCCATGGAATATTAAAATGTCAGCTTTCCATTCTATGATACATAGATTAATTACGGTCCCATTATCGCAGCACGCATTTAATAAAGAAGTTAAAACAATTTTGAAAATAGCACAACATAATGGGTATCACAAACGGCATATTTACAATTTATTATCTAAAAAAATACAAAAGCATGCAATTCAATTTTTATATGCTGGACACAGATTAGAATCCCAAGCTAAAGTATGGAGAAAAATCCCATTTATCCAAAATACTGAGAAGGATATCAAAAAAGTTTTAACATCCAAAGATATTAATCCCGCCTTTTTCTGTAAAAACACATTACAAAATTGCATCTTAAATCATAAAATAAAACCAAAAATTGATGCACTAGAAAAAAGCGGGGTGTATCAAATTAAATGTAATGATTGTTCTGGAATTTATGTAGGTAAAACGAAGCGAACTCTAAAGATTAGATTAACTGAACATATTGCGGGAGCTCTAAATATGATGCCACAGTCTGCTATATCCAAACACTTAAAAGAAAATAAACATAGCATAAATTCAAACAGCATCAAAATTTTACATAATATAGACGGAGGAGAAATCTTGACTAGAGCAGAAATTTTAGAAATAAAAAAAGCCAAATATATTGGACAAAACATAATTAATGATCAGCTAGATTTTATGAACAATAGTCCACTTTAAATCCTAAAAATTTTGTAACCGGCGGGAATATTCAGTCGATAGCCTGATACCTCGATAGGGCGAAACGCGTCGCACTCTTATAAAAAGACTTTTTTAATAAATAGCTTAAAAGTTAAAAAGTGTTTTCAATTAATCTTAAACAAAATTAGTAATACTCACCTTACACAATATTTCTGAAATAAATCAAAACTTAAATAAGCTGCCCTTTATCCTTGTACTGGAACCTGTTTGTACCTTCTTCTTACAACATTACAGAAAGCCACCACATCGCTTTACTTACTGCTTACCACATTTCGTTCGTGCCCAATAGAGACAGATACGTATGCCTTACGGTCTATATATCTTTTATCAAAAGATTTATGACTGAAGTCATAGGAAGTAAGAACACTCCATGTAGCCTTCAGTTGCATATGGTTATAGTTTTTATTTACTGACCGTTCGGGGTATCATCAAACGAACTCATGAAGATTGATGACACGAGGGGACACCAAATGGAGCAAAAGCTTCATTCAAATTGCTAGATCCCACATGATGTGAGTTATCCTGGACTACATAACTCAATAACTTGTCATGCTGAATTCTGGCAGATTTTGTAACCATTTTCAGGACTATTCCTTATTTTTTTCTGTGGTGTAGTGATCTAGAAAATCAAAAGATTTTGTGAACCTCAGATTTATTAAGATGATTTGCTATGGATATTTTTCAGGATTTACTGCATCATTTTTAACTCATTTTGTGCTGTTATCGGTTAACACCAGTCGAGTGCACTCTTTTTTTAGCGTGGAATGTTACATAATTAACTATTAAATCGTTCGAACGTATACGGATGATAATTCACATGGAACTAAAATTCAGTTCAGTCAATTAAGTTGTCATCTTCCGTATTTCACGGTATCCAATTGATGATGTAACAAAAGATAAACGCTGGAACTTAGGTACATAAAATAGACTATTTTTCTTCAGAATTTGTTTTGTGATTACGATGAAAATTAATCAAAGCCTTTCTTCCAAAATCAAAAAAATTGACAAAAATTACAAAAGTATTGGAAAAGAGGCACACATACATATGTGTATGAAATGAAAATCTGATTTGATTGTTGCACGAAAACTAGTTTCACATGCTGCTGTTTTTTACTTTACAGGGAACGTGGTAAGTAAATATGTAATAAAACACGAACTAGAAATACTTATTAAAAAATAAGTAGATAAATCGTAACTAATATCTCTGAAGTTAAAAAAAAGACCTATATGAACAACATCCAAAATTTCTCATCTATGCTCCCATCTTTAGTAGAGTGCTGCTGGATTCTGTATTAAAAGTGATGGTGATATAAGAGCAGCTCTTAACCTGAATAATCCAACCATTTTATTTCTGCTTGATTTCTCAAAAGCATTAGATAGTGTTAATCACAGAATTTTACTGCATAAGCTATCTCAGTATTTTGGCTTTACGGCCTCTGCTTCTGCTCTTATTGGGACTTTCTTGTCAGAGCGTCACCAACGGGTTAAGGTATATGGTAAATTATTTGATTACTCTCCCAATTGGTGTACCAAAGGGATCAATCTTGGGTCCATTCCTATTTATGTTATTTATTAACGACCTTCAAGTTGTTCGCGATGTTCGGATTCAAATATACACAGATGATGTGCAGCTGTAGTATTAATGAAAATGTGAATAGAATCAATGCATGGTCCAAGATTAATGAACTGAACTTCCAATAAGTCTCAATACATTATTTTTTACAATACTCCACTCATCTGTCTGATATCTTACCCCTGATTCTGGAGGGTAAAGCATTATGTCTGGTTAATAAGGTGACAAATATTGGTATAGTGTTGAACTAATACATTGAACTGCTTTGATAATATAACATTAAAAATTAGTTAAATTTACTATAGACTCCGTAGAATCTGGCTCTCAGCTAGTATTTTGTCGAAAGCAACCTGCTGAAATTTGGTGAAAAGACATTAATCCTCCCTTTTTTCACTTAGGGAGATTTGCGCACAACTCGATTGCCTCACTCTATATGTTTGACTGCTATATGGACTCAAACATTAGGGACGCTGGAAAATTCAGCTGCTCTCAATTTCTAGTGTGTGCAGCGCGAAGGCGTTCTTTGGAGGTATTTCACAGTAATTAGGGATAAGAATGCGAAAATGGAAACATTGTTAGTTTTTAAGTCAAATGATTAGTTCTCTCTGAAGGGAACAGCCTGGCTTAGCCTAGCTGATCCTAGCAATTTCTACGGATTTAAATATTTGTAATAATTGTTTCAAAAAAGAGGCTCTCAATTTGCAGCATCACCAAATAAACCTTAAGTCTTATAACTGGCGTTTTAACATCAGACTCTCTACTAGTGAAGGCATTGCAGTTTCATATTCTTTTCCAGCTACCTCTAGCATATAGAGAATCTACGGTGAAACTTGTCAGTCTATCTCAGAACTCAGAAGCCTGAGGGAATATCACCGAACTCGTCTATAAGAGATTAGGCCGATTAGGCAGCTTTGGGTTTTCTGCAAGTCGTATTATTATTATTTTAAATAATTATGCTTTTCCGACTACAGCTAGCTTCCCAAGAATCGAAGAGAGGACTTGTCAATCTGGCACTCCAAATCCAAAGGCTGACAAGACGCAGGCCTTGACTATAGGAGACAAGGCCGAGATGATTGTGGCAAATTTTATCTATCATCTTTGAACCCATGGACGAGATCTAACGTCAATAAAGCCTAGAAGACTACGAAATATCCCTTTCAATCATGAAGACGTTCTAGTTGGTGTTCCTTGCAATACAGGCTAGAATATCTGCCTTCGATAACCCAATTTGGTGTTTTCAGGACACACATATATGCACTTATTCTTTGCCTTAATTCAATTTATAGCTAGTAGTTATACAATCAATCCGAAGGGTACAGACTCTTACCTTCTTCAAATTGCACACTTTTGGAATTATCTCATAGATTATCCAAAATGCACGCGCTGTCAATTCCTTTAATGGCCTCGTTGTTGATGCCCATTTTTTAATTTGACTCCCGTAAATATTTATATTGAACTATATTTGATCATTGTGTCAGGGTCACTTCTTACGGCAGAGTAGGGGAGCTAGGGGAGTTGTAATACGGGTAAGTAGTAACACCGAAATTTCAGAAGGATTTTGATAATTATCACATTATATTTTCGACTATATCTCTTATGTATAACGAGCTGCATTATGTAAACATAACCCGTGTCCACCGGAAATCAAAGACAGAGGTTGTACACGTAAGCTCCACTTTGGCCAGTAAATGGAAAAATTAAAATTTTTTTTTTATTAGTATTAATTAATATCAAAAATTATCTGATGAGGCAAGTAGAAACAAAATTTCGGAGCAAGTTGCAACATTTAATGTAATGAGATTATATAGGACATCATTATTTAGTTGTAAGTTGAGTTCTATGTTCCTTTTATTCTAGTTTACAGATACCATATGGTAAATTTATTAAAAAAAAACTATAACAACATGTTAATGGAACTAGCAAAGCTTATTTTAGCTATAATGGCTTTGGCTTATGACTAATTTATACTGGAATAAAGGAATAATAAAAAAGTTATATCTAAACCTAGCATTTTATTAAAAGAAAGAAATCTTACGATGTCAATTTAATGACCTCTTGTTACTACTTTCCCCGTGTCTGTTACAACTTGCCCCAAACATATAACAATGACACTTTTTATCAAAATTATAGTTGTGCAAAATACTGAAATATTCGCAATTATTTTTCTTTTGAAAACGATGCTTGAATACTTACACCATCACCCAAAAATATTTGAATCTTAAAGTAATGTGTAATTTTGGTAATATAACTGTGTTATCAAAATTGTTACAACTAGCCCACAGCTCTTCTACTATCGCGAAATATTGAAATTCATAATAAATGTACTTTTTCTATTCCCTTTAGTAAGTTGTTCTAGTATGAGTTTTATTTTTGTGTTCTTTATTACTTGTTTTGTTAGCCTTATTCTGCATACTATGTAACTATAATTCTAATTCTACTTTAAATTACCATTTTATAATTATGAAATTTTTTGTTTGCTATTATTCTTTTAAGGGTCTTCTTCGTCGCCAGCGTCCTATTATTTAGATATAATGAAAGATTATAAATTTTGTATAATATCGCCCGAAATAAATGTTATTGTTAATCGTGCACATCAACACTGAAAAAAAAATCATTAGTTAAAACGACTAATCACGATTAGTTGATTATATATTAGTAATTCCTTTAAATTGATTTTGAAAAACAATTATATGATAATAAGATTGTAAGTGCTAATTAGTTGCAATTCCTAATTAGAATTAGTTGATTTGCCCTTAGTTGTTTTGGAAAATACTTTAGTTGTAGTTTCGAATTCAATTAGCTCAGTTAACAAATATTTGATGATAAATTAACTAATCATACCATATTTCAGAAGACATATTAATAAAATCAACATATGAAATTATTAAATTTTTTCACAGAAACAACGAAACTTTTTGTTTATTGTACCCTAGATGAAATCTATAGGGTATATTAAGTATGTCATTCCGTTTGTAACACCTCGAAATAATTATGGTATAGCAAAATGGATTGGACACCCACGAATAATATTAAAAGTTATTTTGATTTTTGCATGTCCGTCCGTCTGTGCGCACGATAACTCGCGAACGCGTATACTTAGAGAGCTGAAATTTTGTACAGGACTTTAAAACAAAAAGTAAAATTAAGTTCGAAAATGAGACAATTCGGGCAACTCCTTCGTGGGGTTGCCATACAAAACTTACGTTTTCCACTATATATTTGGACCCTGCCTGAGAACGCATTGATATAGAGAGCTGAAATTCGGTACATAGTGTTTTCATTGTACTAGCAAATAAAATTTCAAAAATGGACTAAATCGGGCAACACCTTCTTGGTGTTGCCATATAAAAATTTAGGTTTTTTACGTATACTGTGAAAACGATCAGTCCAAGACATTTTTATTGTACTAAAAACTTCTTCAGAATACGAAATAATATAAAATTGGTTATAATCATTTTTTCTGTCCGAAAAACCACTTCAAAAATCAAACTTGCACAGAAGACTGATAATACGAAATTTCATACGGGCATCCTTCTAGGGTATCGTAAGAATTGGTCTTAGTCCAATTCTAGCTTTTTTACTTGTTAAGAATATAATTTGTTATATTAGCGAATTTATGCAATTAAGAATTTGAACTTAAATTGATAGATTTTTTTAATATGATGTAACTTCACAATTTTCTTAATTAACGAATTACATTAGTTGATGTAAATAATATAATTAATTTAATTTTAAATCACTGCATCATTAATATTTATTTTTATACCTTAAATGAAATCTCATAGGTCATACTGAGTTTATCATTTCGCTGGTAACGCATATTACTGATAAAGGAAAAATGGATTAGGCACCCACTCATAATTGTTATTTTGATTTTTGCATGTCTATCCGTTTGTCCGTTTATCAGTTCGTCTATGGCATTTTCGAAAAAATAATAAATGTAATTTCATAAATGGAAGAAATCTTGTCATACAAAATTTACAATATTTTAAGTGTTCTGGGAAAACGTTTAGGGAAATTACGTGCAAAATGAATCATAACCATTTTGACTGTCGCTTCATCGTTCTAGAAACTTATGCGCAAAACTATTAAATTAAACCAATACAATTGTTGAATCCAAAAATCTAAACCTTTGCTTTGACACATCTTTTTTCAGTTTGAATTTCATTTGGACATGTAAAACCCAATTCGTAATTTCGACTTATACATTCGATGAATCAGCAAATCAGAAATTTTGTCCTCATATAATTCACACTTAGAACTTATACTGAGTGTATATACTGAGTACATATATATATGTATACACACATAGAGTTTTTGCCCATACAGAACGCTTTTTTCTTCTTCATTAAAAATATTGTCAGCCTACTGCGGGCAGATAATAAAATCATATAAAAATAATAATTACAAAAGTAATTAAATTCGTAGCATTTTATTATTATGATCAACAAAAAAATTAGTTGAACAAATTCGATTAGTTGATTACTAGTGTCTTCAAACGCATGTTCAGTTATTTTAAATAATACGGTATGCAAAATCAACCAATCAATTAGTTAATTTGGAGAATTGAATTTGTTGAAAGAGCAATATTAATTAGTCGATTGTTCTAATAAGTACTTTTAAAGACTAAATTAAACAACGACTGTTTTAGGTAATATTTCTATTTTTTCGAAATTTATTATATAAAAATTAGTTAATTCAACAAAATGATTAGTTGAAAAAACAAAAGATGTTCGGATACGAAATTCCGAAAGATTATCAAAACTAACTAAATAATTAGTTGAATTCACAAATGTTATGACTAAACAAGATTAGCTAAATCAACTATTGCCAATAAGTTTTCTTAACGAATATGATTCGTAAGCTGAAAATCAACTGACATTATTTGTTGATGAAACAACTAGTCTTTTTTTTTTCAGCGAAATGTATTTTTTTTTTACTAAATCTGATGGAAAAAATGCAATAAGATCTGAATACGATTTTGAATTGCTCGAAAGCATTCACTTTTGTTTTTGAACAAACTGTAAAAAAAAATGCATTTGTACATCGTTCGGGATGGTCTGTCAATAAACAAACTACATAGAACCCCATGGTCATTTATGTACATTTGTAAATTGATACATGTCTAAAGTTCTAAATATCTCTTCCTATTTATCTTCCATATCTATTAAATCTATAGCGAAACATATGTATTTGTTTCGTTTTGTGAAAACCAAAGCTGAGCGCATAGAAAAACATTTTGCTATTTCCACCCCATACGTAAAATGTAATTCAAGTTTTTTTTTTCATTTTTTTCATTTTATGAAATTTCTAATTTCGTGGAAAATACTAAATTGCTTTTTTCAAAGAGTACAAAAATGGCTGCAATTAGCTTACAAATAGCTGAGGAAATCGATTTTAAATTTCTCGAACACTACGTGTATACGATGCTACATACAAATTTGTATATATGTATGTGTACTTGGTACATCCATGCAGAATTTAGAGGAACAGAGGCTAGGAAGGTATAAAAGCCATCACAATGACTAAATTAACATTCGTACTAAGTATAGCTATGTTAATTATAGAATAATTATACATACAAATATGAGTTAAGATACTTGGGAAGGTTGGATATCTTGAATAACACATATAACATCATCTGCGTTCAAAATCACCTTATAAAATTATTCAGAGATTTTCAGAATTCTTTTAATTTTCAACTAAACAGAAATGAGAAGCATTCTGAAATTCGAAAATTTTATAAACTAGTTCTCGGTGAAAAATGCTATAAAAGTCTATCTGTGAAATCTTGCAAATATTTCTATCGTACTGATTCAACTCAATATTTTCAAACGCACGTACTCGCAAAAAATGAATATCTACTAATAATTTTGTGTGCAATAAATATTATTTACTATTCTTTTGCACGGATGTATTATTATCATTATCAATTTTTGTAAAACTTTATTCAGTCAGCTGTTAGATAGGTTAAATTAGGTTATGTACGATTTTATAAAAGAAAATCTGAAATTGATACGTTTACCTCAGATGCCAAAACGAGTCGTTACAGCTCTGCGTAACGAAACTGAGGAAAGCAGTGAGCTCTTAACCCGTTGTCCCTTACTTTATTGTTGAAAATTTTTTGTAACTACTTCGAAATTCAATCGCTGTATCATCTAATTATATGTAATATAATAAAAAAAACAATGCCACTGCTTCACTAAGTGTTAAAAGAAAATTCTGCTTTTTCTCTTGGGTCTGAAAATACAAGAGTTTTTGTACTTTTGGGTAGAATGAAGAAAAAACACGCTTGGTACTATTATCATGATTAATTTATTTGACTACCAACAGCGATAGATTTTATAAATGTACACCGACTGAGAAGATAAAACCAAAATTTAAAAAGATTTTGTATTTTTATGTAGGTATATTTGTTTTTCAGTACAGCAACGCTCTGAAACCTTGATAAAAAAGCACATTTTTCAATTCGTCTTTCGAAATAAAAATGATATAATGCTAAAAAGTGTGCATTACTTTTATAAAAAACTTAAAGTTGCAAGAATGGCAAATGTGACGATACTCACAAGATACCTTGGCTCCACGTACTGTCAGTGTTTATAAGTTATGGAACATTTCTGAGTATTTGTAACTCATACTTCTCCATAGCTCCAATGCAGCCGCAACGTTCGACCAGAGTACATGGTAAATATAAATGGTCGCGATTAGTCGGAAGACCACTGGCCGCGATGACTAGCGGCCCATCGGGCTACTGCCCTATGGCCCGTCTTCCCACTCCGGATCTGGCTGCCATTCAATTAGTTATTATTAATTATACTTTTTCTTATGTTCCTCTATATACACATGAATAGGTATATAAAGAAGCAATTTCCTAACTGGCCATCATCGTCAAACCGAAATTACTAAAGCTGGAAACATGACTTTTGGAAAATATATTTATTTTGTAACGTACCAATAGGAACACCAAAAAGGGTATTTTTTAAGAAGGTTGAAAGTGGTGGATGTATGGAAAAATTATAAATAACTCGTGAATCAACTTTATATGTTGGTCCAAATAATCTACTTAAGAACTGATTAAACTCGTATTTTACCAATATCCAAAATTACATCGATTGTGAAAAAGTGGTCGAAGTTAAATATAAATAATTAGCCTATTCACTTGAAACATTGCTCGAATAACTCAAATAAACAAATTATTAAAACCAGTGTTCAGGCCTATCAAGGTGCTGAAATAATCCAGAATTAAATTTGCAGTCTACAAGCACAATCAGTTAGTTTTCATGATATTTAAAGTTCAACCCCAATAGGACTGAGAGAGAGATTGTCAAAATATGTATGGAAAATTAAATGTAATGTAATCTTGAAATCTCTAATTAACACCTAGTTCTTTTCCGGTTGTTGAAGTTCAACATAAATTATGAAATAATAAAAATACAATGAATATTGTGGATATCCTCAGTGTATCCGTTTCAGATCAAAATACTTCGTAATGACGATGAATGTGGTTTTTATAAAGGACCTTCACTAACGTCTCTCTTTAGAAATTGCACATACCTTTTTAAAAACTTGTAACGTGGTTAGTTAGGTGCTGGTGACCTCTAGAGTAGGTCAGGGTGAATAGACTGTCCAACGATGAATATAAATGAGAAGACGTGACTCTGTATTGAAGTTAATACATTATTTATTACAAGTATTAGAACCCTAATACTAGTGTTAACTAGTGTTTAACTAAAATAACTCACTGCGTTCTTAACCTACTTACTTGTCAAATATAAGTATTGAAATTCGGATTTGCTCGTATTCGTAGATCAGACGAGGATACGCACACGTTTCAGTAACCAGAATACGGATGATATTGTATTATATAAGATAGGCATGGATGTATACACTCGTCTTGGAGAACAGAATACGGATGGTCTTGTATTCACTGGAATAGACGTGGATGTCCACAAGTCTCAAGATATAGAATACGGATGACCTCATATTCTCCAGAACAGTCTAGTTAGGTAAATGGTCTCACGTAACTATACTGGCAGTTGGTTGGGGGGATGTTCACTTCCAACGAAAATCTTATCTTGTAAGCTATCGCAGTACTCGATCTTGATCGGTAGACCCGTGGAGATCAACTGATTTTTACGGCCGGCCGGCTTGCCTTTTATAGTACTGACTCCCGTCGATAACGATGGAAACCAGTGCGGCTGACTGGCTCAATATATTTTACACTCTATGACTGGCAGATCACTGGATTGAATATTGACAGATGTTTGTTTAAGCGCCCCCCATCTATATGTTTTATGGACGAAGCGGTTTGTAATGATACTTATAATTTTAAACATTTTGGCAATAATCTAAGAATAAAAAAGGAAAAAGGAATGATATCAGAAAAACGTTTTTTAAAAATAGAATGCTTCAAAATCCGTACTTGATAAAAGCCAAGGTAATAAAATCCTATCAATTCCAATATAAATAGTCACCATAGATTACAAGATCTTATTGTACCTCATTGGCATTCATATCTACTGTTTAGTCGCGTTGCAGTTTGAATAATCTAGAATGCGTATAGTATACGAATTCCATGCAGTCGTGGCAATAGCTATATCATGAGGTACAAGATTCCTCTACATTATTATCTATATAACCCATAACCTTAATAACTAATAAATCACAAGTAACTAATCAACTGAAGCCTATAGCTACGACTACAGAAATAATACTTGCTAATAATAGAATGAGTTCCTAATTATGTTACGCAGTGAACTTAATCGGGCACCGCACGGTATTTCTTTTATGTTTTGGTGATCTTGAACTTTTTTTTTTTGAGTACTTAGTCTTTCCTTAATGGTGGAATTCTATTGCATCAAACACGATTTTTATTACTTCTATCCTTACTATCTGAAACTTGCAAAGCTTCCCTTAATCTGGAAGGTGTTTGTGCCCGCCCAACACTTCGACCAAAATTAATCCTTGTTCATGGTCTGACCCTTGCTATCCTATATTACAAGAAGTTTGAGCATACTTAAAAGTGAAATGGATTCATATAAAACAGAATTAGTATATAAAAGTAAATTTAAGTATTTAAAATCAAATTAAGAACCATTTCAGGGCGATGGATATCTGTTTTCCATTTAAAGCTCGAATATCTAACAATCTATCGATCTATCGATCTATCTACATATTAAGACTATTTCAGCATTTTCATAGATTTTCATTTGTTCCAACAAAATACCAATGACAAATTTTCAGCACCAATTGTCTGCCATATTGCACATTGAATTAAGTATACCCACTACCCCACCCATCTGTGTGGTTTATAGAGCTCTGAAATTTGAATTAATTAAAATGCACATAAATCAGGATAGAATAGCTCTCATTCTTACTGAAATGCATTCATATCTCAAATTTGAGGACCTAGTTCAGGTTGGATGAGATTTGAATATTTAAGTTTGGTTTCGTGTCCAAAGCTGGGTAAAAAATGTGCTCCACATCAGGAGTAATTAGAAATTCATGAAGTCTTTGTGGTTTGACTTTGGTATGAGACATGAGTTCATTTCGGGACATTAAAGGTTATTGCGAAAATGTATGTCGAACAAATTTTATTTGTTGGATATACTTCCTACCTCTGTTGGCTTTTTATAACTAGAATATGTAGGTTAAAACAAACTTTGGTTATTTTGCAAACTGTTAAGATAAAGAAACGCAATGAGAGACTTTTGGTCTCTAGTCTTCGGTTTACAGAGACTAAGACCTCCGATGTGTTGAAACGGCAAGAGACATTTGTTGGGGGGGGGGGGGGGGGGTGAGTTCTAAAATTTAAAATTTGATGGCAGGACTGAAAAACAGGCGTTTAGTAAACAAAGGATTCCAATCTGAACCGAATGCAATTAACTGTTCCAGTTGATCGTGTGAATTAAAGGAAAAGAAGTCACACATAAGCTGAGACATGATCATAAATTGTGTGAATTAAAGGAAAAGAAGTCACATAAGCTGAGACATGATCATAAATTCTGAGGTGATATATATGTATTTCTAAAAGTCGATTTAAACGTGATCAGTAAATTATTAAAATTTAGATAATCATGTGTTCCAAATACTTCGCAGCGGTACATTATCACAGGGATAAGCAACGAACGAGTAAGTCCCATGCGCGTGGATAGTGTGGTAAAACAGCTTGAAGTCCACAAACAGTGAGGACCATCGTATATTTGAGGTATGTTTAATGTGATCTGATCACCCCGAAGTGAGCGTGTTCCTGATAATTACACCTAAATTACGGGCGGACTCTACTCAAGTTATGACAGTGTCATTCAGTTTAATGGGAAAATAAATAAGTCAAGTTAATTGCGATACACATCTAACATCCACGTTTCTCCAGGATTCAGCATTAAACCATTGGCTACCGTCTATCGATATATCGAGCCATGGGGTCTTTACTGATGCAACTAATTTCTTCGTCGACAAGTCTCAAAGCCTGCGAATCCTAACACACATATAGTATTTAGTACCTTATTTTTGTTATTCCCCTCCTTTCCTTCCACCCTCCCACTATTTCCCTTAACTACATATATTGTAAGATTACAATTGTCTTAAATGCTCGTAATATAGGTAGACCTGTAAAATTTCAAGTACAAGTACCAGTACCTGGACTTGAAAGATTTTAAGTACAAGTACAAGTCCCGGTACTGGTACTTAAAAACATTTCAAGTACAAGTCCCGGTACTGGTACTTTAAAATTTTTCAAGTACAAGTCCAGATACTGGTACTGTTACTAGTACTTAAGTACTAATTTACTTAAGTAAGAGAAATTGCTTTCTGAAAATTTTTAAAAACAAAAAAAAAAAAAAATAAGGACAGAATTTGTTTTTAATATTGTTTCCTTTATTCGATTTGCCTTACTATCGAAATATTTCATTGAATTCCAAAAACGTCCCTATAACTTTTTGTAACAAGCGATTTCATCCAATTCTCACATTCTACAAACATTTTTAATTTGATCTGATTTGTTGGAAAAAATTATTTAATTTTCTGCGGAGGAAAAAAATTCTTAATGGGTAAAAATAAACTTAAAATTCATCTAAAGGAAAATAATTAAATTCCATACCCTCCCAGAATCTTAAAAGAAAATATTATCACAGCGGAACACTACTGCACTTGTTGGAGTTGCTCTAATTATGTTCATTTTAAGATGAATCTTCTTCTTATAACAAAGATTTTCTGAGTCTCAAGCTTCAATTATCCTAGATGTATCTCCAATGTTTTTCTTAATTAAGTACGTTTACGAGTGGTAGGTAAGGTGTCGAGTTTAATGCTAATTCTGCGCTTCTTTATAACATTATGATGCCATTGCTTATTTAGAGATTAGCACTGTTCCTCCTCATCGTATTGTAAATAAATCTCTCCTGCATTTTTCTATTTCACGAAAGTAAAATAAAGTTGGATATATTTATGTATGTATGTACGTTTCTAGTTCCTCCTAAGTACAATCCATCTTTCTGTCTAACAGTCAGAACATATGCATATGTTCTGCTGAAACATATATAGTTACCATGAGTCTCTGGGAAATAACGCAGACGCCACTCACAGAATCTTCAAAGGTGATGAGTTGACAAAACTCGAGGACAATTTATTTTGCTTATGTCACTGCCAACTTCGTAATGGGGAAGTGACTCTCACTAGATTTTGATTATAAGTACATATGTAGAAAATGTAAAGAGTTTTTCATACTAAACATACTTATACGCAGAGTACTGATAACAATGCTTGGAGAGTATGCTAAAAGGGAATTTCAAGTCTGTGAAGAACGATTCAATGAAGTGTACAAGGAGCAAGTTTACTATTGATAATATTTTCCCGTGGAATGTTAATTTTTTTCCATACATACCGGAAATATACATGTCTTTTGAATTACGAATTATAGAATTCGCTATGCACTAAGCATATTTAAAATAATCTTTATCGAATCGTTGTCTGCAGACAATTGTAAATTTTGTAATGTGAGATTCAGATAAATTTCAGGTAGATCAAATAATTGTGAATAGTTTAAGAAAAAAATGTAAAACAAAAAATGATTCACTTCCATTCGTACTCCGTGATCTCGAATGGATATTTTTAGGAATGAAGCTCAGTCAAGATTGAAATTATATTCTTAAAATGACATAAGATATGGTGTTCAGTTGTAAATGTCATTTTATAAGATTCGGGGCTAGGTTGAAAAAAAAAAAAATTAGTATAGATTCAAATTCTTATAATTTAAGTGACTGTATACGTAACTTGATAAAAACTGATTCTTATCAATATTTTGAAAAACTCCATATAGAAAAAATTTTTGATGCAGGTACTTGGAAACTCAATCTCAAAACAAAAACTTCAACCATCATTGCTCAAGGGGATGAAAATACCTTTTAGTTCTTTTCAGAATCTTCTAGTTGTTGTGGATTCTGCTTTTTTGAATTTTCCGCATGTGCTTTTTAGTTACCTCTGAATTGAAGAAATTGTATTGCTCAAATATAAAATCAACGATACCAGGGCCGAGCTGGCGCTTGAAACCGGTCCGTGCAACGGCAACCAGTCTCTTTGGTCAAAAATGACTTTTTTATAAAAGTGAGACATATGTGGCACTTGCCTATGGAATTGTAGCCTAAAAGCGCCCTTAAAATTTTGTTTTTTACTGCAGACGAAAAAATAACATTTGCATTTTACAATTCTATATAATTTTTGAGTTCTGAGCATTTATTCAAATACATGTTTGTTCTCGAATTGAATTTACCCACTTGTCAAGATTCAGGTTGATTCGCAATTCTGACATCCGAAAGTTCTATAAGTTTTGTTGAAGATATGGAAGATATAATTATATATGTTAATTCCTCGCTAGATGGCCATAGTTGTACCTATTTGAGAATATGTTATACAACTCAGGTTAGTTGAGTGAGTTCTCTAAAAATCTGTGCCCAAAGAATAAGGTGACATTTGAATTTAAACTGCGCGCGTCAAAGGAGTTGGCGAATTGGTTTCTTTCTTAGGTTGGTAGGACTGTCTTTGACATCCCTGCCAAATCACACGTCAAAATATTCATTAGTGTTTGAGATACGCTTCGTTTTGTGAGCTGCTAAAAGTGAATTTCTCGTTTTTTGCGATGTCGAAATTTGTTGAGCAAAGAATTCGCATTAAATTTTGTTTGCGGAATCAATTTTCTGTTGCGAATTCGTTGAGGATGGTGCAGAAAGCCTTTGGTGATGAGGCTATGTCGAAAAAAAATGTTTACAAGTGGTATAGTGAGTTCCAAGCAGGCCGTTAACGTGTCGAAGACGAAGAGCGGCCTGGGCGACCATCAACCTCAACCGACGAAGCTCACGTCGAAAAAATTAAATATTTGGTATTTGAAACCCGTCGATTAACAATTAGATAGCTTGCTGATGATATTGGCATATCGAAAGGCTCAGTCAATACCATTTTAAAGGATGCTTTGGGCCTCATACGCGTCAAATCTCAACTGGTACCGAAATCATTGAATTTTTTGGAAAAAAGGTATCGCGTTGAAGTGTGTGAAATAATGCTTTCCAACTACATTGACAAGACGAAATGCATGATCACTGGAGACGAGACTTGGATCTATGCTTACGACCCCGAAACGACCGATCAATCGAGCGAATATCGTGCCAAGGGTGTGCCGAGACCAAAAAAACCGCGCCAAAGTCGCTCAAAAATCAAGGTGATGTTGACTGTTTTTTTCGATTATCGTGGTGTTGTGCATTCTGAGTTCCTTCCCCTGGGTCAAACAGTCAACAAGGAATATTATCTGAACGTTATGCGTCGTTTGCGTAACGCTATCCGCCAAAAGAGGCCGGAATTGTGGAAAGACAACTCTTGGTTTTTGCACCACGATAATGCGCCGTCTCACACTGCACTCGTTCTTCGTGACCATTTCGCCAAAAACTCGACTCATATCGTTCCACAACCACCGTATTCATCTGATTTGGCGCCGTGCGGCTTCTGGTTGTTCAGCAAGCTCAAAAGACCGCTCCGAGGACACCGTTTTGAGACGATAGAGTAGATTCAAGCCGCCGCGAGGAAGGAGCTGAAGGCCATCCCTGAAATCGTCTTTTTCAACTGTTTCGAAGATTGGAAAATCCGTTGGCATAAGTGCATTGCATCGGGAGGGGATTAGTTTGAAGGAGATGAAATTGATTTGGAAGAATAAATAAAGAATTTTCAATATAAATTCAATGTCACCTTTTGGACACAGTATACATATATAAATATAAAACTTTAAGAGATCTCACTCACCCTGATTTGTTCTACATACTTATAAAAGTTGTATAACAAAAGTCAATATTCTCAAACAGGTACAACTATGGCCATCTAACGAGGCGTTATCCGCCGCTTCTTGTTGTGCCAGTGCAGTTGTTGTTGTAATGGAAAATTTCTTTCATTTTATATACTTCATAAAATAGTTTGAAAGCACGTTCGGTTGTACAAATTGAAATCACTGTTTTGAACCTTGTTTTTAATTTACTTTATTTTTGGGCTTGTTCAAGAAGGTTATTTTTGGATTTTCCGGTATAGCAGCAAAAGACGAAACAAATATTTTATTTATTATTTCAACACACAACTTATCGATTTTGGGTGGTATTTCATTTCTTTCTTTTTCTATTTTCAATAGTTATTCAAGTCACTGAATTTCATTATGTGAGACCTCTTGATGAGTAAAAACTAAAACTTGAAACTTGCCACCCGAAATCTAAAAGTTGTGTATTGAAAACAAATAAAAAAATGTTCGCTTTTGCTAGTGTACCGGAGAATTCAAAAATAGCCTTCTTGAACAACTATAAAGTTTACCTGGTAGTAATTCATAGTAATCTCGTTTATTTTTAGGAGACGTCGTCTAACATTAAGTATTGAAATCAAAAACGGACTACGACTCATGAATTATAATTTATCAGTGCTAGGTACCTATGAGCAGTGGGCGAACAGAAGGGCACATGTCCCATTTCTAAACAATTATCCTATTACAATTTTAATAGTTTGTGCTAGTTTTGATGCGCTTCCCGGCATGTTAAGAACATAGAAAAATGTTAAATATACTAGGAGAAAAAATAAAACAAATTCGACATATACATATATACCATTCTTACGCATTGAAGGACATGTGCCTTTTTGTTCCCACATTGATGGATGTATTCCGTTTTATTTGGTTATTGGCTTCAAGAAATCAATATATTTCCCTGGAAATGTCCTGTTTTGTTCGCACATCTAATTTTGATAGTCAGAAATCTGTGAGTTTTGGTCCTTGTTTGAGAAAACGATGATTGAAAATAGAGAAAGTTCAGTATAATGGACACGATCCCGTCAAAAAACGAAAAACAACCGACCCCGGAAATTCGACCTTTTGTTCGCCCTATATCTCAGAAAAAACACGCAATGATTCGCAATTTAGACACTTTTGACATGGCATACATAACTGAAACGAAAACTTTCCTACCGCCAAATTACAAAGACAATTATTTCCCTTCACCCAAGAAAACCTTTCTTAATTTTTTTCTTTTTTTAAACGTTAATCTGTACATGAAGATAAGCAAGTATAGGCGCACAGTGGTTCTTCGAAGATTTTAGTTAGAAATTATTTAAACAAACAGCGATTTAAGCGATTTAATGGACATTAAACACAACTAAAATGTATGATGATGCTTGTAACCCTATTTATTTTACCGAAATTCCCTAAGTGGATTTTCATATTACAGTAACTAAAATGCACAAAAGCAGAAATCAGTCTTTATCAGAATGCAATCATCATTAAACCTCAGAAAATGTAGGACCAACCTATTAAAATTAATAAATCTGACTGAAATTCGATAGTCATGTAATTAAATATTTTTGTTTTTTTAAATTAATCAACAAGAAAACACACGGAAAAATGTTTGTTTCCCCTCATGTTGGCGACAAGTGAAGAGCTTTATTAAAAAAAAAAAAAAAAAAAAAAAACAGAATTTTTTAATGGATTTTTGCAAATGTAATTACACGTAACCTGAGCATGAAAATGATGGTGTTACAAAAGGGATTAATTTACACGTATTTTACCAATGTAGATAATTATCGGCTTTCAATTAATTTTACTTAATAATGAACACATCTATTCGATTAAAATTGTAAAATTATTTCGCGATTTTAAATATTTAACACCACGGCAACAATTTTATACCCGTCCGCCGAGACTACATAAATCTCATTTTTGCTTGGATATTAATTGAACAATAAATTTCTGATATGAGAAATTCTCATGTTATTTTTATTCGCAAAAAATTCAGCATAACTATCTTCTCATATATGGTCTAAATCCTTTTTATAGTTAGACGCGTATCTAATACACATAAGAAAACAACTCTTTTCCCCTTTTTCTACTCTTCAAGGAGCTCTTTCAGAAAGGACTTTGTAACTTTTGTTCGATTATTATCTCCTTCCTGTGCAGACGATGCGCTCTTCTTCACCTCATAAAAACGAGTTTAGTACATTTTCGTGTATTCAAGGGCTTATCTAGAGGTAAAGAGACCATAAAAAGAAATCGAGCGAAGTTTAGTGGCTCATTAAACCTGAATAATCCTTAACCTTTGGTCGAGTTGACTGGATATGAATTTATCGTCGCTTACTATGAAAGTATAAATAGTATGTGGAGGAGGAGGAGGAGGAGGAGTGTGTACAATAATTTTGGAGAGGATATAAGATTTTAGAGTTTAGAGGCAGTGTGTGTGTGTAAACAGCTAAATAAAATACAAAATTAGTACAATTAATGAACTCATCATCTGTAGGCAGGAAAATCTTCTAAATGAGTCAATTTAGAATGATAAGCAAAAAACCATTATTCTTCCCATGCCAAAACCTTGAATGAGATATCAATGGGATAGCAAGTCATCGCGAAGTTATCTGTATACAAATTAAAGCCCTTCCATGGAGTTCTTCGAAAGTTTATTCATTACGTTTTTTGTTTCGTACATTTATGTTCTATCTCTATTCGGATCGTGTCTTACATAGATTAATTCCTTATACATAAACTAAAAGCATAATTAAGAGGATTGCAGAAGACAATAATATAGCCGCACCCTTCAATACGTACTTGAATTTAGTTCCCTTCAGCGAACTCATTAACGAGATAATGGGATGTAAAAATTTAAGTGCTTTTGACAAAAGAATTTTTTCTTTACGACGATGTAATCATGTGTTATTCCACTCAGTTAACATGGAAGTAGCATTTTATTGCTAATGACAATTAAAACACGAATTAGTTAATTAGGTTGTTAGTTTGTCGATTTTGTCACTTATTATTTCCTATGTAGACGAAGACGGGAATATGTTAATTACAAAAGTAATTTAAGGAACGTTATGTTGTTGTCATCTTTTATAGAATGTCCTTAAACGTAATACCAGTACCACCTTTTAATCCAGCCTCCGCTATTTAATGGTCCCACGTATGGTTCATGTGTTGACACAGCGGAAATTTTATATCCCTTAATCTATTCTCTAACGAACACTGAAGATGATGTTCTTTTGCCAGAGGGTATGGTGTACTTACGTTAGATTAAGCAAGATGGGTGGTGCTGAATACATCCAGCCTACTTCATATAGATCTCTAGCTGGTCCGTTCTGCCCGCTGACCTCATGCATGGGATAACTTTTCGAAACCGCTTTAGATCTATGCAGCTTTCTTAAGGAATCTCAGGATACATCTGAGCTCTTTACTTTTCAGCTCGCCTAATTTGAATATTTTATTCATCAGAGCAGGGCACTCGCAAAGTACGCATTGGATAGATTCGATTTTTTCCAAATCCTTGCAGAAATCGCTCGTCTCTATTCTCAGTCTACTAGAATGGTATCCTATTGCCCAATGACCCATTATAACCCCTAATAGTTTCCTGTGGTATTAGTTCTACTACTACTCAGGAGATATTTTGTCTGCTCCTTGACATATGCAGGCCATAATTGACTTGAAATCCGGCATCTTTCTCTGTTGACCCACTGGAGAATTACCTTTTGATAGGCACCCCTGATGATCTGCTCTTTTAGAATTCCGGGCGGAATCCTCATATAAGTTACTGCCGCGGAGATACCCATTTCAGAGCCCTTTTCTTAAAACTCGTCAGCAATCTCGTTACCTTAGATATCGCCATGGGTGGATTTTGCAGCCAAGCCAACCCATCTTCTCCTTCTACGACTACCAATCCTCCCAAGCTAATATATAACAATGACAGAACAATACTGCGCACCAAGTGATAGACAGTGTGATATTCAAAAACGGGACATAACGGCTTAAACAAAAATACAAAAAATTTACCATATATCCAAAAAAATTAAAAATATAAAACATATGATGTGCAGAGTATTATGAGATATTTATTTTTTCCGGACGGGAATCGAACATACACTCGCTCAACTCTAATTATGGGTCCACTCAAGCAGTGAGTCCGCTTAAGTCCTATTAACTAGCGAGTCCGCTCAGATTTCGCGCGATGAACTAAGGCATATAAAATTCATGGTATTCCCATTACGAACCACGTTCCGCCATTAGTGACGAAAAATCGTGAAAATGTATAGGTAAGTACGGTACAGAGAACACAATACTCTCTGCGCTCTCTCTGTCTTTCCTATAGAAATGTTTATACATTAGTCACGAAATTACGTCATAAAACATGTGCCAAAATTTTAATAGGAATAACTTGTATTCTCTATATCTTGGCGATGAACAACCGCTCAAATATTGAGCGGACTCACTGATTGAGTTGAGCGATGAGTTGAGTCAAAATTTGAGTCTTTTACATCCCCGGTTGTAAGAAGTATGAGTCAAAAGCCCAGAATCTGCTATGTGCAAAGGCCTCGTATTCGCTTAGGACATTCTCTTATGTTTCATCCTCTTTGAAACATAGCCTACATAGCCAAATGGGTGATGTACCTACCCGATATCTGTTTAGTTTGCACTGTCCAGTTGTGACTCCTTTAATAACTCTGAGTTGATTGCTAGACAGCCTCAATATATCCAAGCTCTTATTACTTTCTTTAAGTATGAGAATTCAAATCGTGAGAGCACTATTAGTACACTCTTCTACTTATGGAAGCTTAATCTTTGCTGCGCTAGATCGCGAGAACTAGAGATCGCATTAGATTCGTTTAGGGACTTCGACGTTTTGATCCAATAAGGATGCTGGTATTCTATATTCAACCCGAATCCGCCATTTTATAAAATCTTACACCACGTTAATTGGGATCAGTCAGAAACTAAAAAATTAAAGTTACATACTATTACTATTTGATAACTAGGGAAAATAGTTTAGATTGTTTCCAATAATAAATAAAAAAAGATAACAGCTTTCCTCCTGAAATTTTCAAAACACGATAATTCAATATTTTTTTCACGGAATGCGCGCTGATGCCGAGAGATAACCCACGTACTGAGGGGCACTTTCAAAGCTCTCTGAAGTACATAGCTTTTTAGGGTTCCGTACCCATACGGTAAAAACGGGGACCCTATTACTAAGCCTTCGATGTCCGTCTGTCTGTCACTGGTCTTTATCTCATTAATTCTAATATGAAGACAGTTGAAATATTCACAGAGTGTGTATTTCTAATGCCGCTATATCACCAAAGAATTAAAATAAAATTAAATTAAAAATTAAAGGGGGTACCCCATACAATAAATGTGATTTTTTCTGCGTTTTTTTCCTCACTTTATTCTCATTCATTATTATTATCCTAAGTAGTCATATTTTTTCCAAATGACAGCATTACTATTTATTTTTTTAATGACATAGACTTTCATTGAAAAAATTAATAAAAATTACATAGTGTTAAATTTTGTACGATAGTACGGAACCCTTCGTGCGCGAGTCCGGCCCGCACTTGCCCGATTTTTTAATTTTTGTTCCACATTTTTTTCCATCATTAAAAGTAAGTCGCAGACATTTCCCTGTTCTGTTAAATCCTTATAGGCGAAAGAAACAAATAAGAAAAAGGCAAATTATAATGATATATAAAAGTACAAAACTCCTATTTTCATTTTTGTCTCTCTATCTGTCTGTCTGTCTATGAAAATGAGTTCGTGTTTATATCACCAGTGAGGAACAAACTCATCACTATGAAGGATAACTTATATTCTTAAAACCCAACCTAAGAAAATTGGCTGCCAGGAAATGAAGTCGGCACCCAGATATAGTAGCTTTGATTGTAATCCGAGAAATTGCAGTGCAATTGTTACGGGAGATAAACTTTTAATGAAGTTTTGTCCTCAAAAGAGGATAAAACGGACTAACTTTCTGATTAACACTGCAAGTTATGTAAGTATATGGTGAAGGTAGCTACCTACTATGCAAAATACGGGAAGAATTAATCAGTTTCTTACATAGGTAGCAAGACAGTAAATGTAGATGGAGTCAAGTTTTGTGGAACAAGCATATTCGAACAATTAAAATCACACCAAACAAAAAACAAAACAAATGTGTTTCATTTAGCCTTGGTATACAGAAACGATATGTCCATCAATTACGGGGGTAGAATAGAAGTTAATGGTTTTTTGCTATCTAAGTGCTGTCAACAGGCAAATTAATTATACGTTCACACGCAAGCGGGTCTTTTCATTTTTTCACACCTTTATCAGAAACTTCTCACATTGTCAACTTAAATGGAAAGGTGTAATTAAGGACTGTTCTCGGTGTTAGGATACAAAGCCTCAAATTGATTTCTAATGTTCCGGCCATTAAAAGGACATTCACAGACAAATTAATTTCACGGAAGATATTTATTTCTGCATGTGTTGGAGAGAACAAAAATTCGATATGGTTTTCAGAAAATTTTTTGGTTATTTTTTTTTTTTTTTTTTTTTTTTTTTAATGAAGATTTGACGAAGAAGTGATAATTTCAAGTTTTGATTAAATCAAAAGCAAATCAACATGAAGCAGAAAGATTTTGTCGATGCTTGTGATAATCAACCATATTATTTTTTTTTTTTTTTAATTTATACGTAAGAGTGAACAAACTGTATACATATATTGTTATGCTACCCTTTGAGCGAAACTAGGGGTCCCGTAGATTCCTTTCATAGCTGAGCCGAAGGGTGGTTCGCAAAGTTTTTAAAGTGTCAGGTAGTTTTTGTATGGAGGTAAATCACAAAACTTATTTTAGTTCAAAACCTTACAAAATTTATTTCAATTATCCAAAGAGAGAGAGAGAGCTGTTCCGACTACCGGAATGCAACTTGATAATTCACAGCTTAAATAGACTAATATCAACTGGATAAAAATTAATGGAAAATAATACCTGATTTCCGTGCTTTTGCACTACCGTGGGTGAATATCTTAATTAACTCTAATTTTACGTGTGTTGGAAATGTAACTGTGTATCGCCATATTTCAACCAGCCACAAAATTAACAAAGAAAGTAAAATGGGAATTCAAAGTTCTCCAGAAAAAGTCTTCGAACCCTTGGCGATTTCATATGGTTGTACGATAAATGGACCCGCGTAATTGGGACACCAAGTTGAAATGAGTTTATGGAAAAAGCCACTGCAAAAAAAGCCTTCGATAAGTCGAAGATCATATTTATTTCATTTAATCATGCTCCACCTTCCGATTAGGATAGAATATTATATACGAAATTCCAGCTTGAAATATTTACTAGGAAGAAGACGGCAGAAACCACAATGAGCTTGCAAGCGATGAAACGTGCATTGGTCCTACTGGGGATACAACGTAAACAAAACTCGCCTGGAGCTCTACCCCTGTCGTGGTGCGGAAAGCAGCTCGCAAAATACAATTTTTACGTTGCCTTGTGCTTTTATCGCAAGCATATCGCAAGTATAGGACCTTAAATATTGGTTCTACGAAAAAGTCGTACAGATCAAAATTGTGGGAAATGTCATTCTATACAACTTTCTTCCTGTAAATTTATATCCTAAAGTTAATAATAAATGAGATAATTCAATAATTTTGCTTTACCATTTTTCCCCCCCATTAATTTGAAAAATGTTGATCACACGATAAAAATTGTTCGAACCAAAGTTGTAGAGAATCAAATTTAGAACAACTTAATTCCTCACGATTTTTGTTGAACAGTTGAAAATGGTCGAGATTTTGATCAAAAACAATTCGTTCTTAAATTAAAGATGACGGCTAATGCACCGGCGGAATTTGGTTGCCATTTTGAATTTAGACTACCTTCTAAAGGTTTTACTTTATCTCATTGTGGTAATTTGGTTCAACACTTAATGCTTCCATGTAATAGCTTACAGTGATCCTTTCTGTGATTAAAATCGGAATGCCACGTTGCATATAAATGACTTTCAGTTTGGTTGAAAATTCTTTAGTCTGCAGGTAATAATATTGACAAAATGGACCACAAATTTTTAATATCTGGACATTGTTTGTGGCAAATTATTGTGATTTTGGATTAGCTGATAAGAAAGTATTTATAAAAAAATATCGAATTATCTACATAATGCTTGAACACTACTTATTATAAAAATACCTCGGTGTGCTGACATAAAAATAGTTTAAGTATATTTTGAATGTCACTAAAAAAAATTTTTTCAACAAAATCTCTATGAAATCAATTAAAAAATGGAAGGAAAAATATAATTACCGGCATAATTGATTGGAAAAGGAGTAACCCTGTAAAATTTGTCAGAACTTATAATTATATCAGTAAAAATATGGGACTACTACCTCGGTAATTGCAAGCAATAAATTAAACGTTTATATGGAAAAAAGAATTCATGATGACAAAATCCCTTTTCTGGTAAATCGTTTATGTCTGGAAGAGCCCTAAGACGAGGAGAAGAATATCATTTTCAAATGAAAAATCTTTCCAAAGGTGGTAACTAAGTGACATTAATATGACCGGATTAAGGGTGTATAAATTTCATCTTTGCTTTTATTCAAGCGATAAATTATAATATTTTATGAGTTTTTTAAATTCCTCATTTTCACATTATTATGACAATTTTACTATCATAAATTTTTGAAATATTTTGATTGTGGTTGGACCAGAATTCTTTAAAATGTTCCGTATGACATATTGAGGGTGACATAGATTTATAAGAAATTTTGCAATAATTATTCTTGCTGTTAAAGCTCATTTTTAAGATGCAATTTTTTTAGTCGAAATGTTTCTTTTTTTATTTTATTTTTTACATTTTTTTATATTTTTTTTACAAAAACTTGTTGTTTTTTCTGACGAAGGAAACGTAGATTTAAAGAGTAGTTCAGTATATAGCATATAATAAGCAAATTATTATTTTAAAATAAATAAATAATAATAATGAGAAGAAAATTATTAAAGTTAAATATTAATGTGTAAATTTACCATTGTAGTTTCCATTAACAAAATATTAAAGAATATCCTCTATGATTTCAGCAAGGAAACCTGACAACTGTTTTCATATGGATAGGTAAGTAACAAACGAATTTTGTTCAATTAATATTCTTATTTCTGTGATATGCCCTCAGAGAATATACCATCGTGATGGGAAACCCGTCGTAAATTAATTTTTTTTATTGAAATTATTTTCAAAAAAGGCTATTCATCCATTATTCCTTATCCCGAAGTATTAAATAATAAGAAAGACTGTGATGCACAATCGTTTCATAATATTCTCTTTTCTTTTTCTATTCTGTATCCCAGTTCATACTACATTTCTCAGCAGTATGTAGCAGTAAGTACATATAGCAATTATCATTTTTATCTCTCTTTTATACCAATATTAAACCATCGCCTTCCGACGAAATATTATCACTTATTTTTCACTTTTTTTTATTCCACTTTTTAAATCTATTTTCCATTATACTGGTGTACACTATAATTTATTTTATATATCATTTATATTTTGTTTATATATTATTAATTTTTATTTTATATTTTATATAATAGCTCACAACTCTTTAACGGTTACAGTTAGCACATAGGCGTTGTAGGTCAAATTAAAGAGGAAAGTCTACAGTTTGTAGTTTTTATAAAAAATAAGTTATGTTAATCAGAAATTAAAAAAAAAAAAACTATGAAAATCCGAGATTTAGCTCCGTAAGTCTGGAGAGGAGAGGAATATGCAGCTGTTTGAGCACTCGTTGGAAACGTTATGAGGCTCTTCATAAACAGTGATGATGCACCGTGTACTTTTTAAAATAGATGGCATGATGGTATTTTGCGAAAACTAGCAGTTTTTTCTTAATCACCCTGTAGCTCTGAAATTGTTCGGATACCCCTCCCCCCCATTCATTTTTTTTATTTTCGTCCTACCGTATAAATCATCATGGCGGAAATGCCTTGTATATTTAAAAATTTATAACATATCCGGAGTTAATTTCGTATACAATCCGTAGCAGCAACCCAAATCTTATAATCTTAGCGGGATTATACCTAACCCACTTTTTTTGTAATTTTTTATCGGTAAAATCCTTTGTTCGTAAAATTATATCTTCTTCAAACCTTTTTTCTTCAGTTTTCTTCGTAAACTCATTTGTTCATATAAAACATATTAAAACCATAAAAAAATAAGTAAAAAAAATTAAAAACAAGAGTTTATAAACTAAAAAGAAAATCCCTTTCTAAGAAAGGGCAACTTTACCTAGTTAGAATATTTTTTAATTTAATTTTGAAAACTTATTTTAAAGCACTTTAAAATTTTTGAATTTAATTTTTTTTTCGGGTTTGTAAAAATGGTGGGTATCGTGTAACACATCGTCTGTACATGCTATGGCGATTGCCATTCCCATATATGTAGCATGGACAATGTAGACGCTTTCGGCATGCCATTTCTTATGGCAACACTCAGGGCAAGCAATTATTGCAGGCCATCGCGCCGCATCGCGCCGGCCATCACGCCAAAGAACGTCAAAGAATTTTATTTTATATTCGGGGACTCAGAAATAAAAGTTTTGAGTATTTTTATTGTAAGCTTTTGACTATAATTAGTGCCGTTGAAAATGTGTGATTTTAAAACAAACAAAGAAATTTTTTAACAATTACTTGGTATAAGTTTGTATTAAGAATTCTTTTTAAAAATAGGACTGGCTGAAGCTTTTCCATTAGCTCCAACATTAACATAAATGAATCGACCATGTGCATCACCTGCAGGAAGTAAAATTATACTGAAAAATCCTTTCAAAGCATAAACAATTAAGCCGGAGTGTGCTGATTGTTGCTCCAGCACACTCCGGCTCAATTGTTTATACTTTGAAAGGATTTTTCAGTATAATTTTGTGCTTACGAACCAAAGCCCATAAAGTATGTAGAAATTGCCACATATTTAGAAAATTATTGGCATTCTATAATCATATTGGTTAACTAGTGACTTTTTACTAAGTAATCTGCATCTATACGTTTATATATAAAGGTTGGCGGACTTTGTATATCGCATGTAAAACTTCTGGTATAAATTTACTAATAGTTTTCCTAGAAATACGTGATAATATCTCTAAAGATCTGTAAGAATTTCTCGAGGTGATAAATGTTAATGCAAAACTTACTATGAATGTTCCTATTATCCACAGGGCTCTAAATTTAATACATGTATAAAATAATTTTGTGACAGCCCTGTATATTTAACGTTTTTGTAGTAGTTTGCTTTGAATAGAGTAATATAATTGATTATAAATTCTAAAAATTTCGACAAACTTTTAAAAAAGTTGCAAAATTCTCATAAAAGGTCCACTACCTCTCGATTGAATTTAGCCGATCAGTTGAAAATGAAAATCTTATTTGTTTTTATTTCTTAAAATTCTTCTATTTGGTAGGTCCTACTATTACTGGTAAAGACTTTCATTTCTGTAGGAAGAAGTTGCAAATGTTTTAAATGCAGGCAGTTAGATTAGGCTAGAAAGTGGCGCCAAAGTAAGCTCGACCTGCATCACTTAGACCACTGACGGGTCCCTTGTTCTCCATAGATTTTTGGGAATCTAATGTTTGCTGAGGATTGCCCTTGATCCACCCTGATTTTGTAAAGAAGCTCACGATGCATTTAAGTTCTTTAGGTTGAACCCCCCCCCCCCCCAAATAGCTTCCAAGTAGCCCGCCTCTTTTATTCCTTAGGAGAGGACACTCGCAAGGTACATGATTGTGAGGGATTTATTAATTAAAAAACCACGCGTTGATTTGTACTTGACTTGTGACTTCATTGACAGACCAACTACTGACTAGATGACTATATAAAGCCTGGGACTTATGACTATAGCTACTTTCTATACAACATCGACACTAGTGACTATATGAAAGCTTCATGTACCTAGTGGTAAGGTTTTGCTAAATGTAAATTTTCTTAACAATTATGAACTGATTTGATTTATGTAAGAGCTTTACAGCTACGACAGAAATCGTTTGACTCTAGACTCAGTCTCCTAGCATGGTTGCCTATGGCCCATTGGCCCGTTAACACTCCTACTACTGGTGTCGTCTTTTATTCTTTCAGGAGTTCCAACGCTTTCTTCCTATTATACGCAGGTCATACATAGTTGCCTCGCAATACAACAGGTGTCACGATTACCACACATAGCTCTCCTTGGAGATGTCACCTTTTGGAGTTCTGATGGGTATTGTCATTTCATTTGCATTTGAGCTACTCATTTTGAAATAGTATCCAACGACTTAATGACCGTTTGGTAGTCAGAAAAACTGGAAAGGTTTAAGAAACGTATGAAGTATGATTTTTGAAGCAGTAGCGGACGGTGTTTAAAAGAAAGCGGAATAGCATTTTAAGTATACCATTATCACGTGCGATAATACTTGTTACTGATATTTGGCGGTAAGTTTATTTTCTGTCTGGAGTCCTATGCTGCGCATTAAGATCTGGCGTAAACAGTCATGGTCATAGGGCATACCTGAATCATCTGTTAGTAATAATTTTACAAACTTTAATCTGTAATAATTATTCACACAAAAACTAACCTAATAAAAAATATTGGTCAAGTAAATGACTGTTAATAGTTCGAATGTCTGAAAACACATTGGAGTTATTTCGAATAAAATAATTGTGAGTTGATCCCGAGTACTTAACATTGACATTTATTATCTCTAAAGTTGCGTACCACACCCTTGAAAAAGCTTAGAGTTGATAGAATTACTGCAAAAACTGGATTCCCGTATTATTTGTCAATCGAGTGGTATGCTTCCTCTTAATATAAGTATGCTCTGGAAATTCAGAATCTTCATTCGGGATTGAATAAATTGAACACCAAGAAAGCTATAGTATTATAGTTGAACCTGAGAAAAATGTTTTAAATAATGTAGCAGTTAAAAGAAAAATATTTTATATTTTCACTCTTTCTTAGTTTGATTTAATTCTCCCACTACTGCCTTGATCAAATAACTTTCTTGAACAAAATATCAATCACTTCGTTTATAGCTCTGTTGACAGAGGTCAGACTTTTTGAATTAAGTCCGTTCACCTATAAATTGTTGAGGACACAGAATAGAGGAAAGAGTTATTTCATTACCTCTCCTTAATATCAATAGCTGAAGATCTCGAAGAACCAGTCATAAAAGGACTAAATTCATTTATAAATTTATCAGCCAACCACTTATATAACCAGAACAGTTTCACAAATCCATTATCCGGCAATTCAAAACAAATTTATCGGATAAGTTCTATGCCCAATACATATTTCTTCGTTTTTCAATATATTAATAAATTATATTTAAACTCGGTAAACAAAAAACATCTGATTGATACATCAAATTTATTTCACCATGCATTAAATATCTCGAGGGCCTTCGATAGAGTCTGGCATCTTGCTCTTTTAGCTAAAATTCAGGTATTAGGTCACACACGTGTTCTTAAAATTGATTGATAGTTTCCTCTCTGGACGTTCAATTCAAGTTAAATTCGATGGAGTTATTTCTGGGCGCATTATAGTCCATGTTAGTGTACCGCAAGGATTTGTTCCCTCTCCTGATCTCTTCCATAATTTAATAACCATCTGCTGTCTCTCACTTTCAATCATATTCCCGTGATTTCATGTACTCACTCAACTCTATAGCTGCCTTTAAAACAATACTCCCTTGTGGCAGAGTGAATCGGGTCTTGTTTAATACTAGCTGCTATCACTCAAATGTACTCCAACATCTTCGTAAGCAGAACAGGTCGAATGTGGATCAGTTTGTCATCCTTTGTTTTCCCCCTCAGCAATGAGCTGGAAATATTCAAGCGTAATGCACACCTCCACCTCCTTGCCACAACCCACTAATCACTCCTGCCAAGGTTGTGCTACGACATCATGTGGAATCTCCTGAGCTTTGGCAACATCAAAAAAAAAAATTGCGGTGGATTGATATTTCATTTGTTTTCCAGAATACTTGAATAGTGGGTAAGTGAGATTGGATGTCAGGAAGGTGAGTCACAGCCGTAAGTTTGTGAGAATGCTAAATATGGGACTAGTTTTAGAGGTAAGCTTATCGCTCATCAATGTATAGAAGAACAGAGCCGTGTCTATTCCACACCGGACAAAGCCCTAACTAGGATAAATAGTCACGACTGTCAGCATCGATATCAGATGAGTGTGAACTGTGCTGTGACCAATGATTATACCGATCGCAATTCTGGTTTGTTTTCTTCCAACTAGTTTGCATATCAACAAACAGTTTCGTACACCTTCAATTGCTCAGGTTTGCCCATCGTCATTTCGAAGGAACATTTGCGTTGATAAGAGCCTTGATCATTGAGGTAACAACGGCAACAACAGACTGTGGTTCAAGAGAGGGAGAGCTAAAGTCTGACGTGGCTACTAAATCCGTCCACTTATTCCACATAATTTCCATGTACCCCCATATAGGTATCCTTTGCAGGGACATTATGGTATGAATATAAAGCTTATCCAATGCACCTTTAAGCTGAGGATTATAGTCCAAACTCATACTGTTATCGTGGATTTGTACAAATTGTTTCCTAGGCCTTGAGCCTGAAAATCAAACGTCTTCTATAGATTCCTCCAGACCACTAAACTGCTACATATTTGAATAACGTTGTTTTACAAGAAATTTGGTATCTAGTATTCAAGCAAAACCATCCTACCTTCAAAATTGCCAATAGGGCTAACATAAAATTTGTTGATTATCAATCTCGATCCCCACATATTCACCCTGTGAACAACTCAAACACCCTAAAACCCTTGTACTTTGTTTTTGTTTGCACATTTTTTTGTTATATTTTCTAATTTTGCCTGTTTACATTGTTTCGATTTATATGGATGATTGAATTTAACAGGCTAGATACAAATTTTGTTCACTAAAACAGCTGACAGGGACGATCAGGATTCTGTTTCCTATATACAACAAACAAGTTCATATACATCTTGTAGCGATGTATAACGATGTTATCATAAAATACGTCACACCGTGATACATTAATGATAGGATTTTGTAAATGTATCCAAAGCTGCCAGCAATAAGAGATCACATTTATGTTTTATGGCAATTTCGTGTTGGTTCAATTTCCTAAGCGATAAATAACGAAAATTGTGAAATATTGTGTGAAACTTGTACGCCACTCAGCAACCGGCACATAAGGAATATTATTATCGCCACACAAAATATCTCTGGCACACATGATATAAGTTTTCCCCACCTCCCCTAATAGAGGCCCTCTTCACAATGAAGATGAATAGATTTGATCAAAATATTTATGAGCATTGGAAAATGCTGGATTCGAATTCGGATTCGGATTTGTGTTAATATATTTTCGGGAAGAAATGCCATTCCTTTGAGGATGAAACTTGCATATGAGTGGCTAGTTGGGGAGGAAATCAGGAAATCTGGACCTCATACGATTCATTGGAATGTTTAGTTGTGTTCAAATTGAATATATCAAGGTAGTTCCTGTAAATAGTCACCATTGGAGTATGTAAATTTATTGTGATTTTATAAAGTTTATATATGCGACTGGAATGAATCATTTTGTATTAGAATTCCGATGATATTGGTATTATGATTTTATGCAGATGGATATATAATTTTGAATATAAATTTAAATTGTATTGTCACAGAATTGATTCGGGTAGTATTCATTATAAAAAAAAAATTTTTGACACATTCTAGTTTTATTTAAGCTTAGATTATTGAAAGCTATCTAGTGAATCTTCCGGTATATGCAAAGATTTTCTTTCTATCCGTAAAATAAAAGATACATTGAAATTAAAGAACTTGTTGCAATTGTTTTCGGCAATATGATAACTCGGACATCGTAAACTATGTGCTCTTGTTACTACTTCAATTTAAAAATATTGGCAGTGTATTTAAAAATATTTTACTTTATTCAATTTAGGGAAATAATGTTGATGTACATTATTTTGTTCCATAAATAATAACTGGTCGTGTAAAAAAAATCATCTTATCTTATACAGGCGACAGACTTACGGTTTCAAATTGAGATATTGATATTGCAATTATATCATATTGCAATAATAGAATTTTAATGACATACTTGTGGCTTACGATACTGAGAATTAATTAAAGAACTTATATTTGATTTATTATTTGATTTTTCAATTAATTGTCCATTTGACTTAAGAAAGTTCCGGGCATGTACAAATCCGAGCAAATATTGTGAAATTTCTTGTCTATATGGAAAATCTAAACGAAATAGGCACTTCAACTTGACAAGTGTCAAATATTAAATGCCAGAAAAAGTTGCAGCTAACATTGCAGTATAAAATTCGGTTCTGAATGGTTCGTGTATTAAATAATTATGGTTTATAATATATATATATATATATATATATATGGGTCATTGCAAGAAACTCTCTATACCGCGAAATTTTTCGCAATTTCAATATTGAGTTCCAATTTTCTACATACTGACTGTCTCGACATTAATTGAGTTTTTCAGCTTCACGTACTTTCGTTCCATAATCTCTCAGAAACATCATTGTTGAAGTCAACCCTTGATTGTGCACCTAGATCCAGTATTTCATCGCTATTGACATTTTCACCTATACAAAAAATTAAGACTTTGCGCTTCTTGTTCTGCTGTAAAGTTTAAAATACAGGGTGTTTCCACTTAGGTCGTCCATAGAGTCGGAGGCGATATTACTCACATAGGCAAACAAAAAATTGAATGGCAGTAGGGGTCCATATCAACCGTTGCGGCATAACAGGGTAATTAAGAAAATATGCAGGGTTTCACAAAACACAATGTCTCTTACAAAGTGCAAGTACGGTCCCGTCAAGATCTTAGTTTATGCAGAACTTCATGGCCTTTCCAGCCAACGCCATACTCTTCTCACTCTCACCACAGGAGTTATGGGGGCTAAACTAAGAATTTCGGATTTTCTTACCTTTTTTTTTAGTTTGACTTCTTATTTTTTTACAAAAAGGTGGTTAACATAAGTTTTTTGTTTATATAAACTGTAAACTGTGGATTCTGTTTAATTTGAACTATTATATCTATGTGCTAACTGTAACAACTGTAACCGTTAAACAGTTAATAGTTCATAACCGTACACCCTATACTTTTTAAGAAACAGGATATTTTGTGAAAACCTAGCATGTTTTCTTAATCACCCTGTAACTCCGAACCGGTTATATGGATCTCCCATGCCTTCAATTTTTTGTTTGTCTATGTGAGTACTATCAACTCCTGCTGTATGGACGCCTAGGTGGAAACACCCTGTATAGTGGTACTATCAAGGATTGTAATGTTTGAAAAAATTTGTAGTATTCAGCCCTAAATAAAGCACATGTGTATCGAAACCTCATACATATCTCGCGCAAAATAGAAATACATCTGGATCGAATTATCATAGTACAGGTGGAGCATCGTTATTTCTCCGAGAGCTTCAAAATCAATTTTTCTACACTCGTATAATTTAGATGACACGGTTAAGTGTTTCACACCAAAATGTAATCCACAATTTTCCGTTGTATTTTGCTTTGTGTTGAACTGGAAGTTCTGCGTTGTTCACAATACAATCGAACTTTGAATATATCACTTTTTTTTTTAATATTGTAACCATTCAAATTTCCACTTTTTACCAGAAAAGTATCTCCCTATCATCTCTACAAGCACTGACATATAACAAGAATGGACTGAGCTTTTTTGCTTCAAAAATGGCACAAATTTTGAATAGGCTGTGAAAACCCTTCATTGCGTACAATACTACAATTGTACACCGACTCATCATTTATTATTATTTGTTGATTAGAAGCACTAAAGATGTTGTTGTACTGCCCGTTAGTAGAATGTAGACGCAAAGTTGATTAAGTGACTGAAATGAATACACTGGTAAATTTGGATCAAGATCAGTGGTATATTTCCTAACAACAAATCAACACTGTTCACTTTCTTTTACTTTCACTAATCCTATCACACTTATTAAGTCATTAGATCAACGATTCAAACGTATAGGAAACACACTTACAGGATTGTTAATAATAGTTATATAAATAGATATTCAATATATGGGGTTAATATAGGGCAAAAAGGTGGAATAACTTAACTTCAAAAGACTGACACTCTTATTTAGGTTAAATAACTCATGTAATCGTATTTATAAAGGATTAAATAAATTGTTGGGTCAGAGATCAACACACACTAGAAAGTATACTTATTGACACAGATTTGTAATATACGATTTTCCAGAATAGTTGTATTGGAATAAAACTCAATATATATAAATTTTGGGTCAGAGATCTTAATCCTTATTGGCAGAATATTGCTATATATGATTGTCAAGAAAGTAAATGTTTTATAATATAGATATATGAATGAATAATTAAATGTTATAAGTGGCTGGTACTCACCGATCTAAAACTTGGCACTTGACGAATTGTCTGTAAGCTAATGTTAATCCCTTTGTTCTTGGTTAGGATATTTCTTTATTTCCGTCGAGGCCAGAAATAAAGTGTTAATGTTAGTAATATTATCTCAGTCGAGACCCGAGATAATATTCTTTAAGTCAGTCAATACCCGGCTTAAGTGTTATCTTAACTTCAGTTGAGACCCGAAGTAAGATCCTTTATTTCCGTCGAGAACAGAAATAAAGTGTTTGTTAGTAAAATATTATCTCAGTCGAGACCCGAGATAGTAATCTTTAAGTCAGTCGAGGCCCGGCTTAAAGAGTTATCTTAACTTTAGTCGAGACCTGAAATAAGATATTTTAATTTCTGTTGAGACCAGAAATAATGATTATTAGTAATTAGTATACCAGTCGATTTCCGATATAAATATTAGTCCCTAATTAGCCAACTTACCTCAAGCGATGCCAAGTACAAAAAGAGATTGAGATCAGTCAGCTTGTCGTTTATATAGCCCTTGCTTGCACACGACACCAATGATAGAGTAGCAGAGGCGTATGATAACAGGAATTGGCACTCCATCTGTGACTTTACGGTACAGGCTACAAAATTTGCATAGCAACGAACAAAAATGCATAGCAACAAGAAACTTAGAGCAACCCATACTTCTGTGTGAAGTGAAATTATATTTGCAAAAAATGTTATCTCTATCACGTAGAGAAGAAATTCCCGTTCGATGGTACTTGTAATGTTGATAATGATAGAGTTGCATTGTATGCTACATGACGATGCTTTTGTTAGATGATGTACCTATTTATGGGAAAATTGTAATTAGATTGAATTTGTTTTCAGAACTCAATTTTAGCATGATATTTTTGTAATATGTTCCCTTGCAGGAACTGTTTTTAACACGAATATAACGGTTCAAACATATGATAATGATTTTATTTGGATCCGCTCAATGAAGCTATACTTTTGTATTGTATTTATGCAATATGTTATGTAGATGACAAATACATGGCTTTGTTGGATTGTGTACATGTTTTTTGCTTAAGAGTAATCAGATTTGCGTTAATTTTACTACAAGTTTTGATGCTTTGTTTTCGTCATGTTTTCCCTTCAGATGCCGTCCGACAGCAAAAAATCTATTCGAATCGATTTGGTTCGAACAGTTGTATAATAGTATTGTATTAAATAGAATTGTGTAAGAAGTCAGACTTGTTTTAATAAAACCAAAAATTAATTTTTAATATTATCTACTGAAAAATGTGCTTCTCAGCAAATTTGATGACAAACAAAATTTGAGCATGAAGGAGATGGAAAATTTGTCTGAATTTTATACCAGTCATATAAAGTTAGGGGTGGCAAACACGAAATTGGTAATTGTTCAATGTACATTTTGAGCATTAAAGAAACAGATAGAAAGGCTCAATGCATTTTAGTGCTGACAAGACTTCAATCTCTCACTTTCGGGCAACTGCTTTCTGTGCCTCTTTCTCATTCTTGTCCACCTTCATACATTCCGCCAACGTGGCATTTTTCCGATAGCTGGTGTATCACTTAACAGATGTCACTGGGGTCGCTAGACCGATGCTTAAGTACGGCTGGAATTTCTTAATGCTGAACTACAATAAAAGTACACGTAAGTACATTTACTTACGCACAGCGAACGAGCCATTTAATTTAACAGGCGTACACAAATTAACTTTAACTCGTGTGAGGGGAACTTTCGTTAAGTTTAAATATCCAATTTTCTGTAAGTATAGTGCGCTAAGAGTCGCTCATTCCGTAAGAATGCGATGTGTCCAAATAATTAAATTATTACTAAATGATTAAAAATGCAATGTCAAAATTAAAATGGAATAAAAATGATATTGCGAATTAATAGAAAGCACAAATCTTCAATTAAATCAACTTCCGTTTGATAATTTTTTCATTTTTACCACTTTTTAAAATTGAAAACATTAAATGTCAAGATAATAACTCTTACGGAATGTGATATATATTTAGGCTAAAAATATAAATTTTTCGTAAGTAAACCTCAGTCTTGTTTAATTTCGTAAAGTTATTTACTTCTATTATAGTTCAGCCTTTAAGTCGGCTACACGTACGACCATAACAGGGACGAGTGAGAGGTAGATTCATCGGGATGCATTTGTATTTTATTCATTTATATTCGTTGAACGAATATATATGATATATATATGTATAAGAAAGAAATGGATGCCTCTGAAAATTTAAATCTCCATATGGAAGACGTAAGCCTCAATGGCACTGTGTAATTAATACAATTAATTTGTTGTTGTAGATATCTAATGAATCAAGTAATTTTAGTAAGAGCTCTGGGAGCAGTTCCATAATTTTCCTCATCATGTCAAAGATCAGGAAACGAATAGCACGTTTCGATTGAAAATTTTCGGGACACCATACATGAATATAGTGAAATGGATTTCAAGCAACATCTTAGAGTAAATAGATCGCCTGCTCATTTTTTAATTGGTAATAAATTTCAAACCTATATACACCCGTGGCAAAAACAAAAAAGCTTCACCATATCCACCATATCCGATCAGGAAAGTTGTAGGATAAATCAATTTTAAGCCTTTATATAATAACTAAATACGGAAAAACTTTTTGAAGTTGTCGCAGTTGTGTTTCTCGATAATTAATGTAAAATGATAAAAATCATAATGCCAGGGGTCTGGTCTGGTAAGACAATACAACGAGTTATGAAGGTAAATAGAATTTTTGTCTCCATCTGTAAAACGTAATTTTGTTGTTCTGGATCCAATTTTCTTTGTGTGTTCTTTGCAGGTTCTTCTTCGTGATGCTCTTCACGCATTGTCCTTTTTCAACTGATTTTCATTTCATCAAAGCTCACCCATGTTCAATCGGATTGAGGTCGACTATTTCCAAACAATGTAGTAACTCGCCCTCAACTCTCCCTTATGAACTTTATAAGAAAGAAGATTAATTAATAACTTTATTAGGCCAACAGATTGTTAAAACACTCCTTTAAAATACTTACAAATTATAACCTCAATGTCATGGTGCATCTATAAAAATTAAATGGGGCCAACTGCTTCCATTGTAATACATCCTCATTATGACTGATCCCGAATGTTTTACTCTCCTAATGATGCATTCATCGGAATAATTTTCATCTCGTTTTCTTCTTACTGTTGCCCTCCGTTAGGTTTCAAAATGTTTAATTTAGATTCATCGGAAAATTAGAATCGTTCTCAGTCTCTACTTTCCTCCTTTACTCATTCAATACGTTGTTTCTTACTTCTTTGATTTAATAGTTTATGTTTGCAAGATAGAGAAACCTGCAAACCAAATTCTCGAACTCACCGGCCCACGAACTGTATTGGTACTCATTTAACATTGGATTCCTTCCTCCGGGTTTTCTTTCAGTTGTCTTGCACCCACCAACCGATTTCTTAACGAGAGACGTTTCAAAAAATGAAACTTTATTAAATTTTAGAAAATCAAAAAAAAAAAAAAAAAAAAAACGTAATCAGTAATTGTCTAGGTAGGATCCTTGATTTCATTCGTGGTTTAATCCTGCGGAGTGTGCTCTACTCCACGAATTGATTTATGCCCATTGCTCATGCTACCAGATAAATACCGAAAAATACTAATGACAATATTGCTTGCAGGAGGAATACAAATCTAGCATATATTTTTATGAGAATAGACATCATTGAATCCGTAACCTAACCTAATCAAAACCATGGGATTTTAACAATTGCCCAGCCAATCCCTCCAATTCAGTGACCTGAGTGCTCTCATTTCCTTGTATCAGGCCTTAAAAAAAAAAAATATGGAAGTGCCTCCCTTTTATTTCCTGTATTGGAATATTTCCTAAATTCCCTAATATCATGCATGAATCAGTCCTCTAAATTATAGGAATAATAAGGATCCATTAAAGGAATAAATAAATTTAATCTGCCCAATAAAATTTTCATGGGATCTATCCACGATATGTGAAATACGAAAACAAAAGGGGAGCAAAATTCGAAGAATTGGTTTTAGCTTTATGGGCTTTTTCCCGCTCTGCAGTGCAACGGGAACGAGATGCAATGCGGCTATATAAAAACAATCCCCAACATGGGAATCTTAGGACTCACAGTGGGCGGTAGAGTTGTGCAGTGCATCCACAGAACTACTAGTAGGCAGTGCCTTTCAGACGACGAACGGCAAAATTTATTGAGCGCAGCTTTTCCGCATCACAGGACCTCCTAAAATTACAAAGAGGAAATTCTCCGTCAAACTGTGCTGCCTGCCATATGATCAGTGAAAGGGTTGAGCTTTTATTAAGCAGCAAAGGCAATTCGTGGCTTTGATTTATGATGCCCGCATAAAAGCCTATGGTATACGATGAGAGTTGGCAATGGCAACTAACTTAGTTTATAGATTTTTTCCTCATTTGGATGGATTTAATTCCATCGCTTTTGCTGCATATTTCTATTAGTGGTAGAAACTTGTAAGTATTTTTTTTTTTTTTGTATTAATTTCCATTTTGCATAACCGCATTCATTTTTTAAGTATTTCAATGTAGGAACTTTTATTAAAAATGTTTAAAAAAATTGGGATGCAGTTAAAAGAAAGATTTGGCAGAAATATGCTTTGGGTGTTGAAACATTTTTTTATATTGCTTTAAATATTAAAGAGAACTTCATATTACTACAGCGCCTTATTCCATTATTCTTTTATCTATATTTTATTTTTTACCTTTTTAAACCGTAAGTGGAGCATGTTCTCAAACATGGAATCCATCCTCTACTCATGCACCATAATTGCTACTGGTAAATACTTTTTTTCAATGGGGCTAGAAAATCCAAAAATTCTTAAATTGTATTTAAAATAGGAAATTGGAAATTGCACTAGAAATATACAATTGTATTCATTTACTTCTTCCAGGTATAACAGGGATATGAGACTATCAGCGACATCTATTTTTAAAAATATGCGTGAAATATCTTGTGAGTAGTACTGATACCCCTATACTACTGGCGAACCCGAAAAAAAGTCCTTTAACCTCCTATTTTATACACTGAGGTTAAACTGCAGTGTTGACATCGCTAACTAATGTGCCCCCTTTCTTCATAATTCTTTGGTACATATGATATTTATGGTAGATATACTATGCTATAAATACCTACCGTAAGCCGGGGCTACTTCGACGTTGGAGGTAACTTCGACATCTTTCGGAGCTACTTCGACAAAATGAATTTGTTGCACCGTTTTCATGTAGATGATGTAAAACGAAATTACCTTGCGCTAAAAAGACAAACTTTGAGCCCTTTTAATGAGTGTTTCTTTTTATTTCTATAGCTGCGGTTGCATCAATAATATGAGATATGTCCCAGAAACGTGCTAGCATAGCTTATCAAATTCCGCGAATAAACTTATTGGACAAAATACACAGGAATCATCCTTACAAAAAGGGCCGTGTCCAGCGGTCCTGCCAATAGAAGAAGTAAGCTTCATTTTTAATACCCTTGGAATTGTGAGTGATTGGTACCAATGATGTTTTCGCTGCAAATTTTATTATTAATGTATGCTCAATTTGTACTTGTTTACCATATTGCTCTCTTCTACTACTTCTGTTTTATTTCTTCAAGTAGTAGGCTTATGTTGCTACGTTGTATCAAAAAGTCAAAATTTTCCTGACTGGGAAGACAACAGACCGGGTTACAGCTTTGTAAAAGCATTTGTTACAAGACTGTTTGGTCACTAGTATTAAACATCAGCGAGCATGGCTTGGTGAAGTTGATATTAAAGAATTTTTCAATGATATGAGTACTCCATATGTGTATAATTAAGATGAGGCAATATTACCGACGGTCCTGGTTCAAAGAAAGTTATGGTTCTATAAGAAAAAAAAGAGAGTGGAGAGGATCCAGAAAAAAATTCAAGAGTAGAGCCATTAGTATAATTATGTGCGGTACAGCAGAAGGCAAGTTACTGACAGCTATGTTTGTTTACGCGGTACAGTAAAAGTGCAGTTTCTTCCTTGGAATAATCTTCACATTATGTGTGACTCTGAGGATCATACTGACTTCCTGTCTGAAACGATCCAGCGGTTCTTTATGGAGAGTATACCCCATTGGTTACTATATATAATCCTATATATAATCCTGTATGTCTATAGTTTTCTCCTAGAATTATGATTCGCATTTGTCGCAAGAATAGAGCATATGACGTGTAGAAACGATATACGGCTACTATACTCCGTGATGACTATAGTGTTCTTCGTAATAGAACAACATTTGAAATTAAAATGGCCAAACAGAAGTATTTTTCTTCATTACTTAAGACCGAACTATCACCAAGAAAATTATGAAAATATTTACGTTCAGCCGGCATAGTATGCTAGTGTTTTTCACAACTTTTCGCCATTCAATTTTGCCCGAGTAACAGTCAATGACGTTTTCATGGATTTTTGTGAAAGAAAATCTGCCACCACTGGATGAGTATAATGGTATAAACCCGAAATTTGTAAAGATAATCCTTTCGCACACATTTGTAATACGCGTTTTAAGTTATCTCGCTTTCCGAAACAGTGGAAGTTCTCAATGGTTATTCCTATTCTCTAAGACACTTGGTTCGGTGAACCATAGCAAGCTATGTATAGAACTGATAATGCATTTCAATTTTCTGTATCGAGGCTGCAAACCTTATCGACAGTTACTTAGGTATCAGTCTGTGTATTCTAAATATGTATATACCACTTTTCAAGTGGTATCTTCAGGAGTATTGCAAGGATCTGTTTTGGATCCTCTGTTTTCCTTTCTTTTCATCAATGATTTTTTCACTGTGTTAAGTACCTCAAACTGCACGTTTATGCTGATGAAGTTCAATTGAATATCTCAGGACCAATTGAATTAGTTAAAATTGTGTTTTTTGCATAAATTATGATCGATGATAGAGTCACCCCATTGCCCAGTTAAATACTTTTTACCAAAAGCAAGTGTGAATTATATGGTAGCAAGATTTTTCCTTGCAATTTTAAAATTTGGTGTTTGGATAAACTAAGTAAAACTTTTAGGTCGACATTTTCTCGTCTCTATTGAAAAAAATTAACTTAAAATAATTTCAATAAATTTCTATAATGCATTGAAAATGCAGAAAAAGTCGAACTTTCTGACCCAAGTTTTACTTGGTTTATCCAGTGCCGTATGGCGACAACGAGAATAATCACCCAAGTTGAAAATTGCAAAGAGAAATCTTGCTACAATATAATTCACACTTGCTTTTAGTAAAAAGTATTTATATGGACAATTTGGCGGCCCTACGATCGAATTTCTATGGTAGGCGATCAGAGATAATCATCTCATCAGTAGACCTCTCAGATTACTGGATCGATAAGTTCGATTTCTTTCTTCATTTACAATGCATTATAGAAATTCATTGTAATTATTTTCAGTGAATTTCTATCTAATGAGACAAGAAAATGTCCACCATAAATAATTTCCATTCTATATATTTGTGGACCATTGGCAAAAAGCTTCACTTCAACCCTACCAAGACTAACTGTTTAATTATATACAAGACAATTTTAAATTCTTCTTATTTTTCATCTGTCGTAATCAATGGAATATAAATTTCAGTTGTCCACTTCCAGCGGAATACATTTAATGTAGCACTCACTCCTACGAATAAAGCAATTTTAGATACGTGGAGAAAAGAATATTGCCGTAAAAAATCTATTCCAAAAAGAAATTCCGAGGTTTCCTAAATAAATTATGATTAGCAATTTTGACCAATGGTGGAAAAATTTGAGGTCTGGATTTCGAACTATAGGATTATTACCATTTAGGCCTGATGGTGTGTCATTTAATCTTTAAATTTATCGTTGGCAGATTCTTAGGTGCAAGTTTTCTCGATTTTCTCACACAATCTCGTGCATTCATTGATAACTTTACCAGTGTACGAAGGAGAGGTAGGAAAATCCTCCAGGAAAACAAAACATGGGGAAAATGGCAACTTCTGCAGACGTGGATGACCCATAATAATCTGAACAATTTATTATACAAGTCAGTAGAAAATCCATCAAGTGAACAAACAAATCTGTCTTTCCTTTGTGCCACGAAACAATTGATAGATGATTATATATTGTCACTGCCTACGTTGTTGTACAACCGCGAAAAAATATGAAGATGACCAAACAATCGGATCGGAAAGATGTAAAGGATGGTTCTTCCTAATAAAAGCTTGTACAAAGACGAAATATAAAGGAACATGGTCAACGTGCAAATGTAAATCCTCCACGTACAAGGATCCAGAGTTGATCACTGTGTTTCCTGAATAAAATGGGTTTGCGGTATTTGCAACAGAGAATCTAAGGAGCCTAATTACGAGTACCTACCCTACTTGCAATTTGTGTGCAATATACAAGTGCAAAGATTCATCCTACATCAGCCGAAATGTATTGATATGATACATATTATCTGAAAAATTGATCTGTGGAATCTGTAATGATGGACTTAAGAAGCCACAGTATGCTTGCTCCATATGTGAAGATCCATGGCCAAATGCTAAAACGCCTTACATTAAAATTCCTGAAATGGTTTGTTCCGAAGACGCGTGTCGGTTGAAATACGGTAAGGTTTATGATAGCTTATTCAATAGCCCTCCGTATTTCCAGAACCCACTTAGACGTTATCTAAGAGCCACATTGACTTATTTTAGTTTGGCTACCTGCTCATTGGCTTACTATGATTTATTAAACGCTGAAAGAGTAATGATGGAGTATCATCGCAAGGCTATACAAAACGAAAATGAATACGAAGGAAGCTGTCGTTTAGAGAATATTATTACTTGCATGGCCTTCGCTCGTTATTCTCTTTTGAATATTTCACATAAAATCCATAATTTCTCTTTATTCCACTATAGATACTGTTTACTTTTGCAAACTCACAAAAATCTCTACTTTAATAATCACTAGCGCTGTACTTCAAATTATCGCAATCCAGTTAGACTCTTTCACCTGTTCACTATGGTCACTTCACTGTCTGAGACAAGACCCGCTTCAAGCGCTGTGTTTATACTCTACAATTTTCCCAGAACCTTCCCGAAAATTCTATTCCAAAACATACTAAAATTGTTTAATGTTTAGATGCCGCTTGTCTCAAAGTTGTTTATGTCCAAAACAATAGATGTCGCTTGTCCGCTTCTATTACACGTAACAATATGCTTCAAACTTTCCAAAATTTTACACAGAGTTTCTCTCTTTTGGCGAAAACGTTTTGTGTCATAAATGTGCTTAATGACATCCCATACACGGTTTCTATGAAAAATTTATATCTAAATTAGTATTCGGCAAACTTTCAGTCAAACACAGGATATCGAAGCAATTATTAGTAGCAGTCTATAAAGACCAGAGTTGTCTTAAGTGAAAATTTGTCAACAATATTTTACAAGAGATCAATTTCAAAATCTTTAGCCTACTCCATATACCCCGTAAACCGTCTAGCGTATTAATAATGATCGATAACATGTCAATTATGCCATTTTATCTATATGTAGTTGCTGCAATAAAAATAATAAATAATATTTAAATTAGGTGTAAAATATCTCAGTTAAATCATCAACACTGTAAATTTCATGTACACGTACTGTAACAAATCATTGCACAGATTTCGGACGAGCTCTTCAAGTCCATAATTTAATTTTTCTGTTCCTGGGAAACGTGATGGGAATTACGCCTTCGAATCTTTGCGCTCTACCCAATATCTATTCAGGAGCTGCCAAATTTATTATTTATGAGGTTCAGAATTTTCGAATTTTAAATTAATGGCATGAAAGTTGGGCCTACAAGAAAATCGAGAATTTTCATTAAAATGTCAATAACAATTTCAACGTTATCTCGCTCACCTCATACCCGAAATTTAAAGTTTTCATTGAATTTTTTTTTTCAATAACTTTAACCCCGTCGACGCACGTTGTCTTCATACTCTTCAGTGCAGTAGACAAGCTCATGTTTGGAAAAAAATACAAATGTCTTCAGACTATGTAAATGAATGAAGTCTGATTCAGTTTTCTATTATTTTTCTTTTAAAATACTCCCAGTCAGCCAGAAGCTGAATAAATATGATAACGCAATGTTAACAACAAATCTCATTACTGATGGACATCCTATTTCCATCAATATCTTATTCTGTAAGGACACAATATTTCCTGCAGCTATAAAGTGATACGATTGCTCCCTCTTGGCCAATTTTAACATTAAAACAGATCTTGGGAAAAAAGAGGAAAAAAAAGAGAAAAAGAAAAACAGAGAGCAGGAATCCAAAAGCATACAGTATCTCCCATAAAGGGAAAGTGCCTACTCCAGGAAAATAAATTTTCTGTTCCATGAAGTATCCAGTCGAAATGGGCTTCATGGTGTATGCTTAATGAAGTGAAAAAGAAACTGGGAAAATATGCATAACTTTCGTTCGCCTTTGTTCTGCTACTGATGCTGCTTGGAAAATCTCTGTGTACATAGGAGAAAATCAGGTGATATTAAAAATAACAGGTCAATCGGAGAGGGGATAATACTTTTTGATATTTCAATTTATGATCATAATAATGTAAAAATGTTTTTCTTAATGTGCTTCTATACGGCTTTAATTGGAAATTAAAGAAACGCACATTTAATACTTCTAGAAAATTGTCAGATTTTCTCCAAAAAAGACTCCCACGATCTTATTTTTACGATTTAGTGATTTAATTCTTCTAGAAACTTATTTAACTGTTCTTCTTGTTATAAAACTCTCAAATAGGATATGCAGTATTAAATGATCTTAGAACAATCTGGTAAAATATAACTTGCACAGTACTAAATCCTAATACCTTTACAGTAGTTGATCTATTTTAAGCAAAATTCTCGATCATTGATGGTGTCGGGTAGATTTTGAACCTAGGCCCATAAAATAATAAGCTATTACGCTGTCAACACTGGAGGTAAATAAAGACGGTTATCTACTCATAAATTTTGCATCATCATAAGGAGTATTATTCAGAAGTTATGGGTTGACACATAATAAGTCCTGCACCTCTCAAGCCATTGAAAGTTATTACATTTACCCGTTTTCCATTATACAATTTTTTCCTTGTTTCATGCAATTGGTCGGCTGTCAATTATTTGTGTACAGGGTGTTTCGTTAAAATTATAATGAAATTCGAGCTTAGGTTAGGGTGCTAGATACAATTTACAGGGTCAGTTAAAGCCATCTAAACTTTATGGTTTTCGTTTGTGATAATGCTTCAATAAGACCTTTACTTAAGTTATTGGGAAGCCATTTATAATTCTAATAAGATCATCCTCTAGAGATAGTTACCCAAAAAGTTCGTCAGTTTAATGCAATTGCCATAATTGGTCTAGTCCGCCAACAGTTCAATTTCTCCATCAAATTAGCGTTCTTTCCAGCTATATGTAGAAATATTTGGGATGTCCAGATGATTGTGTCGAGCGCCTCGAGCCATGGAGGTCTTTGAATTGAGGCTACGTTTTTGTTTTTGTGCTCACCCTACTAAATATAATACTAAAATTAGGGATGGATGGGATTCTCTATGTAGAAGCCCCACTTAAGTTTGTCATCTATAAAATAGCTTTACTAAGATTAAGTCTTCAGCTCAAGGCCACTTGTGCCAAGAATACGGAAGGAAAAGTCCAACTATATCGCTAACGGAAGCAACAGCCTTTCTACTGCTTTGATAATCAGTAGACATAGGTCAGATAATAGAATGCCTCCATCTTAACATTATCTAGAATTATATATATATCCAAGTTTTATGTTTTATCGGCCGAAAACTTTTTTCGCCGGAAGAATTCGATCTCTTAAAAATATTCTATTTTATTAGTCAAATTATTAGTTTATCCTATTTCCCATGATTTTATTAATCATTGGAGTAAAAATCTTGTTTAAAAGTGGAATAAATTGAGTTTTTCGCTTATCAATTTTCGGTTCTTGTTTTTGATATGGAAGTATCTTTACAACTTCAGAACATTTTTTGTAACATGACCGGCGTGATCCATCAATTAATGCTGATTTAAGGTTGATGCACACTTACAGCTACTGCACAAAGACGGTATCGACCTGCAATATTTTATGCAAATTAGAACAACACAAAATTTGTTGAAAATCAGATTTCGAACAAGATAGCGCTAATTTATCAATGTGTCAAAATTTAGCAAATAAAAAGATATCCGCAGCTCCACTAAAACAGCTTCTACAGACTTTCTCATCTTCAACCTAATCCTCCTAAAAAATTACTGTCTTCGTATAAAAGTATTTCAGAAAGGTCCAATTTAAAATCGTGTCTTGATAATGTCGACCATTTCATTCAAGTGATTTGAAATCACCCGAGTGAATCTTCATCAATTATTGTAGTAATACACTTGACAATCAGAAAATATATTTGGTCAATGCGAGATTCGAACCTCCGTCTATCATCTCTAATTATGTTTTTTATCAACTGAACCACCAGAGGGCGCCTTGACTGATACAACCATACAGCTCGAATGATAAAAATAACATAAATAAGAGCTAAAACCTGAAAATATCTAAGTATTTTTCAGGACGTGGGAATGTCAACCCGTTCCCACTTTCTTTAAAAAATATAGGGATTACTTGATGACCTCGTACATAATCCACATCCTTAAGGTTGACATGACACTTTGGATGAAGTTTAAATTTGGACAATTAACAAAAAAAAAAAAACAAAAAACGGATGAAAGATCTCTTAAATTGTTGTCTAAAATTAAGCTGTTGGGGGCTGTTGTTACACCTTCTGTCGCAAAATACTACTCATATTGCCTATACAAAAGAAGGCACAAGTAACCTCCGGTATGGAACTCGCTTTCCGTTAGGACGAAAGTAAGACTGTAAGAGTGAAATCTACCACAAAGTGTTTTTACAAATAGTTGTAAATGTGAAAAGAAGAAAATGGGGATGGACTGACTTGAACCATAACGGAAGAAAAGTGAAGTAAGTTTAAGGCTGTAGTGCGGACAGCAGTCGTTTTCGTCCATTATCCTTCGATGATTTAAAGGAGAATGAAGATGTTGACGCCCATTATTCAATTACTGAAAGATTTTTTTATTAAAACCAAAAACCTCATGAAAACCTCCTCAAAAACATAAATAATGACTGGAAAAGGTCTCATTCACCAACTACGATTAAATCAAAATTTATATGGAATTAGTTTCGGTTCAATTTGTCTGTAAATAATTCTCTTCGGTTACGGGACAATTACAATATCCGGTCTGCTGATGAATTTACAGCAAATAATTTACTAACAGCTCGCGTTTTTTATTCAACTTTTCGATACGGCTACTCAGGATTTTATGCAACAGTGGCTTTGTGATACCAACAGAACTGAGCATGTGGTTTGATCTCATTTCGATTCAGTGAATGCATAGATTTAGCTTGGAGAGATTAAATGGGATTCCATTTGGCAAATGTTCGATTTTTGGCTATATATGTGTACATAGACAGGGACGCAGACAAATATGTAGATAGACATTGATGTTATTTTGGACAGATTAAAATGATTCATCTTTGTACGACAAAAATTTATTCATAAATGTCAAGAGTTTTCATAGCTATATTTAAAAAATCCATTATAAATATATTCAATCCAAATTGAGGGTGATAACAAACAGGAATTCTTATAAGCAAAATTAAGTGAAGCTTTACCAATGTTTGTGTTGAGCTCAAATTTTCTTGTGTATGAGTACAGGGCAGGTATAAACAGCTAGCAGAATACATGAAGGAGCAGTTAAATTTGTCAAATAAGAGTGCAAATTTGTTGACATTTCTACATCCTGCCATTGATTTATAATCGATGGTCCCAATTGTTACTTGTTTTTTTGTTTTTTGGTACGTGCATCTCAATTGCTCTGAATTTCCCATCCTTCATTAAGACTACAGTTAGGATAGATTAGAGTATTTTTTTTGGGAATCTACATGGAAAATATTCCTCAAGTGCATTGAAACCAACCAGAAGAGTCAATGAACAATCAACAGGTTCTCCAACTCCTTCTCTCCTAACTACCCCAATTCGCAGAAAAAGTAGCTACCATGATGATTCCTTCTACGCTTAGCAAGGCTGGAGCATTCATACAGCAGATACTGAACGTACTCAACCTCTTCCTCGTCCATACAGCTGTTGTGGTTTAAGTTGACAATTAACAACGCGTTAATACTATCTTTAAAGAACTTATACTTTTTTCAAGCACAACATTACTAACTCATTAAATGAGTTTAATTAAACAATTTGGTGTGGAGTCGTAATTAAGAGGAGCTAGGTTACTCTAGCTACTTCGATATGATAAATAGTAAGGACGTCACTAGTACACTAGCTGCCTGAAAATCGTCTAATCTAAAGGGTTTTCCAATAAGAGGTGTTATTTTGATATTCAAAGAAAAATGCCAGTTTTTGAGATAAATGATCGGATCTTTATTTCATTATAAAGAGGAAGGTATGCCGTTAATAATGGCATATAACATCAGCCAAATGACCACCACGACCATGCCTACAGGACCATATCCTTTTCATGAAATTTTCCATAACCAAATCGCAAAGTGGCTGCCCTATGTCCTCGATAGCCTCACGAATTCCATCTTTGAGGTCTTGAATCGACGCTGAGCTATTGCCGTAGACCTCCTCTTTCCCATGGCCCGAAAGGAAGAAGTCGCAAGGTGTTAAGTCACAAGATCCAATTGTGATCACCTCTTCGAGAGATAACACGGTCCGGAAACTTTTCCCGTAAAAGATCAATGGTTTCGTTGCTTGTATGGCACGTAGCGCCGTCTTGTTGAAAGTAAACGTTGTCCAGATCAATACCATCCAATTCCGGCCATAAAAAATCATTAATCATCTGTCAATAGCGCAATCCATTCACCGTAACTGTTGCTCCAGCCTCATTTTCGAAAAAGTAAGGTCCAATGACCCCGCGGGACCATAAACCGCACCAAACAGTCACACGTTGAGGATAGAGAGGCTTTTCAACAATAACTCTTGGGTTTTCCGAGCCCCAGATGCGAAAATTTTGCTTGTTGACGAAGCCATCGAGGTGGAAATGGGCCTCATCACTCAAGATGAGTTTTTGATGGAATTCCGGATCATTTTCATGCATTTCAAGGACCCAATCAGCAAAGACTCGACGTTGTTGATGATCAGCCGGCTTGAGTTTTTGTGTTATCTGAACTTTATAAGCCTTAAGACCCAAATCTTTATGCAAAATACGGTGTAATGACGTTTGTGGAATGCCTAATTCCAAAGAACGACGAGGAATGGACAAACCTGGGTTTTCTTCAACACTTTCGGCTACAGCAGCAATATTCTCGGCTGTTCTTGAGCGACGTGCACGGGTTTTATTCTTCACATCACTAACTTGTCCCGACAGCTCGAATTTTTCTACCAATTTCTGTATTGCGGTCCGACAAGGTGCTTCACGACGACCCTAAAATGTTCGAGTTTTACGAACCGTCTCTGCCACATTTTCACCATTTTTATAGTGAATTTTAATAATTTCAATGCGTTGTTGAATCGTGTGTCGCTCCCATTGAATAAATAACTAATAAGGAAACAGCATATCGGGTGAAAACGTAAGCATCTCGGCGAAATGTATTAGTGTGTAATTAAATTCTGACATTCTGAAAGGGCACATTTTTCATAATTCAAATTCCCATGTAAAATAAACAAATTTTTAGCTCCACCTTATTTTCAGACAATATTTCTTGGCGTTGCCTTTGTATGACTGGAATAATTTAGGCACCAACTGACAATTCAATTGTAAACAAATAAACCGGCATTGGTAAAATGTTAAATCTTTTACCATGGCTCTTTATTTTTATTGATATTTCACTTTTATTTTGTTTAAAACAATATAATTAATAAGTAAAGCTATTAAGCTTACTTGAAGAATGCTTTCCCACGACAATAACTCCCTTCGTTCCTGCAGCACATCACAGCGCACTTCGTTACGGTTTTTTAAGACTCCGGAGTCTCTATTACATAAATAATCGTTCAGTAAAGAAATATTCCACACTTATTTCACACTACTATTCATACAAATCACGTTTAATTAATTATTTTTCACAATATCGCTAATTGAAATCCGAAACTTATTTTGAAATAATATGAAATGTCAGAATGTTGAACTGACACAAAATAGCAGTAGGCCCTCTTGTCATTTCTCCCCCCCCCCGACCATAGGTCACACTGTCATTGAAATGCTTAAACACGTACACTGTATTCGCACGATACCCCGCTTCCTTATTAGTTATTTATTCAATGGTCGTTCCATTTTTATTAATAGCGTAGTTTCTACTTGTCAAATGTCAAAAAATGACAGCTCCAAAAGTGACATCTACCGAAATAGCGGGCTAATTATAATAACACCTCTTATTGGAAAACCCTTTATTTTAGTTCGATTCTATTACATTTTGATCAGTAATGCGTTACCCTAGAAATAGCTTTGTGTGTTTTTTAGGATTGATTTTTCCCGCTACAATATACTCTGCAGAATTTATTGTATGAAGCTTACATCCTGCATATGGTTTTCAAAGGGCAAGTATCCCGTGATAACTGCAATAAATTTTCGTACATCATTACGGTTGCTTATCAAAGATCACGCATGTGGTTAGTTCTCCTCAAATTGTAATTATTCAGCTTACAGGTCTGTGAATCTTGAATCCTCATCTTTGATTTTGGGGCCTACATACAGATTCTTCTGCTGGGTATATATTTATAACGGAAGTCTTTCTGGGCAAGCATCAGCTACCTCGTTTCCTGGTATATCACTGTGCCTAAGAAACCAGTAGAATCTATGGTTTGCATCAAGTTTCCCGAGCTCACTGCAACAGCGTTGAACCAGGAGCCATTTAATAGTGCTAGAGTCCAGGACCCTGATTGTACGTTGGCTGTTAATACAAATCTTAATAACTCGATCACTAGGTATGTTATAAGGTGCTTCGAGCAGCCTTGCTGCTTTACTGATAGCTAGAACCGACGCTTGGAACAAACTACAATAATCCGGAAGACCTACTTATTATTTTAGTTGAAAGAATGCTGAGAGTTCATTCTCGAACTGTTTGTAAAGACACATATGGATATCAGAGTCATTTGCCACGTCATTATCTTCCCACTCCTCTACACTAGGAATGCTAGATGAGAACGTTTTCTCAGAGTCTAACCTAGGCACAGGGTGAATATATTTGATATAATTCCATACAGCTGAGTTTATTGAAGTTTTTAGTTTCATTAGGTTATCTTTAATTCAGGAAAACAATTCAAGTTTAACTTAACAGTAACAGGAACAAATCCTAAAGGATTATTTCTTAAAAACTTTTAATACATATTATGACTTAACTCCCAAAATATATTCGCAACATTGCTCACGTCTGTGATGTGATCTTCGATATAACATTTCCTCATCCTTGGATTTATAACAAAATGGTGGAAAAGGACTGGATTTTGTTTTTTTTTTTAACTCTGAACTGTCAAACCAGAACTAGCGAGTCTCTGGTCGAGAACTTCTCATAATAAAACAAACGTCGAACATTTATTTATGAAAAACCAGCAACTGCTACATATATGGACAAATCGGAGCTTATGGTATAACTAAGCTTGCACGTAGTATCAACGTGACACTAATTGTAGCTTTTTCCATTTCAAGAATCACAATTCCACCGATTTTTATTTCTCCTCGTAAGAAATATAAGGATCATCATCGGCGATTTACCAGCCTTTATTGAGGTTGGAAGCCCTATTATGGTTGGGCCAGTTCGTCTAAAAGATACTTATCAGCAGATAAATTTAGATGAATTCACCGCAATCCTTTTCGATCGATGACTACTTATAATATTCCAAGCTGAATCCCTTTTATTAGATGCTATTGAAAAAATATCCATACATTTACGAGATTTTAATATCAAGCGATTTTGCTCTATCTTATGTCATAGATCGTTTTAAAGATTCAAGAAGGTCTAGATCTGTCCCAACATTATCAAAATTAGCACACCAAGCACTCATCGAAGTAACTAGAGATGTAGTGACAGCGCAAGTAAAATATCATCACCAGATGAACAAAAAAGAATAATAAATAAAGTGAAAACGATGATCAGGGGCTACGGTAGAAGAAGAAGAAGTATTTAATAATATGCTTTCGGCTTTTAAAGGCTTGAAGGGTGTAAATTAAGAATTAGAATTAGAATTTTTTATTCGCGACTAGACGGATATACTTAGCTATAGTGACGACAGTTTTCTAGTCCAAGTATAGTCGATATATCCGATTTCGACTGTTTGGAGTTTCTAGTTTTACTTAATATGTTACGATTGGTATTTTAACTTAATTCAAAACATACAATATTTTTAAAGGGGAATGCCCATTTAAGCTTGACCTCAACAGACATGAAAGATGCATTATAATAATCTGAACATATTTTATTAACAATGTTCATTTCAATTTGCCGGGTGAAGGGTGGGGTGGGGTCAAAGTGTGATCTAGTACGGAAATGAATTTTCTTAGGTATTGAGAAGAAATTTGAGTACCCACACTCCTATACTGGAAGGCTTAAATAGCCAACCCATACCCATGTTTTTAGTATTTCCCTCTTTTTACTCGAATTGAGGTACTACTTTTATCCCCCCTTAGATTGTCTCTAACTCGGTAGTATTATATCTGATCAGAAAACGGCTTTGACTGTTCTCCTCAGCTCATTACAGCAACAATTCGTGGAAGAAAAATTTTCTCTGCATACTTTTAGGGTGGGAGTAGAAACCCCCGGCAAGGGTGGGGGCTAGTTCCAATACGGTATGTTGTATATCAAATTAAAGACTTCGCCGAGTACAATCGGGTGGTGTACTTTTGTCCTGATTCAGAACTGCCGGAAAACTCATTTTCATGCACTTGAGGCGCATACATCCCAGTTACTACATTTCCATATATTTATGCAGTTCTTCTTCCATGGCCATTAGCGCTCTGTTGTGAACATTTTCTCATAGGAAATCACTATCAATGACGCACCAATTCCGCACAATCACGAGAAATATGAAACTCCACTTTTTCACCCAAGAGTGCCGCTCAAGCTACATTCGATCGTCAAAGTTTTCCCCCGCTTAATTGAAATAAACATTGTTAATAAAATATATTCCGAGTATCACAATACATCGTTTAAGACTACTCTCAAGTCTGTTGATATCGGGTTTAAAGTTGTATGAAAAGTGGGCATTCCCATTTAAGAAAATTTTTCGTCCGTACTATCAATATTCATGATTAGAGTTTTCTATGGAATGCCTCAGAACTACTTCTATGGAATTCGCACCCAAGACAGAAGCAAAGGACTAAAACTTTTTAGTTTCGGATATCTTATCTAGTAAGGGACTTTCTCGTTTTGTTTAATATAATTTAGTGATAGGAAATTAAAACTCACTTTTCAAAACTAATCCTTTTAAGAGTAGCGAATTAATTATTTTCAGCTTTCTCCTAACTGATAATTCATAGCATTCAGAAAGCACGATCCTCTCCCTATTTACAGAATTAAATTCTCATTTTACTGCTTTCTGTTTCTTTTTATTTTTGCCTGGGTAATATTGAATTCCTTTAAAACAGATTTTCCTAAAAACTCAACTAAGAAATCCCTTTTCGGTCTTAAGAAGTTAAAGAAAAACAAAGTTTAAGAAAAGCCTCTTCAATATTTTTGGAATGTTCTCTTCTGTTCGTGACTTTTTGATGAACTTAGAAAAGTTTAAATTGCAAAGTTTTGCGCAAAATGAATACCTTCCCATTCCGTCCTTTATATGTGCTTGTGTTTGTATGTATATATATCTGTATGTCTGGATGTTCCTAGAAATTATAATTGTTATGCAAAACTAACAATTGGACTATACATATATACTATATAAGAAAAGCTCAACTGGTGTGTGCATTTGAAATGAAAATTTAATGCACATCCTGCAAAGATGTAACAGGTGATGCTCATAGAATGGGAAAATGTGTTTGCTGTTTGAAATAATTAAGGGAAATATGATGCAAGCCTAACTCTAAAGTTAAACTTTCCTGTTTAACTGAAATATTACCTATAAATCTTTCACAAAAAGGATGTTCTTTGAAATATGATGTTAAGGATTTTATGTTTATGATTTTTAGTTAATTTGAAATTATTAATAAATGGTGAGAGAAAGCAATTCAGTTGGAATTTAAACAAGATGGGTTCAAGTGTGAACGTGTGCAGATATTTCTCTAACAGGTTAAAAATGGAAAAGTTAAAGTGTTACGGGTAAAACGTGCTAATGCAGCGATTTTCCAAGAACAGAAATTCCCTTGTGTTATTGTATTATTGCCTTTGGCGATGAGAAGTTTAGATACTGAAAGTTGATATGATGTAAATGGAAGATTTTTATAGGTGGTTATATATTTATTCATTAATTTCTCTAAGCATTCCTCAAATTTTTTTCTACTTACGAGTGTCGTTTGAAGAGTCCGTGCAAAAATAAAAACTACTTAATTTTTTGGGGTAAACCTTTTTTATTTTTCAACATAGTCTCCTCTTAGGCTTATACACTTCGTCCAACGCTGCTCTAGTTTGTTGACCCCTTCCGAATAATAGGATTTGTCCAAGTCTGAAAAATTGCCATTCGTTTCTGCAATCACCTCCTCGTTTGAATAAAATCTTTTTCCCGCCAGCCATTTCTTCATATTGGGGAACAAATAGTAGTCCGAGGGAGCCAAGTCTGGAGAATAGGGGGGATGTGAAACGAGTTGGAACCCTATTTCCATTAATTTTGCGACCAAAACTGCTGAGGTGTGAGCTGGTGTGTTGTCGTGATGGAAAAGGACTTTTTTGTGGGTCAATCGTGAGCGTTCTTCTTGCGGCTCGGTTTTCAAACGGTCCAATAACGATGAATAATATGCACCTGTAATAGTTTTACCCTTTTCCAGATAGTCGATGAGGATTCTTCCTCGCGAATCCCAAAAGACAGTCGCCATAATCTTTCCGGCCGAAGTAACGGTCTTCGTCTTTTTTGGCGCAGATTCCACCTTGGTAACCCATTGTTTAGATTGTTCTTTGGTCTCAGGAGTGTAGTGATGTATCCATGTTTCATCCACAGTGACCAAACGACGCTTAAAGTCCTGCGGATTCTTCTGGAACAGCTGCAAACCGTCCTTGCAACACTTCAGACGATTTCGTTTTTGGTCAAGCGTGAGCAATCGCGGCACCCATCTTGTGGATAGCTTTGTCATGTCCAAATGTTGATGCAAAATATTATGTACCCGTTCATTCGAGATGCACACAGCACTAGCAATCTCACGCACCTTCACTCTTCTGTCATCCATCACCATATCATGGATTTTATCAATGATTTCTGGAGTAGTAACCTCAACAGGGCGTCCAGAACGTGCAGCGTCACTTGTGCCCATATGGCCACTCCGAAAATCTTGAAACCACTTATAAACTGTTCTAATCGAAGGTGCAGAGTCACCATAATGTTTATCAAGCTTCTCTTTAATCTCCTGAGGCGTTTTACCTCTCATAAAGTAGTGTTTAGTCAACATACGAAATTCTTTTTCGTCCATTTTTTGAAAATCACTCGACTTCCTCGATTCAAACGAATGCCAAACACAAAGAAATAGACCAATCTAGCTGAAACTTGGTGTGTGTTCTTCCAAGAGATGCTACTAACTAAACATAATCTCGATACGCGCCAGTAGTGCCATCTCTCTGACTTTCAACGGACTTTTCAAACGACCCTCATATGCCCAACGAAACCCAGCCGGTATATTTTTCGAAGATGTTATGAAATATTAAACTTGGAGTTTTCAATACTCTATCTTAATATTGGTTGGTTGTGCTGTTGTTTATCGTGGAAGTTGTATTAGTGAGAAAAATTCTCCGGTATTTTAGTGCCCAGCTAGTTTCGAAGTTTCAAATTGGTGTTGCACTTAATCACTAAGGAAGTTGTTTCCATGGTGGATTGTCGTCTATAGTATCTTAGGCTAAATGCTTCTTATTAAGATGACAAAGATTATTCAAAAATTAAAATAATCGATTAATTTTATTTGGATAATCGATAATCGTATAATATTTGCCATTTATAATAATTATTTTTTTTTATGTAGGTAAATACTTTTTATTCAAAGTCATGGCTCAAGAGATGAAGTGAAATCAAAATTGTCCGTTTTTGACTCGATGCTGGTGGATTAATGAAAATGGTGAACAGAGAATATCGAGGAAAAAGAGATACAAGCACAAAAAAATAAAACCAATAAGTTTTAGTTACTACTAATTTTTCTGCGCACTCTCATTTCTTCCTCTTTAAAATTTTCAATTTTTATTATCACTAAACCTTCGAGTCATTTTCGCTTCATTTATGTACACGAATTATATATGATAAGGATACGCTACCTATTCCCGTATTACCTGACACCCCGATTAATTGATTGATTGATAAAACTGTTTCTTGTGAGGACAAGATAGAACTCGAACTAATAAATATGTAGGTACATGTTGGAGTTTGATAAATTACTGTCTGATGTTATCCACATAATATACCGAAGGAAAGACAGGATATTATTGAGTTAATTGCCTTGCTGCGAATTCTGTAAGCCCCAAATCAGCGGTGAAGCGAGCTTGAGAAGCTAAAAGAAAATTAATTCTACTTTGTTACGTCAGATAAAAAAAAAAAACTTATGATTTCTACTAGATCAAAAAGACTGATAATAAGCAATGGAACAGTTGCAGAGATGGACTTCAATTAAAATCATTCTCCAATTTTCATCTTCATTAGAAATTGTAATAATAAGAGTCTTGGAAAGGTTTGGTTCTTTCGTAAATGCAATATTCATTTTAGAAATGATACTCTTTCAGCAAAAATTCTTCTGTGTGAAATAATACTTAAATTGCAGTTACTTTACTGAAAACTTCTCACATCCTTCAGATGTCTGCTCTAAAAAACTGTTCTTAAATAGTTGGAGGTGGTTCTATTTAGTTGAACATTTTTTGCAGGGTGACAACAAATATAGTTTGATAATGAAATTTTTTTATTTTATGAATTTCAAGTTGATTTTCATTTTGATAGAAATACATTTTTTTTGCACAAAATTGTTGACTAAAAGTATCTTGTCCAACCTGCTTTAAAATCATGGCAGTCTTCCCGGAACGTATTTTATGGGATTTTAATCCTTCTACGTATATCACCGAAAATTTAGAAGTCAATGGCATTCAAATTCGGAAAATAAGACTAACCAAAGTGTTGCAGAAATAAACGCTGGAACATTTTCTTGTAGCCAATTTGGCATTGTAATTTGTTTGTGAGTTTATACAAAGTCTTGCACAAAAACATATCGTCTATTTTTAAAGCGTTTGGTTGCCCACAGTTTCATACAATCTTCCGTCAGTAACGTCAGCTCACCTTTGCTTGGAGCTCAGGTAGGCTCTGGGACTTTTAGAGCATGTGGGGCTTGTAGAGCTTACCAAACTTCAAACACAGTGGTGTAAAGTATGGCTTTTCTAAAACTATATCCCCTATTTGTGTTCAAAGGATACGATGGTTGGGAGGAATAGGCCAGTTTGTGGAGAAACATTAAAATTCGTCGGTCAAAGTAAATTTGTCAGAGATCCAAAACGATGAAAAACTAAGATGCGAAATATGTTTATACCGTTATATTAAAAAGATAAGCCTATAATGCAGTAACTAAACGCTACAGATAATATTTTAAAGCATCTAGAATCCAATTAAGAAGAGAGAAGACAACTTTGATGGAAATATAGCAAGACTAGTAATTTGACTAGTTGGCAACGTTTCAAATCCAAAATGGTGAATTTTAGAAAAATGAAATTTTATATGTCGAATTAGGAAAATTAATAAAAAAGTGGTTCCAATTAGTACATGAATTCCATGAAATCCAGTTGCTACAAAAAAAGTTGATCCATAAACTGCATCAGCAATAGTAAATGTTGCTTCTATATATTCATAAGCTTGTAATATAGTGAAGTAAATTCCTAATATAATTGTAAAAAATAATCCTTGAGTAGTTTGAATGATTATTTTCTATTAAACTATGATGAGCTCATGTAACAGTAATTCCTGATGATAATAAGATAGCTGTATTAAGTAATGGAATTTGGAATGTATTAAGTGGGGTTACTCCTAATGGGAGTCAAATAGATCCTAGTTCAATATTAGGGGATAATCTTATATGAAAAAAAGCTCAGAAAAATGAAATAAAGAAAAAAAAATCTGAAATAATAAATAAAATTATTCCTCATCGTAGTCCTGTAGTTACATTATATGTATGTAATCCTTGGTAAGTTCCTTCACGTGAGATATCACGTCATCATTGATATATTGTTAATAAAGTAATAATAATTCCTAATATTAATAAGTTAATATTATATTGATGAAATCATTTTACTAAGCCTCTTACAATAATTATAGCTCCAATAGCTCCTGTTAAAGGTCATGGACGTTACTGATAAATAACATACAAGATTTTCAAATATATACATTCTAAAGTAAACACAGCAGTCCAATTTGTCTTAATGCATAGGGGGACACAGCGGTAGGTTTTAGGTATTGGAACTATGTCTGCAATATTTCATTGACTGGGAAAGACTTACTTGGTAATATCTACAAGTGTTGAAAATATGTAGCAGTGTGTCGATAATGCGCGGAGTAGTTAGCTTAAAATATTCTGGTGACATACCATCTGCGATACCAGCCTCCATTATATTCTTCAGAGCAATAAATCCCTCGGAAATAGAACTCTAAGTAACTCTTCGGAGAAGAATAAGAAGCTTTTCAGTGGCTAGTATTTCACCACGCGATAGAGGGGTACCAGCAAAATACGAATTTAATTCATGTGGATTAATGTAATTTTTTATCTTTCCTTACCGTATGATGTAAACATAAAAGCTCGACAGTGGCGCAACTGGAACGCTAAGATACTGAATAACATATATCACAGCTCCTAGATCTCCTACTATGATCATTAGAGTAAATCTGGAATCTATCCAAACAAGCGATAACAGGATATCCTCATGCAGTCAGGACTGACTAACCAAAATTGCATGCAACTTGGAGCAGCGAAAAACTTCTCTGAATTCGACAATTTTACCTGGAATACTAGGCGCATTATGATGGCGAACATTTGAACCTTCAGATTAAGCCAATAAATCGAGACTCATTATAGATATTATGTGTAACATCTAATAGAAGGAGAGGGGAAGATCTTAAATTTAGTGACATACAATGAATATGGGGGAAGGTGGTTTGATCAAGTGTGTGATAATACTTACTACAACAGTTCATTAAAAGTGATTAAATAAAGTCCAGGATAAATTATATCAACTGTTTTAATCGCATTTACAATTTAAGGTAGATTTGGGACCTCAGAATGAATTATCTCAAAGGCTAATTAGTGTGTAACCTGGTGTCAGCAAAATGCATCAATTTTAGAATAACGTAGATAACTCTCGAACCTATACACATAAAGCGATGAGTCATTTCCTTGCTATTATTTGACCACCGATGCCATTCACATGATCAATATAGAATTTCTATTCTTTGACTTTATGTTAGTTATTTTCTGGCTTAGACAAAAGTCACCACTTTTTTGGTTTAAGTATAAATACCAGTCTCTAATCTCCACCTAAGCAAATAAGCATATCTTCTTTTGGACTTACATGTATCTGCCGATGAGCAAGTTATTAGTACATCACAATTTAAAAATCAGATTTTTAAACCAATAACATCGCTATGAGATTATTTATGATGCCGCACTATAGGTGACAGCATTCCTGTCATTTTGTCACCAGTATAATTTCATAAATGCGGTGAAATACATCTCTTTTTACCTGTGTTATGCTGTTCACACAGAAACAAAAGAAATATAAAAAAAAATAGACACGTTGACAAATGGTGATTACAAGTCGTTGTTCCTCACGGTTAATTAACAGTTGCGTGTCTGAAAGTGTTCCATCAGAAATTGTGTGCTATTCCTTTTGCCAGTGGAAAAATTTCTCACAGGATCGAAATGCGTGTTGCTAGAACATAACTCTTGAGACTACTGCCGAGCCGAGTATAATAGACCCAAATCAGGCCTCTTTGAAACACTTTCTGCTTCCTAATAGACAATAATTATTATTCAGGCAATTACCTTTCGTTTTCGACAGGAAGGAGCTTTACCTACTCCTTGTGGATAGTTACCTTCAATTTGATTTCGTTTTTGTTTACAGCCATGTTATAGGTGCTAAATTACTTCATGCTTGCTCATACAGAATGCTGGAAATAATGTTTGCTGAAGCGTTGTCTATTGATTTGAATACTGTCTCTAATGACATAAGGGAAATTGTTCACAGTAAATGCGAAATGAATAGATTTTGGGAGTGAAACAATGTTTTTGGGATGGATTCAATAATTTATGGAGAAGTCTTTCGTCACGTTGAAATCTTATTGAGTATATTACGTAGGTAGTACAGGAAGTGTGAGATATTGGAATGGAAGCATTGGTGCAATTTGTTTATTTTCTATTATACAAGATGGTGTACCGAAAATGGGTGGCAATATTGAAGGAAGTTAATAAATAGATCTCGGTGAGAAACAAAAAAAGTAAAGTTAGGTGGGGAAGGGTCTACCGTTTCCCCATGTGAGCTATTAGTATTGACTAACCGTTGATTGTAATGTTTTTTCGTACTTTTTGGCGTATATTAGTTTTTTCGAAAAATTTTGACATATCACCCGATTATTGAATTACTTTGAATTTTACTTGTAGCTCATTTTGATTGCACATTTTCATTTACCACAAAATGAACTATAATGAATTTGTAGTGCATAAAGGTCAGAATATACGATAAAAATACGACAAATTTTTCAAAACTACTACGGAGGTTGGGAATAATGTTTGATGAAGTGATTATTTAAATCTAACTCAAATTCAAGATAATTAATTTTGATACAATTCTTGCTGAGCATATTGAAAGCACACGGAAAAAAATACAGACGAATATTTCATTCAAATTTGTGGTATATATTTTTTAAATTTACATACGACAAAAGATCAGAATGAACGCCGAGATGAATGACTAATATTGAAGCGTTTTGATTTAATTGAAAAGACTTGCTTGAAGCTTGCATTACATTCGCTATAAACTTTAGGCATGACCCAAAAGCTCAAAATGTTGTATGTGGGAAAATATGATTATTCTGATTGGAACCTTAAAACATATAAGTAAAGGAAATGAAATAAAGTGTAAAATCCCTGTCGGTGAGGGAATCTCGGTTCTTTCGTGAGGGGGTGGAAAAGCAAGAAGAATTTAATTTATGTTATCTTGCCAATGTCAATTGGAAATAAACACCAGATTCGTTTTGTTGTAGGTTTTTGTAATCTATGTATTTTTAAGGGTTCCCTACAATAAAACGAAAAAACAGAATCCATATAAGATCGCTCGTGGGTCCATATGTCTTTCTGTTACAAGCGATTTTTCGAAAAGTACGTGACTTAAGAGTTTGAAATGTGGCAGAATGTGAGATCTTTGTAACGTGCACATATTTCGATAGTCATAATTATGAAATACATTTTTTTTGAGACGGGTTGGGAAAGGATACTTTCAAGGATTAAGAAAAAATCTAAAACTTTTGGTGAATTACTATTACTAGGTCGGCAATCCCGTGCTATAGTTTCAATCCCAGAGCTTTTAGTATTGTATTTACCTAGTCCCGGGATCCCAGGATTTTTAAATATCTACTCTACACTGGTTGGCTTAATAGTCATTAAAAAATCATACTTCAAGAGAATAAGAAAGAGATTCAAATGCAAAGGCAGAAGAATCTGAAACAATTTCGAGAGGTTTATCTTCGGAATCATGAATGATATAGCTGGACTTGAACTAGACACTTCAAGTAACTCAACTATTAATTTGTGGTATTTTATGGAAGAAGGAACTTTTACGAGCTCTATTTTAGATTTGGACTGAACGTTTATTCTACCATTGTGCAAATACTGAAGTACCGTACTGATATCTGTTCACATTTGTTGCATGCGAGGAATGAGAGCTGAATACAATTTTTGACTTATAACATTGTTAGCTTCTTTTTTTTTACGACAGAAGATATGGCAACATTGGCTGGGAACAGACTAGCATCCCGACGGTAATAGGCCTCGACTGTTTCTTTCACTGGGACTAGAGAACTACTGATAGCGAGTAACATTTCAATCTCATCATTGGATAAGGCAAAACACCATCAGGTAGACTTATATATATCAATGATTTTGTATACATTTTTTTAATAAATAGACGCATTCAAGCATTGACAAAAGCCTGCTCCAGATTGTCTTGCAATTTGCTTCCCTAATTCAGCTGCAACATACTTCTGCAAGAGATCGTTTTTGTTGGCGATCATCTGATCATTACTATCAAATTACGTTTTTCTTATCACTGGATCGGAACTAACCTCGGCAACATCACATTGGTGTCCTCCATGCAATGACAAGAATCCAGATCAACGCTCAATCCTAAATCTTCATCACTGTTACTCTTTGAAAAATTGTCTACTTCCGATTCTTCATCTTCGGCGAATTGCTAATCTGTTTCTCTTTCTAGATCCTGCTTTTGAAATAGTATTTCAACTACTGCCAGTTGCAGTTGCCAGTTGATTTACAGGTAATAATCCGCTAACTTCTTCATCACACTTGCTCCATCGATCATAAAACCGACTATATCCTTTCGCACACAAGCTTTTGTTCTAATAACTCAATACATTTATCTCCTGGCATTAATTCTGTTATTTGAACAAAGACTAGGCTCCAGATCTGACAATTAATTATGTGCATATGTAAATTAATATTCAAGTATCGACAGTTACAGAGTGATGTCCATTCATCAAAAGATAAGGAATATCTTTCTTCTACACCGAATTCAGAGGTCCTTTTGTCAGCTATTTCAGTTATTAAAGAATTTCTTATTTTTCATTTTGCGCACTGTGTTGACTTTTAGTAGACTTTTGAATCCTGTTTGCTATAAGACCTGCACGTGAATCACAATAACGACATATAACGTTGATTAGAATCCTATCAAGGGCTGTTAACCGTGCAAGTGTAGCATGAAGTGATTTTTTTGCTCGCCCCAGCATAGGAAAATACTTGGTAACGTTTTCGTTTTTTTTTTGCTGGTGGTTTATCTGGTCCAGGGGTTTTTGTCGAAGGTTGTGAGATTAATTTCATGCAATGAAAGTAAGTGTGTATGGAATCCTTTCGTGGAACCCCATCAAGCTTTTGAAATCCTTTTGCACGCAAGAAGCCATTTTATTTTTTAGAAATTAAAATTTAATTAAAACTAGTACTTTTAAATAAAATAACCTAAAACAAATAACATTTGCTCGAGATAAAACGTAAAAGCAACTAGCATAAATGCGACTGAGCGCTAACAAATTTAAAGAATGTAGTTGCAATATTAAAAAAAAATCCAAGAATTTAAATTTGAAAATCTTCATCCAAATATTTTTCAGGAAACTGTTAACTAGTTATTTTTCATTTTAGGCTTAAAAAGTCAAATCCCGGAATTAACTGCTCCATACCCTCATACCCTCAGTATCCCGGGATTCCCAACCCTAACTAGTAATAAAGATATAGCTCAAAATGTGCGAAAAAATACCGCCCCTACCCCTGATCTTGTCGGTTTCTAAGGCAAATATTTTCATATTGTCCAGGGTTATGATGCAATGACCCATAGATAACAGGAAAACTACAGCTTTTTTGTCAGTCTCATAGTTGCTGGAGAAAAAATGTGTTTTGTGTCAACTTATTAGACAGCTCTTTTTAATATACTAATAAGACTAATTCTTTTAAACTACTCTTGCGTCCGTCAAATTTGGATTGTTCATTGATAAAATAAAAATTAAAAATTCTCTGCAAAATGAAGCCGAACACACATAGATTGATAAGTCCTATAGCTTCAAAATAAAAAATTAAAAAAGAGGACCTAGAGATTCTCAATAGTACAAAATATAAATTTTTTTAAAAGAAACAAGAATACTATTATTAACAAAACAATTTTTTCGTTCGATGTTGTTATAGTTTTTTATGCAAAAAATAAGACAATAAGCTTCATTTGGCATTTAAATCAGAAAAATTAGTTATTCCGTCTCGAGATAAGATTTTTTGAAAGTGACGTTTCATCGTAAAATCACAAAACAAAAACAACAATCACAACAACAAAAACCAATATACGCGAACCAGTTTTGTATTCCATACAAACTCTGAGAGCTTGATCCAACTCGAAAATCGTCCTTTTTTATCGTTTTCGTGTGGAATGGCTGTAAATATATACGTCAATTGGTAAACTGCACTGAACTTGTTTTTTCTCAGATCCTGGTATTTCAAGTGATGTCGATTGATAATTTTCATGTTTATAAAATGACGAAAAAAAGGTATACGCTGAGTGACATTTTTAAATGGGAGAGTACCTGAACTACATGGGCATAATGACTTAAAGCTAATACCGTAAGCACATAGCAAGATCTAGTGAATCATTAGTACTAATTATTCATTAAAATGCCGTATGTCACATTGTAGGTATTCATAATTACGGTTCGAAAATCAGATCATAATTAAGCCCACTAATGAAGTGTTTTATTCTTTCATTAGAGCTCTATTGAGAAAATATGTGCTAGAACTGAATGTATTTTGGCATATATAATGTAAATCTGAAGCTCGGCTGCCCATTTAAAAAATAATGTTTGAAAACACAGAAATACGAAAATAAGCACGCATTTGAGAAGATGCTGGCATAACAGTTCTACTTATTCGTGTAAGTGTAATCATAATTAAATAAAAAGAAATTCGTAAAGTCAGTTTCAGTTTACAATTTCCAGAAGAATTTTCCCCGTGGGTATTGTCGCTTTTCTTTTTTTCTTTTTGTGTTCAACATGGAAGAGACCCCATCAGATTTCCATGAATGTTTTTATGTAGAAACAAAGTACTTTGAAGAAAATAAATGAGCACAATACATATATATTACAAAATAACAAAACAAAAACAAAAATCCTCTCAAACGTAACTGAGTAGTGTTGTAGCATATTTTCGATTTTAATTAAATAAAAATTCCATATCAAAGCATTTTCACCAACAGCCAGCAGGTATGACGGACATTTAATTTGTAATTCAAGAGATTTTGGTCCAATGAATCATGAATTTTCTTCTGTAGTTCCTGGTGAGTTGACGGTGACGACGACGGGGAACGTTTGATGAATTTTGTAAATATTTAAAAAGTTAAAATTTCAAAAGTGAAAATCTCTGAAATGCGCACGGCAGTTCAGACAGTGATAATTAAAAAAACAAAAATACGTAATTATTAAAAGAATTCATACCGTCGAAATATTTGTATGTATATTGAAAACTGACTGAAAAGTTGAAAGGATAACTACGCACTATTGATTACAACTTAGCAATTTCCTTATAAAGAGAGAGGGAGAGATAGAGAGAAAAAATTGTTTTTCTGGTAAACATATATAAAAAGTTTAAAAACTAACAACGATCCCGATAAAAAGTTTCTTTTAACTACTTCTATTAGAATAAGGGAAGGAGATCATTCAATCCATTAACCTTTAAGTTTTCAGGTTTAGGCGAACTCACAAAAGTTTTCGGTTGAAAAGTTTCCCTAGGGATCATCTCTAAAGAGGAGACTTATCTGCAACAGATAGCTAATTTATTCCCTTTACTTCTTCCAAAAGTTAGTTATTATTGAGAATGGAAATGCGCCATTTAATATTTTTATCGTTGAAATAAAAGGATAGAGGTACTGTAAGTAGAATTTCGGTGGAAACATCTGTAATTATGTTACAATAAAGAATTTTGTCTGCCCCAAATAAGTTAATTGCAGATTAAAAAATAATGATTCAATTATTTGGTTATTTTACCTTGAAGTTATAGATGGCATTTGTAGGTAAAAGGGCGCTGAGAAATTAGTGGATTAAGCGATGAGTTGTTGCGGGGTTACAATGTCACTTTTACGGATCTTGGTAGGAATATTCTGAACCCTTGATTCACGATGTAAAAAAAATCTCTAAGTAGTCCATTCTCCTGCTCTACAATTTGCTATTGATTTAAGTTTTATTATTATTCCTGCTGTATATGGAACTCTGAAAGCAAATTTTTAAGCATGCATATTCTCAATAATTGTATTTTCTAAACCCTATTGTACAAAAAATTGAAAAAAATTCCTCTTTCAATTAATGCGTTTCCTTCTTGGCCAGTAAATCCTTTTTCGTTACTTTAATACTAATTCTGTCACTCCAGGATTCTTTAATGTTGCAGTTTCTCTCTAAATTATATGTATTCAAGTAAATAGTAAATGCTTTTTCGTTTCTTTGTTTTATTTAGGCAAGTTTACACCAATTTTTAATTAATGCAAGAGAAGAGAACTCGAACTACTAGGTTTATTACGTTTATTGATAGTAATTTGAATTGGAGTTGAGACCCATTCCCATTTACGAAAGCCCAAAGGTTGAATCAAATTCCTAAAAATAAGGAATAGGCGTATGTTACGGATGTGTTCTGGCATTGCTGTCTTTATGTTCCAGGCCGTCACATTAAATTCTTTGATTGTATTAGAGTAGTACGATTTTGCACTTCTTTTAGCAATTATTTCAACTTAAACTTTATGCATAACGTACACAAGCCTGCGCACTAAAAGGTTGATAGAAAAATTTTGTTTTTTAATTCTTTGTACATTTAACAGTATAAAAATCTAAGGATACTCTGTTTAATAAAATTGTTTATATTTTTCTACTCAAATTACACATAAATATGAAAAAATGGTTTGATTTCTGTTGTCTTTATACCACAAAACACATTGGGTCTGGAAAACAATCAGAGCTTTGTGCTTACCTAGTGAGTTATATGAAAAAAATGATTCATTCAACGTTTAACTTCTTAAGTATAAGAAAGACAAAAAAACCAAAAAAACAAAATTAAGCATTTGTTTATATTATCCCATAATGCTTCCATCAATTTAAAAATATTCCCCACCTTTCATATCAAATAATTCAGTTTTTTCATTTCAAACATGACTCGAAGTATTTTTTGTTCAATGATTCGCAGAGCTACACTTTCGCCTCATATTTTCGCTAGTTGCGCTAGGCATGTGCAATCTCGTTACCTTTGCTACCCGGTACTTATTCGTTACTCCAAGAAAAATATTCGTTACTTTCTAATTCGGTATTTTAGGTAAAATACTCTTCAAGCAGCATACTCGCACTTATTAATTAAACAATCTTTTTGTGAAAAGGAGTACTTAATTAAATATGAAAACAATAGGACCCAATTGAGTTCCAGAATTGAAAAATAAAAAACAAAACTTTTCAGGAGAAAAAAAAAATAAACTTTTACAGAAGTAAATTAATAGTTTTTAAGAAATATTTTGATTAGCATAGAGGAATATTAATTTCACAAAATTTTTAGGAAAAAATCGATTCCTTCTGTCTCTTATAACTAGTTCTGCCGTCGAAAATATTCTTTCAGAAGGAAGAGAAGTTGCAACTGATCCCAAATATTGTGTTGAAATTACACTTTGCTCCAAAGAAATTAAGTGGGTGTAACTCATATGCTGGATTCTCTGATAGTTTTGGGAAAAGTGAGAATTTTATTTTGTAGTAATTATGGAAATTTCAACATGTTGGCCAAAGCAAAAAATTTTTTTTTCTTTAAAAATTGAGGTAGGGTGACCCGTTGTACGAAAAATTCATTATTATGAATAATTTGAAAGGACTTTGAAGCTAGTCAATGATTTGCTCTCTTAATATTTGTTTGACTCGTTTTCTTAGTCGCACTAGGGCAATGCTTAGTTAAGTTCTTTCATTCATGCGAAAATCGCTTGCATATATTACTTTGTTGGTTCCAAATGAGGAATTTTTCCAGTTTTGTGCGGCTATTTCCTAAAGTCTAGTATGGAGTTCGAGTAAAATTTGACATTTCCATACAAATTTTAGCGCCAGGAAAATCAACAAGCGAAAGTTTTACTGATGATTTTACTAGTGCAGTACAAAGTTTTCAAGTATAAACTAAAGGTTCCTTCTATATAAAATAAAATAGACGGCACTATAAATTCTCCACACATTTTACTAAGCATTTTAATGCACAAAAAGTTATCGAGTTCGAGCAAAATAAAATTTAACGGGTTCTTAAAATATTTCACACTATAATCGCTGGTAAATGTTAATTTGGAGAAAACAAAATAATTCATTTTTGCATTTTGATAAAACAATTTTAACTTTTAGAAATAGAAAATGTCACAATTTGACCAGTCATTAATTGCTTCGCGCATTACACTGCCTAGTAAAATGAGTGGAGTATATATAATGCCATCTATTTTATAAAAAGGAAACCTTGAATTTTTACCGGTAAACTCCGTATTGCACTAGTAAATTCTTCAGTAAAATTTGTGCCTCCGATTTTACCAGCTCTAGAATTTGTATGAAAATGTCACATTGTACTCGAAATCGGTACTAGACTCAAGGCATTAAGTGACTGGTAAAATGTTGGCATTTCCTATTTCTATGGAAATTAGCAGTTTTTTTGATTGAAGAGTTAAAATTGTTTGGTCAAAATTCAAAAATAAATTACTCTGGTTTCTCCAAATTAACATACATCAAAATTTTACTAGCGTTTCTAATGTGAAATATTTGGAGACTGCGTTAAATTTGACTTTGCCCAAACTCGAATCTTGGTTCTTTCGTGAAGGGGTGGAAAAGCAAGAAGAATTTAATTTATGTTATCTTGCCAATATCAATTGGAGGTAAACACCATATTCGTTTTGTTGTAGGTTTTTGGAATTTATGTATTTTTAGGGTTCCCTAATATAAAACGAAAAAACAGAAGCGATATAAGATCGCTCGTGGGTCCATCTGTCTTTCTGTTACAGGCGCTTTTTCGAAAAGTACGTGACTTAAAAGTTTGAAATGTGGCATAATTATGAAATATACTTTTCTTTTTAGACGGGTTGGGAAAGGATACTTTCAAGGATTAAGAAAAAATCTAAAACTTTTGATGAATTGATATTACTCGGTTGGTAATCCCGTGCTACAGTTTCAATCCCGGGGCTTTGGGATTGTATTTACCTAGTCCCGGGATCCCAGGATTTTTAAATATCCATTCTACACTGGTTGGCTTAATAGTCATTAAAAAAATCATTCTTCAAGAGAACAAAAAGGAGATTCAAATGCAAGGTCAGAAGAATCTGAAACAATTTCGAAAGGTTTATCTTCGGAATCATGAGTGATATAGCTGGATTTGAACTAGACACTTCAAGTAACTCAACTATTAATTTGTGGCATTTTATGGAAGAATGAACTTTTACGAGCTCTATTTTAGATTCGGACTGATTGTGCAATTACTGAAGTACCATACTGATATCTGTTCACCTTTCTTGCATGCGAAGAATGAGAGCCGAATACAATTTTTGACTTAACGTTGTTAGCTTTTTTTTTACGGCAGAAGATATGGCAACATCGGTAATAGGCCTCGACTGTTTTTTTCACTGGGACTAGAGAACTAATGATAGCGGGTAACATTTCAATCTCATCATTGGATAAGGCAAAATACCATCAGGTAGACTTATGTCTATCAATGCTTTTGTGTACATTTTTTTAATAAATAGACGCATTCAAGCATTGAAAAAGGCTGTTCCAGATTGTCTTGCAGTTTGTTTCCCTAATTCAGCCGCAACATATTTCTGCAAGAGATCGTTTTTTGTTGGCGATCATCTGAACATTACTATCAATTTTCGCATTTTCTTGATCACTGGACCGGAACTAACGGCAGTAACATCACATTGGTGTCCTCCATGCTATGACCAGAAACCAGATCAACCCTCAATCCTAAATCTTCATCGCTGTTACTCTTTGAAAAATTGTCTACTTCCGATTGTTCATCTTCGGCGAATTGCTAATCTGTTTCTCTTTCTAGATCCTGCTTTTGAAATAGTATTTCAACTACCGCCAGTTGCAGTTGCCAGTTGATTTACAGGTAATAATCCGCTAACTTCTTTATCACACTTTTTCTAATGTGAAATATTTGGAGACTGCGTTAAATTTTACTTTGCCCAAACTCGATACTAGGGTGAACTTCTTATTAAGTTAACTTTAGCACCACCACCGCAGTTTATTGTTCACTTCTCACTCCCACTGTCATACTAGTGATGAAGAAAAAAAAACAAAGATTCGTTACCTATTTACGTGAACAACTGGGAAAAAAAGTGTGATTAATCCTATTTGGTAATCGTATAGGTACAATACTCAATGGCATGAAATTTTATCGAAAACTTTAACCGGGTACCGCCGTAGAATGAATTGTAGTTACTTGATTTCTATCGTTACACTGTATTCGTATAGGTAATAGAATACCGAATTTATCATTAAATGAAAACTTTGAATCAACTGAATGTAAGTATAAGTAACGAATAATTATTTAGGTATGTATTCGGTACCCAGTTTTTAGAGAAGTAACGAATACTTTTGTACCGAATGATTACTACCCGCACATCTTTCCTTACTCACTGCACTGTAAATCGAAAGGTTTTTTGTGTTTAACTCTTCATAACTTCGAAATTATAATTCAGAGGTAATTCAAATATTAGCTTATCTTATAGGAAAATTTCTTTCCTTTATGGTAGTATAATTTATACATTAGTTTTTTTTATTTATTTTCAAAAGAAATTAGATCTTATTTAAGAAATATTTATGCTCCCTCTTTGTGAGCTTTCATTTCTCTGTGTATTTTGTCATTTGTGGTATGAAGGCAATAGAATTCAGCAAATTTTCCTGTTAAATGCACAAGGAATTAAACAACAAAATTTCTCAATCAACCTTTTAGTGTGGAGGCTTGTTCACATTATGCAGAAAGTTTAAGCTGAATTTAATACATTTTTCCATAAGGACAAATGCCAAAAGAACTACGTAATCGTACTACTCTAATACTTTTGTAAGTAGCAAAATCGTTTTGTGTCATAGACTGGAACATAAAGACGGCAATTGATCTTCCAAAACTGCAAAAAGTGTATGTTTCGAACATATTCTAAATTTTTAAGTAACAATAGGAAATACAGGTAAAATTGGACAATTCAAAGAATACTGGTGCTCCGGGAGGAGCTATTACAAAACTTACTTCTTGACGATACTTTATGTACATATATTTAATATAATATTGGGCGTGAATCAGAAGCTTTTGTTTGGCTTGGAGGTACACCATCAAAGAATGTGAGTTGAATTGATGCCTACAAATTTTTAGGCTCCAATAGAATTGCTCCAACCTTACATCCTTCCCAGCAAAAATCACCTGTTGTTACAGTCGCACGTAATCTCAGTATCAGAAATTCCGGACAAGATTGAAAATCGCAATAACTATGTTACGTCGTCTGACTTTTAAAAGAAAAGCTCCACGTTGTAGGAACTTGAGGAGAAGAAGAGTAGAAAATTCCGGAAAGGAGAGCAAGAGATGGTATTGGGTGGATAAAAGTTGTAAAGAGTGGCAGCTTTTCTTTTCTAGTGCTAAAAATCTAAAAATATTAGTCGTATTAGCATATTTCTTGGATTCTTCGGATACTCCTGCACAATAGCAAAAGCGAAATTTCGTATTTATTATTTCATCACACACAACCCATTTAATATTTAGTTTCGTATGGAAAGCTTCAAGTCCAAGTCCCAAATAGCAAAAATGAGTGATTCGAAAAAATAAATGAAAAATTAAAAATAGAAGAATGGAAAGAAATTGAAAAAAAGAAAAAATTAAAAAAAAATGTTTTTTTTTTTATTTAAAAAATTGATCAAAATCAAAATAATCGAACCTGTGTAAGCCCGCAGTGGGCTGAAAAAAAAGACGAATTTCACGTTATTTGGAACTTCCTGATGAGTCAAATAAAAAACACCTGAAACTTTCCACCCATGAGCCCTTATGATTTGAGCTACGTTGTTCTTGTGACATAAGTGACGTCCATACAAAAATCTTTCCAATGTAAGTGGTTGACATTTTTACAACAAAATTAGAGTACTTTCACGGTATTGACCAATTCTTGACAGCAAAACTATGTGCGCAGTTTTGTTACCCAAACACAAGGAATATTGAATTCCTGACTGGGGTAGACAACTGTTACTCTGACGACCAGCTATGATGTCTTCAAGGACCGCTTAAATGCGATTGTGGAGATATTGGTGAACTGTTGAAATTACAAGGAATTGGTGGCTTGAGTAGTTGCAGCGTAGCCTCGATGCGTCTTAATTTCCTGGTGGCTACTAGAGGATCGAACGTTCACTGAATGATCAAATTAAAGCGGCCAGCTTCTTCCTAGTCTACCTGATATGAAACGGACATTGATAGCAAGTTCAACCCGTCGAACCACTTCGATTTCCAAATCCAGAATGTGCCTATAACTTCCTAACCAGTGTCCGCTTCCAGAAAAACAAAATGTCTATGGTGGAAAAATTTATTAATTTTGTAAGAATAACAACACCTGACACGTGTAATTGACAAGTAACTGCTTTCTGCTTCTGCTTTCAATGTGCTTGACAAAGCAGAAATGTCGGATTTCTGCTTCTGCTTCTGTTTTTTGTCGCTGCTCTCTGCTTTTAATATGTCACGGCCTTAACATGCGAATCATGGCCTACTTACATAACCTTTTCCAATTCTCAAAGTCAAGTCACCACAGCGCCATTACAAATTAATGTTATTTAGTACTTGATACGCTATAGAACTATATAAAAGTGCTAATTATATGGAACATACATACATATACGTTTTTATTTTAATACAAGTACTCGAGGGCTTTTAAATACTCCCATTGGGTAAATAAACAAACCATGACGTACAAAATATGTCAAATGTCTTACTTAATGCTATCAGTAATCTCCGTACAGGACCAGGACAATTATTATCTTTAGTTAACTCGCATTTCCCTTTCCTTTATACATCAAAAGGATCTACAGCACCATAAAAAAATAACTTTAACTGGCAATTTCCCTTATCATCGTTGAGCTCCATTACTAATCGCAAGAAGTCAATATCGGCCGGGGTGACGCTTGTACTATTATTACAAGTTCAACGGAGCAGTTTATCCTCAAGCGATTTTTTACAGGCTCTTCTATAGTACGTATAGGTACTAAGAAGAATACACAACAAAACCACCATGCCTTAGTATGTGACTTGGATATTTTATCAAATCCACTTTAGTGGGAAGGAACCTTGTTATCATCCCAGGAAAGTGTCTGTGAATGACTTCTGGAAACTTGAGGAGAGCTTCTTTTCTTATCGCATTATTCTTAGCTGCTGTGAACAATCACCATTTGTTTTTCTTCCTTCCTGCTTAACTGATCTTCTCTTAGGCTTCAGGATGCTTTCTTCGTCTCCGTACAATGTGTTAATATTTACACTAGGATAATAGCAGAAGATTTAATCAATGCTCGAGGCGAATGTAGCAGGCATATGCCGACATAATTAAAGCTAATCGCCTGAGAACTGAACAAAGCACATTTCCTTTATATTTATACTATTTGCTAAAAATATATCCATATTTGCACTCTGAAAAAGCCTAAGGGAACGAAAATTTCCTTTTTTGTTATCTCTTGATATACACAGGAACAGAAAAAAAAAACCCACAAAGTCTGTCGGTTACACCACTTGTTGAAATTCATGCTTTTCTTTTTTTGTAGCATGTGAGGATGTGGGCATTATGGGTCTCACTGAAGAGCTTTAAAGATATTAAAGGCATTAGAAGAAATCTTCTGTTTTGGACATAAAAGCAGGGATTACCTACCGTTCCCACATCATTTAAAAAGGAATTCGGAATGGAAATAGAGAAAACTCTTGGAAATGAAAAATGTTTCTTTTCAGAAGGTTATTTTACACTCAGCACAGATGTCATGAATTATTCTATAAAACTCTTAGAGATTATAATAAGTATAATTGGTTGTAAAGCTAAAAAGGAAAATATTTCTGCCAATGTATATATATGTGTTTCTTTTTCCATATATACAGGGTGGGCCAAAAGTCACCATGGGGTTTAAAAATTAAATTGGTAACATATGGTATGATGAAAAAAAGGAGGGGTAAGGTGGGGTGGGGAAACATGCTTACCTATGAAGAACAGACAGTTGGCTATCATGTAAAAAAGGAATGAAGAGAAACGGTCAACAGGGTGTGGAGCAATGTACAAACGAAAAAGTTAGTTATTTTTAAACCCCATGGTGACTTTTGGCCCACCCTGTATATATAAGTTGAAAGGGCAATTTCCCTGAAGTTATTTCGGGGCATTCGGATCAAAGTTTAATGCCAGTTTACGTGTGGATTTATAAAAATTATTTCTGGTGAATGAGAAGGTCGAAAAATATCTTTTACAAAAACTGAAATTTTTGAAAATAATGAAACTTGTTGGGTTGTGCCAATTTAGAAGTGATAAAAATGGATAACCGTCGATTTATTGATTTTTCTTTTGTAAATGACCATGATCGGAAGGTAGCAAACATAGACAAAAATAGTGAAAATTTAATTTTCGCTTTTTCGAAATCGAATTTTGAAGTAATTGAAATATATTCCTAAATGATGACGGAAATCGACCCGGTATTTCTTGGTAAAGGTGCGTTCACAACAAAACAATATTTAGATCGCCAATCGTAGCCGAATGGAATATGTCCGTGGCAACGTACGTCGATTTATAGCCCGCAGTCAGTGATGCTGTGGAAATTATTAGTGCATGGAAAAATGCAACTATGTCATCTGCTGCTAACCATGAATTTTCAAGTATCGGTTCTGGTTCTTCACTCAGTGCACTCTTTGGCTTTTTCGTTAAATCTAGCAATCAGAAAGAAAATACTTGACTGAAGCTATCAATGGTAGATGCTGCAAAGGACGAAGTTGAGTATAAAGAAAAAAAGCGACAGAGTTTCAGGACGTTTTTTCAAATAATGAAAACTACTCGTATTTTCGAAGAATGTGACATAACCGTGGTGAAGTCGAGATGTACATCTAATCACATCAAACGATTTAATGCAATGACTGGCACAATTAAGGATTATTATCTTGTGTCGATTTTATACCAAAACTGGATCTAATTATTACTCATCTAGAGGATCGTTTGTTGAAATATCCCAAAGTTTTATCAAACTTCTCATCTATTTTTCTAGAACAAATGAAAACTTTAGATTAGGGAGCATGTGGACAATTCTTCGAAACTTACATTTCAATTTTGTACAACAATTCATCTGACATCTGGATCAATGAAATGAAGATCTGGCCGCACCAAATTGGAAATAAAACAATTAACAATTCTCTCCAGGCTCTTGATATCTATAGCAAGGAAGCATTCCCAAATGTCCACAAACTTTTGAAAATATTGCCATTGTTAACTGAGACTACAACCCCGGAATGATCATTCATACATACATTCACGTGCTCTAAAAATACATCAAGCATAGAAGTCAATGCAATTCCCTATGATTTTTTTCCTGTTCCTTAACGTATTAATTTATTAAAACAGGTGTAAACTCAGAATATCGGATTTTCTTACCTTTCTGTTGACTTTGACTTCTTTTTTTTTTACGTAATTAAACTGTGGACTCTTCTCTTTAATTTGACGTATTATACCTATGTACTCACAGTAACCGTTAATTAGTTTTTAGCTAATAACCTATTCAGACCGTACCGAAATTAGACGATATTTTTTATAAATGGCGTGTTTTTAGTCACTAAGGAGACAAATTATGTTTAGTTAGGACCACCATAACTCCTGAGGAGAGAGGAGTACGGGACCGATCGAGCAATCGTTTGAAAGGCCATGAAGCTCTGCATGCAATAAGGTCAGTAAGATACAGGGTATTTTGTGAAAGGCTAGCATATTTTCTTAATCGCTCGGTAAGTCCGAAACGGTTTAATTTTTCTCTTTGACTAGGTGACTATTATCACCTCCTGTCCTAGAGACCACTAAGGACGAAACACCCTGTATAAAGCGTACTATACATATAAATTTTTTTTGGAAGAATGTTCTCGTTTGCGCCGCTGTAACTCGTTACACATCAGATTTTTGTCGTAGGATCCAACCATTGAGGAATTATTTTGCAAAAAAAAACAGTTTTTTGTACTTTTAATCCAAGATGGCGGACCAGGCCGCCCCCCCCCCCGCGCCTCCCAAATTACGATAACTTGAATTTTTCATTGGGGCCAAGAACTTAATAACATATATAAAAATCAGAACTACCTCACTTTTGTAGTATATTACAATTTTCCGCTCTTTTTTGTTATTTTTTTTAACTATTTTTCCATTATCTTTCTTCTATTTAGTATTTAATTTGTTTTTTTATTATTTTGTACTTTTTCTAAGTCTCTTGTAAATACTTAAAAATATTTGAAATGTCTGATATACAGGGTGTCCCGCAAGTGGTGTGGAACCCTGAAACTATAGATAGGTCATATTTAGACCAGAAAAAAATTGTATGGGTGGTGGGGGCAAATCCTAACGTTTCCAAGATAAGGGGACTTAATGATATTTGGTTATGTTTTCACAGTTCACCCTGTAACTTCTCCACATTACATCCTATGGTAATGATTTAAACTTCATCATAACTTCAAAATGGAGGGGAGGAGGCTAGAAATTTATAGACCGTTGAAAATGTCCTACAATTGTCTGTCTACTAAAGTTTAAATCATTATCATAGGGTATAAGGTGGAAAAGATACAGGATGAGCTGTGAAAACATAACCAAATACCTTAAAGTCCCGTTATCTCGGAAACCGTAAGGAAATGAAGTGAACTTTTCCAGCATCTTGCGAAGTTTTCATGTATCTGTACTTCCTTCCTGTTGTCTCATAAATACATAATTTGTGCATCAAATATATTATAATATAACACCGCTAATTCAGCTGAATTCAATTCTTTCTTATAATGTAATTCACCACCCAAGAGGGCGTCTCTTGAATAGCAGTATTCTCATTTACACTAAATTATAGCATGCATAAATGAATCAATTCTTAGTTACCTCCCATCTACACAAATAGTTCCGGTTCGTTTTCATTTCAAATCGGAAAATGTTGGTATACCATTTACTGAAGTAGAGGAAACTACAAGTCTTCCGATTGAAATTTACAACCAGTATATAATTTCACTTCTGGCCATATAACAGGGCTTAAACACGGACGTGATTTAGAGCTGATAGTATCCTCTTTGAAACTATAAGGCATCAATGTTTTACCCTTCCTATGGTGAATTTGAATTCCCCTAATGTTTACTACGATTATTCATACGTAGGTATATACAGGGTGCGCCAGGTATTTGAGAACAAACTTCATTCATTCGTAGATGCTCTACAACGTACGTACATAAGTGACTAACCTTAATTTTAGTTTAATAATATAGCTATATCATATCTTCTAGTCTTAATCCGAGCATGGCATCATTTAGCTTGACACAAGAAATGAAAAGGCATGCCGTTCTCGTTGCCTTATCCGCCAACCACAGCGATTCTGAGATTGCGACTTTTTTTAATGTGGCCCGGTCATTCGTGTTTAAGGTAAGAAGGGAGCTTTTGGAATCTGACGGAGATGTGGCAACTGTAGCCAAGAGGAAAAAGCACTCGCAACGGTCAGACACTCTCAAAACGCCCGAGTTTGTCCAGCAGGTTCAGGACATCATCAATGACAGCCCCAGCAAATCGATGAGTGTCATTGTCCGACAACTCCATGTCGCAGAGTCCACAATCAGACGTGTGGTGCATGATGACATACGGTACAAATTCTACGTTATGAGGAGAGGGCAGTTTATGTCTGATAGAACTCGGGAGAATCGTGTGATCCGATCAAAGCGTTTGCTGAACAAGCTCAAGCACCTTGAAGAGCCAAACATGTGGCCCCCTAGCTCCAAAGATTTAAATCCCCTAGACTACTACGTCCGGGGCGTAGTTGAGAGGGAGACCAATCAGCGACCCCACAATACCCAGGGTTCGTTAAAAGCTTCCATAGTAGATGTTATGGCCAAAACCAACCAGAAACATCTTGTCCGGGCATGTAGCCGCTTTCGCAGCCGCATCGAAGCCGTCATCGAAGCTGAAGGCGGTTTCATTGAATAAATATTTAAAGTAACGATGTAAAAATATTTTCACAAAATTTTATGTACATATGTTTATTTTTGTATGAAATATATTAATTTTCCTAAAATTATATTATTGTTCTCAAATACCTGGCGCACCCTGTATATAGGAAATATCCCAGAAAGGGTAAAGGTCACGCAATGCAACCCTTCCATGTTGTCTGTCGATTTGCCTGAGGACTATATAAATACGGAAGTTTAGTCCTATGTAGACCTACTCTGAATTCATTTCAGAAATTTGGATTTTTATAAATCAAGCAAAGGACAATTTTTTTTTTTCTATTTGTATGTATATTTGGTACAGGCAATATATTATGTATATGTAAATATGCCTGGAATGTTTATACAGAAAATCAGTTCTTTTCAAATTCTGGAAATGTAAAATTCTATAGTAGTTATCAATGCCAGAGAGTTAGCTAACTTCCTGCAGACAAGCAGAACAGAAGCATATCGAACTGATTGAGAACGTGCACCAATTTATCTCCATTAAAAACGCTTTTCCAGACTGAGATGTAAACTTCTGCCTAATCGAAGTCACGTAGAAAACATTTTCCTGGTGAACGGATGGTAAACCCATTTTTCCTTTTTCGCCGAGGAATGAGGATTATTGATTTTTTTCCGGTGGTGTGACGACGACGTGCTGAAAATCAAATAGAGGAATATAAGGCGAACAAATATTTTGACTACATCTACATAGATTTCCCTGTTGACTTATCTGCACTGCCTCTCACCTTACGTGTACGCTACTTGCGGTTTGTGTTCTGATTAAGAGGAATAATTTCATAAATTTTTATAACAGATTGGATAAATTCAATTTTTGGGGGAATTATTGTGTGGGTGTATATGTTGCGGAATTTACCAATTTTACGCAGATATGCCCATTTCGATTTTTCGCTAGAAGTCCTATTCAATTCATTTTTATTACTTCTTAGAATTAGCGTAAGCTACAACAACAATTGGGTGAAAATTATGCGATGTAAAGAGATTACAATAAAGGTAAAAAGAAAATTACAACAAATCTGCAGCGCACATATAAACGGGTATATTACGTAGGCATAGTAGATGTTGATATACTCTATATTTTGCAAATTGGTACCTATGTATATCAATCGAGTTAAAAAGTACGACATAGATTAAGCCGAAAATTTTCTCTCAAAGCCTATCTGAAGCCTTAAATGTTTCGCAGGACAAGGGGCGAGTAGATAGAAAAACAATCGTTTGTTTTTAAACTATAACTGGATCTCCAAATTTTAGTAGGAACTAACTAAACCATCGAGTGGAAAATGACATACATATTAGAGCATACTGACCGACTTTTATGCGGGAGTCCTTTATTACAGGTGCGATTTGAACTCAACCCCTTTTGTACTCCCATGCAAACACGACCAAATTCATTTGATTGCGTATTAATAAATATAGCCCCGTCGGGTTAGCATTATGGCCCGATATACGGAAGATTCTTCCAGCAGCCAAGGGCATATTATGGTAGAATAATCAACGATTGCTAAACAATTGCCTCGCATGGAATTGTTCTGCAGCCGTCGATTATTTTGCTGATTAACCCAACAGCTGGCTGCGATGAACTCTTAGTGGAGCAATCGACGATTACGATAATAATTAACCCCGCATGGTAATTATTCTGTAAAGCGATTGTTTACTACTAAGCAACTCAGGTGCTGCAACCGGTAGAGCAAACGACAAGGTTGTGTCGTTTGTTTACATCCGCGTTGTGAGCAAAGAAAGCTTACTTCCGAATATTGGGGCATAAAAGACCAATGACTGGTCTGGCGAAGTATTCAGTCGCGAGTTAACTTTTGTTTTTAGAGTGTCAAGTTTCAGTTCGGACTACTTGTTAATTGTTAAGATAGGTCAAGCTTTTGGTAAATAAAGATTTATAACGTGCAAGAAGAAATTCGAGTGTTGTTTTATTCGAAGAAAGTTTTATCCGTTTTTATTGAGTGATTGCATTGAGACACGACGCGGAAAAAATTACATCAGGAATTTTATTGCTCTAACCGTTAGGAAAAGAGGGGGAGGGGTTCACTGTTAGTCTAAATTCAACTTGGTGACCAAATTCATTCGATGCGTTAGACGTCATCTTGAATTTAAGGGGGAATGGTTTTTGCTCAATATCTCGGCCATTTTCAACTGTTCAACAAAAGTTGAAAGGACTTAAGTTATTGTAAATTTGATTCTCTATAACCATAGTCCTTACAACTTTTTACGTATGATCGATATTTGTCGAATTAAGCGGTAAATAGTGGTAAAGTATAATTATCGAATTATCTCGTGTATTATAAATTTTAGGACATAAATGTACACGAAAAAATTGTATAGAATTATATTTCCTACAATTTTGATCTCTAAGATTTTTTTCCTACAACCAATATTTAACGTGCTATACTTGCGGTGGTACATAGTAATGTAAAAATTGTATTTTGCGAACTCACACACCTTGGAAGGGATAGAGTTCCAGGCGCATTTTGTCTACGAACTTTCACCATATCCTCTATCTCCGTTCAACAGGGAGGTGTACTAAGTCTTCACTCTATAATTGCTTCGTGCCTCTGCAATGTTCTGAACGTTTGTCAGAAAGACGTCTCGATGTGGTCGATGGAGGACTTTCATTACACAAAGTTGTATGGGCTCATACGAATGCGACGTTCGAAGCGATATGTCAAAACTACGTTTTGTACATGATGCGACACATGGAAAATGATGTTGTTGTAGTACTCGATGGTTACCCCAAATACCGAGAGACAGCTTTTGAAAAGTTTGGAAGCATCGAAGACGCGCCGCCAAACATCGTTCATCGCACATCGTTTTCAACGTAACGTCTGTCCCTTCTACAACGCAGGAAGTTTTTTGGGAAATTGCAAGAATAAGGATAGGCTTATCGATCTTCTCGAAAGAACTTTGCGAGATGCAAATGTTGTTGTTCAGCAGGCACCGACGCGGTCTCTTTCGTTGTAGGCATTACGACGAAGTTACTATCATCGGCCCTCACTTGGAATACATTTTCTTTAAGAAACCAAGCAGAGCTCGGACTCTGGAACAACTGTTTTCACCGGCGGGTTTTAAATACGAAGAAGCCGTTTCTCAAAATATATTGTTCTTGCACGCCTTTAATGGATCCGACACGACATCCTCTATATTCAATATCGGCAAAATTAAATTCTTCAATATTCTCTAGAAATTCAATCCAGATTTGAAAGCAGGTTTAAATTTATTCCAAGAACACAGCTTCAACAAACATGTGTTAGCAACAGCTGGTGAACGCAATGGATTCGCCTGACCTAAACATATCCGTTCCGTTCCGTCCAACTCCATGCATTCAGTTTAATGCCATCCGTCTACTGCACATAAACTTTAAGAAGATTTTACTGCTCTGGAATAAATGAATAAATTATATTAATTATTGTTATTAATATGCTAAAACAAAGTAAAACATAAAATCAATGCAGATATTGCACAAAAGTTAATTGCGATGCTCACTCATTACAAATTTCCATATTCTTACCTTCAATGTTTCTATAAAAGAGGTTTTACCTGCCTTAAGATATTTTTTGCTTAATCAAAATGAAATGAAGAAAAACAACTGAACTAAAAAAAAAAAAAATCCCCATTTAAAAACCTTCATTCACCATAGTGCCCTTGATAATGTACCTTGCACCGTAAAAATGGCAGCTATACCAGCAGCAGTAGTAGTAGTAGTGGAAACATTAACCAGAAAACCATATGCTACGCTGAGTAGTTAACTCGTTTGCAAGAATGTGGATCCGAAAATTGAGGGTATCCAGAGAATTTATTTTTCCTCCCACTCGTCCATAAGACCATCCCTGAACCGTTGTTACATTACCAAATCAACGAACCGAATGGCATCCAAATTGGAGCAATGCACTACACAAATTCCTACAAAAGTCCTGACATTTGGAGAAAATTCGATTACAACGTGGAAACCTAATTGCTTTCCAGAATGTTTTGATGTTAATAGACAGGACCTATACCTACGTACCTATACTTACTTATATATGTAGGTTAATTCCGTTAAATGTCAGGAGTATGTGCTTTTTAGAAGGAAAGGAATTTCAATTTTCACTATGGTAGATTACCACTATCATTAGTTGGTATGGATTAAAAAGCAACGTCTGGTAATTTTCTATCGACTTTATAAATGGCAAACTACTTATTTTCCACCATTAAAAAACTATTCAACTAGCTACATACATATGTGCACCAGCAGTTTTGTCTATTTTAAACTACTGATCCTGAAAAGTAACTTCCTTGTTTTTTGTTTACCCTCATTCATCCTTTTGCTCCCAAATTTTAAAAGTTTTTCGATCACTCAATTTTGTTGCTGGCAACTTATGCCGTTAGAAATTTTATAACCTGCATTTGACATCTGGATGCAACAACTTTTATCTTTTTTGGCCACCAACCCGGAAGCTTATAAAAATTTTACATAAGGTTCACTTTACCCCTTGGGAGCTTCCTGTGAACTTGTGAAGTTTAGCCGCTTTTTTGGTGTCGAACTCATGGTATATTTCATGAGAATGTTCTAACAGAGAGCATCGACTTCCAATGTTACCCAATTTTCAGAACAGTCAGTACCGTGAAAAGTAGCTCGTATATTTTCCGCCTAAAATTAGTATCTGTGACCTGGTGCACATTCATACACATACATATCTAACCTCTCACCATTCAAATTTAATGCCAGTAGCACCTAGAATTTGGGAATTTGGGAGATGAGAATTGCGTTTTCTTAGAATTTTTAATTCCCTAATTCTCCATTCCCAATTCACTAACATGGTTGGAGAATTAGGGAAAACGTAAGAAATGTGAAAAAGTGCGAATCGCCTGGATTAAGGTTATCAATTTTTGTTGTAGAGGGTTGGACTTTTTTTCATATGTGAGGTACATCTGTCTATTACCTTCCACTGTCGAAATAAATTTAAATTTCTTTTTTGTTGCGGTAGTTTTTGAGGGATGTAGGAGGGTAGGTTTTCTCGAGTTTTTCCGGGATAACGAGAGAATGGAGAGTAGAAGGAGAATGTATGTGGTATCAAAAAAAATGGGAGCTCAGCGCGAACAAGATAGGTTTAGGAAAAGGGGCGTGGAGAGTGCGGGATAGAAATGGGAGCTGATTAAGGGAAACTTAAAAAAAATTAAGACAATATCAGGAGCTGCAATAATTCGCAGGGGTAAGCTCAGGATCTCTAAGCCCAATAAAAAAGTAAGAATTCACTTTGGTAATTAGGCATGCATGGGTATTATAGGCTATATTTTATTTCGATTAACGGTAATTTGCAGATTTCAGCGGCCTCGGCGGTAAATTTTACTATCGCAATATTCACGGGCGCCTAACTCTATGTGGGAGGGCTGTAGAGTATTGGATTTTTTTTTTGATGATAGATTAAGGGTTTAGAGTACAAAATATAGCTAAACAATTTTTGGGGCAGGATGTTTTGGGAATTAACAAGTGGAATGGAGAATTTGGGTATTCCGTACGCACTTCTCAAATTCGCTCTCAGTTCAAAATTTTTCGTCTTACTTTCACTTCCCAAATTCTCCATTCCACTTGTTAATTCTCCGGTGTTTTGCAAGTGGAAAAGTAAGTGGAAAAATTGTATTGTCTGCTTTTGTTGCGTTTTGTGAAGGTATCTAGGTACCTAGGAATTTCAAATTTAGTTATATATTCTCTGCATGTCCTGGCTATATTGTAAAAAACAAATTATGGAAATCCATGTAATACTAACAGAGGAACAAGGATTTTGTCTCTCAAAGTACCCGCTAAAAATTATAAATCTTGCGAAAATGATCAATTTGGTCGTCGTCCAGTACAGAAGAGATGCTGTAAAATTTTTAAATATACACGGTAAAGCTTGTGTGTAGGATGAAATCGCATCTACATTTTGTCCCCTAATTAAATATGTAAATAATTTTTGAATCCGATAAACCGTTTTGGAAAAAACTGTAAAAGAAAAGTAGCAGTCCTTTTTAAGGTGAAAAATTGGCCGGTTTTGGTACAAAAATTGACACATTTCATTTCATCATTGCGAAGAACTGGTAAGTCCTGGAAATTTACTTCCCATGACAAAAATGTTCACAACGGAGTACTAATGTATGTGAAACAAAGAACGGAAGAAATATATGCAAAATATGGAAACTGGGGTGTATATGACCGTACTGTAAAAAAATAGTTTTTCGGCGGTCAAAAGTAAGCTATCACGTTAAAACAATCAAAGACAAACTACACCACTCGATTACACTCTCCTCTCTCTTTAATTTGGTACCAAACATGACGTAGCTTTAGCAGCCCCCTATGAGGGGTGGTACGACCCCCAACCCCCAAAACACCCTGCTCCAAAAATTGTTCACCCATATTTTTGTACTCTAAACCCTTAATCTATCAAAAAAATTCTAATACTCTACAGCCCTCCCACATAGAGTTAGGCGCCCGTGAATATTTCGATAGCAAAATTTACCGCCGAGGCCGCTGAAATCTTCAAATTACCGTTAATCGAAATAAAATATAGCCTATAATACCCATGCATGCCTAATTACCAAAGTGAATTCTTACTTTTTTTTTATTGGGCTTAGAGATCCTGAGCTTACCCCTGCGAATTATTGCAGCTCCTGATATTGTCTTAATTTTTTTAATTTCCCTTAATCAGCTCCCATTTCTACCCCGCACTCTCCCCGCCCCTTTTCCTAAACCTATCTTGTTCACGCTGAGCTCCCATTTTTTTTTATACCACATACATTCTCCTTCTACTCTCCATTCTCTCGTTATCCCGGAAAAACCCGAGAAAACCTACCCTCCTACATCCCTCAAAAACTACCCCAACAAAAAAGAAATTTAAATTTATTTCGACAGTGGAAGGTAATAGACAGATGTACCTCACATATGAAAAAAGTCCAGCCCTCTACAACAAAAATTGATACCCTTAATCGTCCCAGGCGATTCGCACTTTTTCACATTTCTTACGTTTTCCCTAATTCTCCAACCATGTTAAATTAGGGAATTAAAAATTCTAAGAAAACGCAATTCTCATCTCCCAAATTCCCAAATTCTCCGTGCTACAGAATCCGGCCCCAGGAATGCAAATGACAAATGAACTTGTATCTTTTAAATTCTCCTGGTGAAATTGAAGAGAAGATTACTACTCAAGTTTTCTGATGTTTCTGGATATTTTATTCAGAAAAACACCTGTTCCAGGACATAGATTCTACATTTACATACGAGTTCGTATTATTGTTAGTGGGGGCTGTATAGGTTCTTGAACATTGCACAAGAGTCGAACCATGGCGTTTGGGGTTTGCAATAGTACAAAATACCTGGTGATTTCATTTTCCTATCAAATGTAACTTAAATTGAAAGATTTGGTGACAGGTTACGTTCTAGGATCAGATGTTTTCGCTTTAATGTTGCCCGAAATTGTAGTTCAAAGAAATCTAGACCGTTTTGATGTATTTTTATAATTTTGTAAATGAAAATAAAACAATGATATTTGACTTCTCTCGTCCATCCCTAATATTTCTTCGCCGGCTACTCCGGGTGGCCATAACAAATTTGAGGAAAACAAGTGCGTCAAATTTCATCTGTTTCCTAAGGACGAAAAACTTGAGTTGCTCTTAACACTTTTTAGTAAATAGTGGCACAATTGCGACTTTTTGTTTATTCAAAATATGTTTTGTATAGGTAGAAAAATACTGAGTGAATTTTCGTATTAACTTCTGGAATCTTTCCAAAAATTAATTTAGTCGAGCTTTAATACACTGTACGGAATTTGAAAAAAAAAAAAAAAATCTGAATATCCGGGCTTTCATCAGCTTACTTTCTCTTCATACAAAAACGACCAACATTCAAACTCTTAGTTGCAGTTGATTGAAACGGTTTGGTATTGTTTGTGTCAGATACGTTTGTTGGCGCCATCAGTGATCGCGAAATATGTGCAAAAAGCAATATTATTGGCCATTTTAAGAGGGACGATATTGGCGATATGGCTGATCACGGTTTTTAGCCTTTTAAATATGCTTCAGAAGAAACTTGAAACATGCTTTAAACGCTCCCGCTTCTTACGATGAAGAAAGCACTTAAATGAAGCGGAAGCTATAGACATAAAACATATTGCCAATAAGCGAATAATTGTTGAAAGTGTAACTATTTTTTGCACCATAGAAGCAGAGTTTTTGTCCCCCAATTACGCGGATGCTTTTCGGCACATCGGCCATGTAGATCGATAGACTAATAAAATACATCATACAAAAATCTTCTGTAAAAACTAGTTTTTCTGTTATTAAAACAATAACTTTTGACAGAAATGTTTTCAGAAGATTGTCTGGTTATTATAATAAAAGAACATTACTACACTTCCTTTTTGTCAAATTTTGTACACCTTTTTCATTACAGGGGTCAATATGACCAAACGTCTTTTAGAGCGTTAATCAATTTTCACATCTGTGGTTACGGGTTAAGTTTATCCTTATTTTCTAACTATGAACAGGTATTTCTACAAAAAAATATTGCACTGATTTAACAGCTAAAAAGAGTGGATAGTTCATAAACCCGATGTTGCTGTCTAGAAATCCAGTTGTCACGTTTACAAGTATTTGCATGCCCCATTATTTCTAGAGCCCTCCATCCACATAATGATATCAAAAGGAAGTTAGTTTTGCTATAAACTTGGCACAATCAATTTCGGGTAGCTTGTAGATATCCAACACGACCTTCGCTTAAACTCACCGGAATGATTCGCCACAGGTGTTTAAGATAGAGATAGAAAATATCGATATGTTGTTCCAGGAGCTACCCCCCACCATTTTTCAGGATGTTTGTTATGATTTGTACACCACCGTCGTTTATAGAAAATTAAAGGGTATGAAAATAATTAAAAAGTTAAAATAAATGATTTAATTTATTCAATGAATGTAGCCCCTTTTCCCACAGAACTTCACCGATAGGTGAACTCACATAATTCTTAATTACATATTCACATAATTACCATAATCTGGATTTCTTCCTAAATATGAATAGAACAAGTAATAGAAGAATGAAATCGGCTGTTTGTTTATATAGAAATTTTCTACCTCCATTCTCCTTCAATGATAATGGGGCAACCATTCTTCCATTTCTTTAAATTTGTTCTGACATATCACAAAGCGTCAAAAACTATTTTACCTAGTGTCAATTGTTTTTTCGGAAATATGTGGAAAAATTCTTGATCGAACTTGGCTCTAACATGCCTCTCTATATACCCTATAAATTTCTTGGGTTAAAATTCTGACAGTTTGTTTTAACATTTCTCTAATTTAAATAAAATTTCAAAAAATTTTTCTAATAATAAAAACTGAGCTCACTTAAAAGTTTTCACGTATCATGTGCTGTGAAAAGTTTCTAGGAAATAGTTTCTTAGTTTCTGCAATGTAGATATGCAAAATGTTTCTAAAAATTTCCCAGCAAACTATCAAACTCCACGAAATCTCTGTTTATAACTGCAGAAATATAAAACTTCACGCCCTTTGACCCTCTTATTCTGTGTACGATATGTGATATTTATCTTGAGCTCCCAGAGAGCTAAAGGTACATTTTCCTCTAACAATAAAGTTAGTTTCCACACATACTTTTAAGAAGATAAAACTTTCGTCAGTAGATTGTGACAAACTTAACTGCAGCTGAGTTTAGGAGATGCGTGAAAAGAATGCAAAACTTTTCTAAAATACAAAAACAATGAAAAATAAAATGAAGCAAGCAAGCAAGTGTAAAAGAAATGCATAAAAATTAAAGTCTTGCATCAGCTATAAACGGATTAGGAAAATCCGCTTTTGTTCTGATTTGTCATCTGATTATAGTTTTTTAAAAACAAAATAAGAATACTTGACTGTTTATATTTAGAACTGGAAGGCGTTGAGCGATTTAAGGAATAATTTTATGGGTGCATGATGGAGGTGCAACTCTTCTTGAGGATAAAATCAATATTAGGAAAAGATTCTGGTTAAAAACTTTGAAACGCATAAGCTTTAGACTAGCTATAAAGCAACGCAGGTGTGAATTTGGATTTGTAGACTGTCATTATTGCTTTTACGGCATACTTCACGGTTCTCTAATTCCATTTAATATCAGAATTTTCTTTTTTTTATATTAAACATTGGCGAGAGATCCTAAAACAAAAGCCTTAAACAAAAATATTCTGTCTCACGGTTACACGTAACTAACAATAGTAAAATGACTTAATAATGGTGTACCGGTTAATTCGTGCGGTTTTTTTTTTCGAAAATTGAAGCTTTATTGTGAAAAAATGGTTACAAATTTAATATTCAAAGTATTGTCCATCGCTAGCTATAACCTTTTCCCATTTTTCTGGCAATTCACGAATACCCTTTCTGAAAAATTCGGTCGGGTTCTCCGCTATCCACGAATCGATCCAATTTTTGACTTCTTCATAATTGGAGAAGTGCTGGTCAGCCAGGCCATGTTGCATTGATCGGAAGAGATAGTAATCGGATGGCGCAAGGTCTGGACTGCGGGTGGGGTAGGACATCCCATTTGAGCGTTTTAAGGTAGGTTTTGACGACCTGTGCAACATGTGGCCGAGCATTGTCATGTTGCAAAATTACCTTGCTGTGCCTTTGTTCATATTCCGGCCGTTTTTCGCGCAGTGCTCGGCTCAAACGCATCAATTGTCGTCGGTAGACTGCCCCTGTGATCGTTTCATTCGGTTGCAACAGCTCATAATAGATCACACCCAGCTGGTCCCACCAAATACACAGCATAACCTTCAGGCCATGAATATTCTGAACGGCCGTCGATGATGATGCATGGCCGGGGTATCCATACGTTGCCCGACGTTTTGGATTATCGTAATGGACCCACTTTTCATCGCCAGTGACAATTCGATGCAAAAAACTTTTTCTTTTGTGCCGTTGAAGCAGTTGTTCATACACGAAAAATCGGCGTTCGACGTCTCTTGGCTTCAATTCATACGGCACCCAATGGCCTACCTTCCGGATCATTCCCATTGCTTTTAGACGATCGGAAATGGTTTGTTGAGCGACGCCAAGTGATTTTGCAAGTTCTTCTTGCGTTTGGGATGGATCTTGGTCGAGCAGTGTCTCCAATTCGTGGTCTTCAAACTTTTTTGGCTGTCCGGGCCGTTCATCGTCCTCCAAGTCAAAATTGCCACTTTTAAACCGTGCAAACCACTTCTGGCACGTACGCTCAGCTAGAGCATGCACACCATACACTTCCACCAAAATACGATGACTTTCGGCAGCCTTTTTCTTCATATTGAAGTAATGAAGAAGTACTCCCCGCAAAAACACTTTATTCGGCACAAAATTCGACATTTTCAGAGTAAAAAAAAGTATTGTTGTTTACGCTTCAGCTAAATGACACATACTGATTCTGAAACTATATGACAGTAGCTTTTCAACACATATTTGGAAAAGGAGAATCACTGGAATATAAAACAAGTTACGCCATCTGTTAGAAAACCGCACGAATTAACCGGTACCCCAAATTTCAACAAACTCGAAATACTACCGCCTGGAAAAACTGGTGTGCTCTCTTCTGTGTCGAGTCCTTCCCGTAATCTATAAACTTTAGAGCGACCCTTTTTACGTGCTCGGTGGAACACTGGAATTAGAAAGACAACATCCATTATATTTCTAAGAGTAAAGCGAACCAAATTGTGCATAACACCATAAGCTCACTTCAATAAATGTGTGGTTGTGTCGGAAAATGTTAATGTTGTACTGTTGCGAGCCCTAAGTGACAGCGACACTACAACAGCAAAAATAATTAACAATTTGGTTGGATTTACTAAAGAGGTCCTTATTGTCTCAGTCTACTTATTGCAGAATGCTTTTAGTCCTCCTTCTATTACAAGTCTGAGGCAAGGACTGATCGATTTGGTGGTACCTTTGTTGAATGTGATTCCAATTTGTACCACATGGTCTGGAAAACTCGAAGATTAATAAACATGGTGAGCAACTATTGCAGTACTTTATTCTAATGCTTAGCTTATCCTCTAGAATCGAAGAAGGCCAGATATTTGGTGAAATGCCAGTCATTACAAATTGAAGTGGGTTTTTTTAATTAGAAATACCAGAAGAACTGTTGAGGGCAATCGGCATTTATCATAACCCAGTCAACGCACATTTGGCATATACCGCCAAACGTTGTCTATAAAAATGAAAACTGCAATTCCTTGAAAACATGCTTAGCGCAGGAATCTGATGTCTTAAATACCATCTGCGACTTCTTAAATGCTTTTTTAACGCGGGAATAATAGCTGCGACGTCTTGAATGTTTTCTTAACGCATGAAACTGAGCGGTCCTGGACACCTGGCTACGAGTGTCCATCAATTAAACTATAAGGTGTCATATTAAGAGTGACCAAATTCTGGACCTGAAAAATTTTGGAGGCATTTGGAGCTACCTAATGTCGATCTATTGGACGAGTGTACCTGTTCAGCCCAGACTGGCCCTATGACAGCCTGAAGGGGTGCTGCCTCAAGTTGGAGTCCTGTCTCTAGTTGACCCTATGTCAATTTAATGGTCATGAGAATAACAGCTACGTTGGTAGTACAATGCGTGGGATCCGTTTCGTCCGCACCTGATTTCCCCTCGGGAATTATCCTTTATTCAATATTGCTACTACAGGATCTATTAATTTTCCTTTTTATTTTCTAAACTTTTTTTACAGTGTTGTCGAATTGCCGGTTGACATCAGATTAAGTTTGTTTTTTTTTTTTGTTTTTACATAAACGCAAAAGCCTACGTAGTTATAAAGTCGTTGGTCAAATGTTCAAAAATGTAGATTCCAGCACAGATGCGTTCCCACAGGAACACTTTTCCCAACAAACATTTCATAAAACTCCATAAAGCCTTCGGTCGTCGGCCACTCTATTCGTAGCAAATGTGCTTAACGCTAAAATATCAAAATTCTCAATTGCTGCAGTTCCCTCATACCTTAGATTTACAGTTAATCTCTGATGAGGTGGAATTCGATTTCTCATCACTGTAACCTTCCTTGTAATGATTGGAGAAATCATTAAAAGCACTTTTAAGTAAAATCCTTCGTCTATACGTGGATAGTTTCGGAAATCTTTAGATTTAAATCTCAAGATGTTTCACAAATTAATACGATTGTAACTTTTTCACTTTAATAATCAATTTTCGCACAATTTTTCTTGCCCTCCGCATATTTGTTTACAAGCAATACCTGCCCTAGCATTTCCAACGCGTCGCATTTTTCGATGCCATCCATTGTCATCAAACTAAGACAATTGTTGGAATTTCAACCTAGCGTGGTTCAGGTCTTTGGTCTATCTACACAGATCTACCGAATCGTGAATCGCCGGCTTAATGACATACATATATCAGCCCTTTTCGGAAGTGTTCAGGTTTTTGATTAAATTCAAATACAAATTCAAATCATCTAATGGTTTCAAGTAACCAAGATGTTACAATCATTTGAAGATAAAAAATTAGTTGTTAGGTTTCAAACAAAAATACAAAATTTATATTAAACTAACAAAAAAAGTAAAAAAGAAAAGACTAAAACTGCAAAGCAAAATGGCAAATGGCAAATCACAAGAAATTAGCAACAAAACTCATATTAAAACAAGCAATAACTTAATTGAAAACAAGCAACAGCAAGATTAAGCGCATTACAGGGAGTGAAAAAGTATACTAACGAGGAAGGCATAAACGATAAAAAAGAAAAAGAAATAGCAAAGAGCAACATGAACAAGGTCAGAGCGTTCAAAAATTTATTCTTAATAGCCAATAACACGCAGTATTAAGTGTCTTATCAGAGTTTTAAAGCTGAGGTCGAAGAACAGATAGACCGATAGACCTTATTTAGTAAAACTATCAGTACAGAATTACGGAACAGGGAAATGTGATCAGTTCAGCTTTCTCCTACAGATCAAATCCAAGTGAGGTAAGAAAATGCTCCCATTTGTGAAATAGAACAAGAGAAGTATTTTCACAGCCTACAATGAAGAGCAAGAGAGTCCTCGCAGGCAACCACAACCTTCGAAGTATTCCATAAATTTTACCTAATGAAGTACCTATTAAGAATAATTTCAAGATTTCGAAAACTGGTAACATAAGGTAAAAGCTGTGTCATTCAGAATGACAGTTGGAAACTGTGAGACATCAAGCCTGTCACGATTTAAAATCATATAATTTGGTTTATTGGAATTTAAATGTAAGTCCTGTCTCTTCGATCACTCAGAGATTTTCTTCAAATCTACAGTGACGAGCAAAACTGATCACATGTTTCTACGTTTGAAATTCCTTTGGCTCTTACAAGATACCGCTTAATCGCAGATGGGTGTAATAAAAAACATTTCACTCTTTACAAGTCATATAATAGCTCACATGAAATTTATAATAAATATAATTAGTATTTTTAATAATAGAAGGAAATTTGTTCAATGAAGCCATGTGTTCAGTTTTGCACGCATCTTAGAAAAATAAGAGGCTGAATAATTTTTAATATTTAATCCATAAACCTTTATTTTTTTTTAATGCAGCAAATCTATTAGGCATGCTATTATAAAGATTATCAATAATTTTGCCGGAATATTTTTCCATTCTTCTTGAGTTCGGCTCCATAGTTCATTCACTCCCTTTGGTGGCTCCGGATACCTCGCCAACTTACTTTTTAAATAAGCCAATAAATTTTCAATGGGACTTAAATCAGGGCTTTGGGCAGGCTACTTTAATAACGAGAATTTTTGTTTTTCTAGCCATTGTCTTACTATTTTTGCCATATGTTTCGGATCCCCGTCCTGTTGAAAGATTAATTTTTCCTCCGGAAGTACACTATTTTCAATTACTCGAGGTAAATTGGACTTTAAAATATTTAAATAATCTTCCTTTCTCATTATCTCGTCTATTCTAAAGATCGGACGACATTTCGGGTAATGCTGCTCCAAATACACCACAGAAAAGTGAAAAAAACACTAACTCTATCCATTCCGTAAAAAATGACTCATCAATACAAGGTAATGAAACATCTTATTTTCGCAAGAATTGAAGAATTTTCAGAATGGAAACTGTTTTTTATATGGCGTGCAAAACTGAACACATGGCTTCATTGACCAAATTTCCTTCTATTATTAAAAATACTAATTAAGTTTATTAAAAATTTCATGTGAGCTATTATATGACTTGTAAAGAGTGCAATGTTTTTTATTACACCCATCTGCAATTAAGCGGTATCTTGTAAGAGCCAAAGAAATTTGAAATATTGAAACATGTGATCAGTTTTGCTCGTCACTGTATGTTAACTCTCTCGGCATAATTTTCTGTCCATCCAAACACAAGTTAATTTGAAGTCTTCCATTACGTTGGGCAGAACATTTATGTATATACATACTGATCAATAAGGGGCCTAGGGTTGAGCCTTAATGTGCCCCACACGAGAGAGGTAAATTTCTTGAAAGAAAATCATTGACTTTGACTAGTTGAGATCGTTCAATAAGAACGCTTCCGATAAGTACCGCCAAAGATGAAGAAACGTTAAACTTGTCTGATATTGATAAAACGGTAACGAGCTTGGGAGCTGTACGAATATCGGACGTTACCTTAATTAAAGCAGCGCATAGCTGTGCCCAGCACTGAATGCCAACCTTCACGGGCTGATCATTTGATTTGATTCCAAGTAACATAAAATCTATTCATGCAGGAGCTTCTACAGCGTCTTGGGCGAAAAACACAGAATTCTGATTAGTCGAAAATCGCTTGGGCCATTAGGAGATACGCCTTTAGCAAGGGACAGCACAATCGCGCTTTTCCAAATTTTCAGAAATTTCAAAGATGTCCAACTCGCATTGAAAATTCTGAGGAAGGGATAAATAAGCTAGGGGCATATTTGATCGGGTCCCACTCCCTCAGACTTGAAAACAATAATGGCGTTAATAACTTGGAATTGGAATTAACGTTCATATCCTAAAGAATCTTGAACCTCAGAAGACACATGAATTAGTAGGAGATGAGATTAATACTTATTAAGGAAATTAGGATCAGTAACGCATTCGGTGGCATCTTTGCCGAACACGCCAGAATTTCTGAGATTTTTCCACATTTTTGTTTGCAGTAGATTGTTATCGAATTTCGATTCAAAGTACTGACGCTTAGCGCCTCGAATTTTAGTATCAGTAAAATTTCTAATGTATTTGTAAGCATCATGATTAACTTCGGTCCTTATTCGCAAAAAAGTCGAAATGTAAAAAGTCGCATGCAACACTCAATCCCTTAATTTCCGGAGAAAACCATGGACAGCCCTTCTGATTCAGGGTGCTTGATCTAAGACGAACATATTTATTAAAAAGGTGGGATATATTTGAGTTTAAAATGGCAATTTGATCATCTACGAAGGGATAATAACTAAAGCAAATCCAATGCACATGAAAGTAGTAATAAAGTGAGCTTGAAAGCTGTATTTCGATACTTTCTCTATAATCAGTTCTCGTAATTCTTCTAAGTGACTACAATCATTGCGTGGTGACTTACAATTCGCGGGATTAGTTCCTTTTGCAACAATTGAAATACCTTTCCTCGATGGTTTTGTTATTACTATAGCTGACACGGATGATATTATTGTAGATTCCTCTTAATTTAAGTACCTCAATATTGTCATAACACCTACGGATAATACTTATGTGCTCATAGAAACACCAAAGTCAAGTACAGGATTTGTAGCTAAAAACAAAAAGAAAATTAATCCAGCATCCTCCTACCCAAGCTCTGAGGTAAGCTACACCAAAGGATAATGTTTGAGATGGGTGGCTACTAACAGCACCTTACTGGCAATTATTTCAATGACGATAGAACTCCTTAATCATAGTTACACGTGAAAATTTCAAAAGACTTCTACCAACAGAGCAATTATGCCACATTTTATTACTTGATTATTGTACGGAATTACAAAAGTATAAAGCGCGTATAACTTTGTTCTAATTAAATATTCATAATGAGTCTCCCTCATACTACCTTCAGAAGAACTCTACACGCGCCATAGTTTAAATCTTCCACGCTTTCTAAGTATTACTTCGATCGTTCCTTTCGTGCTACTCCCAATTCCCATATTTATGTAGGTACACCCGTATAATACCTTCTCCCACCCCAAATTTGTGGGACAACGATATGTTTAATCTCTGAAATGTGTTACACCATAATTACGACGGATTAGTCTAATTACAAATAATTCTCTCGGATTTATTCGGATTCACTTTAACATCGCCACTTAAAACTTGACTGGATCAGCTAATTGCCTGGAAGCCCCCATAGAATTGGATTCTCTTGACATAACGACATAACGACGTTGAAATTCACGTGATTTTGCGGTTTCCAAGTTATTCTCAAGATTTGCTAAAGAATTTATGGAGTGGTAATTCGGTAAGATCGCATGAATTATATAATTTTTAAGGGTTTCCAAAAATTGTATGATGAGGTTTGTACTGTTTCCATTTATGGTTTCACTACTTTTCTCATTTGTGTTGAATATTAAGACCCGAGTCAGATGATGTAGCTGTTCTGTGGCCCCTTATATTAAATGCCGAACAATATTTTGAATAAACGCGATATTACAGTTTGATTTGCCCTAGATAAGAAGTCACCTGAAAAATGCAGACTTGTTCAATTAAAAATGGTGCGAAAATATTTCAGAGAGGCAAATGTAAAGTCTAGAACCACTGCAAAAGTCCTTTCTTTCTAAATCTGTATATAAAGGCTCGTGCTCAGGATGTGAGAAAACCCCGATTCTTTCAACTACGGAAAAAAGCTACACAAACAAATGACTCCATCTCTCCATAGTCCTCCCTTCATGTTTATAGTTCACCTAACTCGCAAATAATAAAATCACATGATGCGTTAAAATTTAATGAACTCCTTCACACACGCTTCCCCTCCCCTTTCGCAAATGATTTATATTTCTGACATGAGCTCTCTATTTCTCCCCAAATCGCCGTTCTCGTAATTCAATATTCTTTTTTATGTGGTCGCTTTGAGGGCAGGAGTTTTTTTTATAAGGTTGCGTTTCAGAAAAGCTTGGGAAAAGGGTACCTACACATGTACGGATCGTCAAGTCCATCTAAAATCAGAAGGTTCAACACTGACCCTTTTGATATAATGAGGGAATACATAAAAATGATTTAGGTATTTCCATTAAAATTGGTCATTTGTTATAAAGTGAATGAAGTGTAAAAGTGTTTTGTTAACGGATTTATTGCTAGTTTCCCATTTTGTATTTTTCTTTTATTTTTCTCCAGAGACCTAATTTGCTGATTGGTGCTTTCATCCTTCATAGATATTTAAATAATTATGATAGCATTGTTGAAGGACATGATATATCTCGGTGAGAAATGAAAAAAAAAACATTGTTATAAGGGGTAAGCCACTGAACGCAAGGGATAGTTATTGCCGTGGATTGTAGACGCTGCAAGTCAATTTAGGGAAGCGGAAAAGAGACTAAAATCAAGATCAAGCCCTGGTCACACAAGAAGTGACGCGATGGCACGCGGCAAAAATTTTAATCGAAATTTATTCTAGTTCCGATGAAGAAATTCTTCTATTAGTAGCTGTCGTTGAATAAAAACAAAGAAAAGTGATGAGGTTCGATTACGAAAATACTTTAGAATGCCAAAAGCCCCATTTAACTAATCGTGCGGACTTATTTCGCGTGAAAAAGAAATTTTGCCAATAGCGATAAAATTGTGTTTTGAGTAATCTCCGAATTTGCAGCGCGGCAGCTATATTGCCTCGCCGCTCCCGGTGTGACTTGTATTTAATTTTGCAAGAGCAATCGCGCAGCGGCAACTTAAGAATGCCGCGCCGCTTCCGGTGTGATACCCGCTTTAAGCTGGAGGGCAGTGGCGTGCATTAGTAATATTGGAGGACATATTGAAATAAATATAAGAAGAACCCAAAATTTGTCTGTAACGCGCTCAAATAAGCATATAGCTGTTTTTCTTTTTAAAGAAAATGATTTCTCCTAGTGAGTGCGTATGCCAGGTTATGCTCCAATTCCTGCAGGACATTATCATCCGAAAAATTCCATTTGTAAGTCATGGGCTCAGAAGACCTATCCGAGACATCTCTCTCTGGGTGGACACAAAGGGTGCCTTTATTTGCGCCAACAAGGCAGAAGTGCTACACATTTGTCAAACTCGGAAGTGCACAGAGGAATATATATGTAAAACAATTCGGTCTGTTTCAATATAGGTATGTACAAAAAACCGGTCACATGAGGAGTTTGTTTGGTCGAATTTTTTATCAAGTAAATTTACTAAGTGTAGTGGGTTACCTAAGTTTTTATGATCTATTTTAGAAACCAAACAATTTACATAACAATGATTTTACATACAATACTTAAGCTTTATACTAGCCTTATTTTAAATGGAAGTTTCAAAGATTTTTTCACTCTTGTCTTCATCACATTCTACAATACTCTCTCCAAACGGTAGGGTTGAGGTTATTGTACTTGAAATTAGAGTGTCTTGATATAGGAAAGGAAAATTTCCAGCTCAAATGGAAAATGTGAACATTCTTCGGGAACTAACTAACTAATAAAGTTGATTGGGGTCGTCAACAACCAAGGCATTTCGGTTAAACCCAATTTCTCTCTCGAACCAGAATCCCACCGAAAGTTTTGTTTTCAAAGGAAGGAAAGTTCATCTCCACTTTCATCGATTCGCTCTGTAAATTTTCATGTTTCTCGTTCAAATTTTTAGATTTTCATTGAACTGGCAAAGTCAGTCGGTGAGAACAGGTACTAGTGGGTAATAAAATGTTCGGTCCGTATTAGTATAAGGTTTTGATAAGCATGAGCAAACAAGGGATGAATTACATTTCTCAGATACTTGCACTTCCAATCGTCTGATAAGTTCGATAAGTCTGCGAAATATTAATTTTTTTCCCCGCAATAAGTAAGCTCTTCTTATTGATATTGTCAAAATGAGAAGAGTTGAAATCATTCGAGGTGCTCCTGAATGAGGATTTTGTGAAATGAAAAGAAAACAAGGAAATTGAAATGGATATCAATATTGAGAAATAACAGAGAATAATTTCGAACTTTTTCCAGTTGATTCATGATAGGTATATTTCAGAAACTTAAAAGTTGTCAGAGTCAAATTGATGAGTTTAATTTTTTTGGTTTTTGGTTTATGTAAAGTTCTTAAGGAAATTGAAAACTAATAGTAGTTAGTCAGGTTTGTTTTAAATATTGTAAATATTATTAGTTGTAGATAGAACCGGCGTTTTAGTTGAATATATTAAATAGTCGCTGAAATACCGCGAGGCTTACAAGAAGCTTTCCGATCAAGTTGTTATCATTGCAAAAACACCAAGTTTGTAGATTATGAAATAATTTAAAGGGTAGTAGTAACTCGGTTTAACATAGACTGTGAGCCATCATTGGTATATAAAAAAAATTTAATTTTTCAGACTATATAAGACTTTACAGACTGTACGGACTAAGTAAGTAGGGCTATTTAGGCAGCTTTTGGACCTAACTCTACCTAGATTTCAAAATTATGCATTAAGTTACAGTGTTCTAAAAGTGCAATAGTCATATTACAATATTAACTCGATATCGTCTAGTTATACTTATACATGTATTGATCTAATTTATCATCGAAAGTAGAAAGCAATGGGCCTAATATAGATCCTTGAGATAATTCAATTCCGATAGAACATATTTAACTCTATTTGGTTGTTAATACTTTAGACGGGAAGTTTTCAACAGAGCCAAATTTAAGCTGCTAAAGTTGTTAAAGTGTAAAAATACCTTCAAAGGATACCGTCGTTTACCCTACCAATCGAAAGTTTTTGAGAAGTTCAAAAATATGCTTACATAGTGGAAACTTCTACCACATAGTCTTGTTTTTGGAAAAAGAGACAGCTTTTGCTACATTCCTGGATATCTAAGGAGAGTTTGAAAATAACTCTTTTGAATACATTTATAATAACCTATCAAAACAAGAGTTTAACCCTCTCGTAAAGTGGATAAATGCTATGCTTATAGTCGTCGGAAAATCGCAGCTAAGTAGTAGAAGAAGCGGCGGCAGTGATGTGTGTCAAGGGATACTCCCAGGGAGGGATTCTATCCCCTCTGTCAGTTGTGAATAATCTAATACTAGAACTGACAAATACCGACTAACATAATCAGGGATATGATGATAAATTGGTTATACAAATTAGGGCAAACGTGACCTTGTAAGATCTAATCCAGGATGCCCTGAATATAGTCCACAGCTGGTGCCAGATGATGCAACTTCGTGCGAATGCTGGCAAAGAAAAAATTGTTGCATTCATGAAGAAAAGAAAGTTCATTTACATTGACAGATAGTCTAGTAATTTTACGTTAGCACCTGACTATTAACTCTTAATACCACGGCAGTCTAAAAATATACGGATTAGTTACAACACGTGACATTCAGCGCCCTCATAAGACAGAGTATATCACGGTTCTATGAGTACCAGCTATGCCAGTACTTGCTTGACAACAGCTTACTATTCGTATAGAGTCCTCTCTAAAATCTCTGCCGAATTCTGGATCACAACATTCGGCTATTTTAGCGCCACTCAACGCCGAGAGCCAAATATTTGAGCATGCAATGCGTAAGCGACCATAGCTTCAAATTCTAATTTGCAACACGCATTTTATACAAGTGAAATAGTTCTCCGCGCCTATGCAAGCTTGACTCTGGCACTCTCTCTCGCTCTGCCCGCATATAGGCTACCACAACCACCACGACGATACCATCATGGGGTCTATAACCCCCCGTGGTACCAAGTTAGCAATGTCGGCTACCCAATTGGTATGGCTGCATAATCCATGACTATAAGGTCATGGTTACTCTCAGTGGTATCTCCGTCAGCCCATTCAGTCTGGAGAGGGTAGGGTAGAGATAATAGCCCGTAATCTTATAGCTGCCATGAATACTAAACATATTAGAACTACTATCATGCATCCTTAACTCTCCAATCCATCAACTAACAACATCATCGACTCTGTCCGAGGGCTATGTTTGAAATTTTATTATATCTAACATTACATGTGCCCATAACTTCTTTGTACATGACCACATTGCCACCGAACATTACTACAGTACCCATGGAGTCAAAAAATCTCTTATGTATTTCGTAGTGGTATCGTAAATGGGAGAACATAACTCTTTTGTACCTTATTATCAGGTGTACTCTACTGCATATCCCACAGTGGGAGATCCAAAAGCGATCTTCATCATAACAATGTTCCTCCAATACAACAAATTTTTGTCATTATGCATGCATGACTTTATTTTATATATCTTTCACCTTGGCAGCCCAGCGCGTCACCGACTCTTTTACCGCCACCTCTCTTGCACACTTGATGGAACAGTAATGGAATTCTCAAAAGAGCTAAAATATCTACGCATTTGCTGGATACCAGACTAACTTAGAATTACAATGGCAAAATGGATATGCCTCAGGCTTTTTGGCAGAACCTGGGACCTCAAACCAAAAATGATCTCCTGGTCATATAATATCCATTAAAATACGCATGGTCACATATGCTTCACTCGCTTGAGGGCTAAAAACTAAACAAAACACTGTTCACACCATTCAAAGTAATCTTAGAGGATCATCAACGATCGCTTTGGATTTAATTAATTTTAAGCATCAATAGACGCAATACAATCGAAGAGATCAATTTATAATAGAATAGTCACCAACACAGTGGTAATTTTTAACAAATCAGGATTCATCTTGCATCCACCCGTTCATTTAGTTAAACCCAATAAATGAATATTTCACCACTATATACGTGAGGGAGTCAAGTCATAACTTTAAGTTTCCTAAAATATTGCGTTTTACTTGTTTTTTTTTTGTTTTTTTTTTTCTTTTACAAAAACTTTTCAAAACAACGAAAACCCAAAACCATTACATTTCATAAAGTTCAAGACGCTTTTCTACCGAACTTCTGCAGTTATCTTATAGACGGATCTTATGACAAAAGTTTTTCAATGATGCCATCTTGATAGGACTTGAAATAAAACAAAAGGGGAAGGTTTTTTTCTTCAAATAGTTTTAAGAAAATTAACAATAGTTCTCTGAGAGAATTTGTGGTTGTACTTAAAACGATTAGCATTTAAGTTAAAAATGACTATTTCAGTAGTTCCTTTATCTTTGGTGGAGTTTCATTTAAAAGAATGCGACAAAAGTAATTGGATTTATTTGCTTTTCTATAAAGTCGAAAAAAATACTTACAAGTGATATCAAATGCAGTTATCTAAAGCAGGGTGAATCAAGATTTTCTAATGCATTTATATGACATGATTTTGTTCAAATTATATTTATTGGTACATACTTTAAATACGGACGGGGAAATAAGTATTGTCCATTAAGTGTGAGGACACCTGACTGGGAGTCGTGAAGGCCATATCGATCCTTCTTCAGTCCGGTCTAAAAATAGTTCACCCACCGACGTCTTACACACAAATACGAGTGATGATACCGGTGTTTACTTTCTCGAGTTTGACATTAGGTTGGAGTGCTCACATGGAGGATTCGCTACTGTATTCCAAACTGAGATTTTCGCCATTGAGACGGGTATTGCTATCCTTTCAATCAGTGAGGAAGCCTTGGTGGCTCTGAATGACCCTCTGATAACATCTAGATTATTGGGAAATTGCAGAATGCGTTCGGTTATTATGGACAATGGGAGGGTGGTCTCGCTAGCCAGGTCTGGTTCTAGCTCGCCCTTTCTTGGACTAGAAAGTGTTGTGTCCGTTACCACTTCAATGATTGGATCTTTTATCATGAATGCTTCAGGTATACGAAACTGTCTCTTTAAGGGCCAAGGAGGAAAATTTCGAAATCTCTCGTAGCGGACGAAATAGTAATCTTATGAGAGTTGGTTTAATTAGTAAGAGTTGTCTTATAGGTGAACTCAAAGCAAAAAGAATTTCTCTTATCTATGACTCAGTGCTAACCCAGATAATATCAAAGTTTTAGCTTTAGAGACCTAGAAGATCAAGGAGGGAGAACGGTGTTTTTTCACACATTTTGGACAATATCTTTATAACTATAAAGAGTTCACCAAAAATGTTTATTTTTGTTTATTTTTTGTATTTTTTTTTAATCCTTGGAATTAGCTTTTTCGAACGATACCCCACACAATACAAAAAAATAAAAAGTATATTTTTCTTGAGTGCTCAAAATCAATTAATATTCTTGGACTATGGAAATATGAGCGTTTTGTCATGAAGATCTGACAGTCTACGAAATTTCAAATTCCTACATCACGTATCGTTGTCGAGAAAAACTACTGTGGCAGACGAACGCTCGAACTATCTTTGAACTTGGAGGGTTACGTTTTTTTTTACTTTTCCTGTACAGAACCCTAAAAATAGTTCCCACTTCTGGGACAGGTTTACTAAGATAAGATTTCATATTATGTGAATAAATATAAATAAAGTACGTCAGTTAGATAAAACAGCTTGTGCTGACTGCAAATTCTCCAGAATTTATTCATTTTTTTTTTACATAATTTCTTTTAAGTCAAAAATAAACTCATTTTAACAGCAGATGTCTTGAGATTTATCTAGAATATTTTGGAATATTTTTACATCAAATTCTCGTGCCATGGGATTTCTTCTCATGAACTTCATTACACAGTCAGTGCCCAAGATGTTGTGGGAGTAATGTCTTTTCGTACTTTACATTAGATAAGTTGCAGTGAAAGGAAACAAAATTTAAATCAACCTCCCAATTCAGTTATACAATTTCTTCTTCTGGTGCAATCTATGCTCCACTATACATTTATGTTGACTGTGACTATATGTTTTAGATAGTTCTGGGAGGCAGTGGAGAGCGGAATATTTCAACACTCAATTTTATGCTAAAAAATTCAGTTTTTTTTTTGTTTTTTTTTTTTTTTTGTTGCAAAAAGGCAGTTACTGCGAAAATTTGGTGAAGTGATTAAAATTCAATTTTATTATTCGGAATTTTTATCGCAATATCACAAATTTTTTCAACTCATCACTACGTGACTAAAATATGGTTGCTAGAGAAATTTAATATTATTTAGTTACCCCACATATAACGCATAAAAATGTGCATTATTATATAAGTCGTCTTTCATCGTCTAAACTCTAAACACATATGAATAAAGACTACCTAATAAAAACAGCATTTGTTATTTTCTCCAAGTTTCCCGAATTGCATTTCGAGATTATTTACATTAATACTGAGAATAGTAACAATCAGAAGAAATAGTCGAGCATAAATCCTAATGTAAGAAAATTTGACACTTTTACGAAAACATTCCAAGAAACTCTTGACACAAAATTGTCTACTTTCTGGTCCACAAAATCGCATACGCTGTTCACTGTGATGCTGGAATAGTGCCAGGATAGCTGCGAAGGATTATTATTAAGTTAATCTCTTATAATTAAGGTAGTAAAGACTTCCGTCATGAAATTTAATTATTCCGAGAGCGAGCAGGCAATGTGTAATGGAAGTGTAATCTCACAATCTCACAATTGACGACAAAAGCTTCTATCTTAAAGGCTTAATAAATCACAAAAGGTAACTGCAGAGTTTAATTATAGTAAATGAAATGGTTTGTAGAAAAAAGGTGAGAGAGAGAGATTGCTGCACATTATTCCGGCTATCTGACGAATTAAATATATAGGTAAGATAAAACCAGGTGAGGCTGTGACTGATCTATATATTTACATGGATTAATTTCACGGAGAATGGTGAAAGATTATTATTGAATATTGGATTGATGGAAAATCATCATAACCATCATCAGTTAATTGAGGGCTTTCAATAGCCTCCGATGGATGCTTTCTATATATATAATGAAGATAAACTTTTGCTTTTTTTTCACAAACTTACTGGGATCCTGGATTCTCGAAATGGAAAGTCTGATAAAAGTTTGAAGATATTCTTGCCATCACACACTCATTACAGTTAATGAATTTGGCACAACACTACGAAGAAAATAGGAAAAGTTTATGATTAAGTTTACTGAGGAACTGCAGTTATACTTCCAATTTCCTTTTAGTTAAGTTGAGTTTCTTTAAGAGAACGCAAATTAAAGATGGACAAATTTTATGGTATTTTTGTCTGAAATATTCTGTGTTAGAAATACAGTTCGTTGAATTGGTTCTGTTCAATTTTAGTTCAAAATGACAATAAGAACCACGATTTGCATATAATTATGGCACCTGCTCGGTAATAGTAGAACCTAAGTATTATGTTAGAAAATTAGTTTGTTTATCCCAGATCAAATCAACTAAGGAAAAAAAACGGGGGTCAATGGACAGCTGCATGTGATGTTCAAACTCATTTCTTATGATCCCTACTACACACTCTGTAATATCTATAAACCCTTAGGGAAAGAGTATCTCACAGTTATTGCATGCGATGAAATGGATTCGTCTAAAATGTGTACACCGACATACTGAATTGGTGGTACTGACGTTATAGGCAATACTGCAGTGGGAATAACCACAAAAATTAAAGCCTGCATTCCGCATCAGCTACCCTACTATTATCAAGAGAGAGATAGAGAGATTTTGTTCTCAATACGTACTTTCCGAAGTATGAATTACCAACCGAATGTTCATGATAATGTTCCACAAAAACCAAAAATAATACTGTTCTATAACGAAACTAAGTCAGGAGTAGAAACAATGGACCAGTTGCTAAGAAAATATACGACTCTACGTAGAACCGATAGATGGAGGTTATCATATATTAGGAAAATTTTCACACCTTGTCGCAACGAACATAATGCCGCCGTTCGTCCTGAACAGGTCGAAAATTTAAAAAGTAATCTCTTATTATTATGTACGGCATGCGATGGAAAGCGCCTTGATACAGACACGGGCAACACAGAGTCCCCTTGAGGACGCATTAGGTAGGACAAAGCATACAATCAGAATATAAAAACCACGCCATCTACCTTTGTAAACTCCGGTTATACTGCCTCATTAGAGAATCCAATCAATTAAATTTTATGTTATTAGATATTATTTAAATAAATAATTAATTATTAATAATTTATTGCGTTTCATTTCATACGAAAAGTACGAAGATATAGTATGAGGTACCTTACTTGGGTGATAGAATTATACTTTTCAGAACTGGCAATAAAACATATTTCTAAAAATATTCAAAAATTCTTTAGGAGTGTTTTTTAGGCGTTTTCATGGATACACAGAACTCTAGGAGCGATGTGAAAAGAAATATATAATTTTAATTCCGATAAAAGGACCGGGTACCCTATTCGGTTACATAAGGGTTAAATGAGCAAACGAAATCTAAAAGGTTTACATAAGCTTGGATTTTTTTAAGCCGGGGATCTTCCATCATCCACACTACAGCATTGAGAAGATAGCGCTAATTACTATACAGCTACCTGACAAATATGAAGAGTATATCGGTTAACTGTAGACATTCTGTAAGTTATGAGAGCGATCGTCGAGTAAAAGAAAATATTTATTGATAGCGGCCAGCTACATCTTTTTCTGAAGCATAGTATAATACAGAAAAATGCCAGTAAACTAAAGGTAGACGAGCTTCTTCTATCTATGAGCTTTTTAAGCGATTTTTGATGAGAGTGATCAACAAAGGGATTAAGACATAAAAAAGTGGTGGCACAGGTGGGATAGTGGATATGATAATAATCTGTAGTTGCTTCTTTTTCTTACAATTAATTAGAAAAACTGAAGCAATACCGTGTTTGTTGATATTATTATATTACGATTTTTTTTTAATTCAACAAGAGGATACTAAAACCATTACCCAAAAAAGGGTCTTACTGCCGTATTTGTAATCACGTTTGTCTTCCCTTTTCCAACTTATAGCCCTATTTTATTTTAGATCAATCCGTTATCCAAATGATTTAATCCGAAGGTTATTGATGATAAATTTATCCAAGCAATTGTTATAATAGATTTTTCTTCGACTGTCTCTATTAACACTTAGCTATTTCTGAGGACTGTCGGACTGTCTTATTAGGTAGGCCGCACACTGCACAATCACCGACTGTAGACGGTGATTAAAAAGTCAGTTGACTTTGCTCGTTACACTCAACAGCATGTGGTACCGCAAACTGTTCTATTTTACGTCAGTCAGCAACTCAAAAATCAGAAGAGAGTTAACGACTGGCAACTGACTGAATCCAACCGACTGTCGTGCTCAGTCTGCATCAGCAACCTTAATATCAATCAGTTGATTCTTGTTGATTGCCGCCGCCATAAGCAAACGTTTTTCTTTTGTTAAATCGTAATAAAGTTTGTCCTGACTAAAGTACATATTTCTATAAACATTTAAAAAAAGGGATTTACATATAATATTTGCGGGGTGAGATCTTATTACCTTTATGAAGAGAACATCCTACAAATTTATATTGGAAAAAAAACGGTTTATTTGTGAATTTCCTCGGAGCCGTCAGCAATTTAGGAATCTTACAGCTTTGATGAAATTTTCAACTTTTAAGTAAAGTTCGGTATATTTAATTATATGTTAAATACATTCATATCTAAGTAATTATGTTAATGACCGGAAATCATGGATGGTTTTTTCCCCATCCTTTTTCTTGAAATCCTTCTTGTTTTCTCCTTCTCCTCAACCACTAGTAAATTACTACAGGGTTTATGTTTCATATTGAAATTTTTAATCATTTCCATAGTATTCAGCAACACTGTGAAATTTTAACGAAAATCAAAATACCACTCAAATTCATCGTCTTCGACTGAATTACTAAGCTGGCAGAAGACGATGCAATATGCGCACATGCTACGATAGTCAATCAGCAACGATTAAAAATCAATCAATTGGTGACAAGTGAACAGACCAGTCGCTGACTGGACAATCAATTGACTCGGCAGTGTGCGGTCTCCCTTAGGATTTCATGTAGTGGAATGATATGCATTATCCAATTAGATATGCCCAGGCAAACCAATCCATGGATCTTACCTACTTAACTTAGTGTTGGTAGTATACCAAGGTTGATTCTGTGTTAGCATTTAAATTGTTATTTGTCTAATGGGACATGGTTTTAAACGGAGCCTCCGATTTGCTACATGATTGAAACTTTTCAAATTTGCCTGACGAGCTGCTGAATTCATTCTAGCTTTGAATATAAAATCTCCTCTAGTAATTGTAAAATGTTAGGCGGGACAGAAGACAATCAATAAACATATTGGATATTATTCGATACAATTAAATCCTGGGAGTCTGTTTGAAGTTATCCTTACTGATAGATATGTTTGGATATATGATGAACTCCAACTAGGAAAGGTACATATAGATTTAATGTGGAGGAAAATGTTGGTATTGTACGTTAGGAATATCACTAATCATCTTCTAGATAGAAATGCGTACCATAGATATTTGCAGAAGAAACATAAATGAGAAAATCCCTCGTAGTATGAGGATGTTAAATTTATCAGTTATAGGTGGCAGCACTTCATTTCAGCCAGCAAAAATCTTTGATTGAGTATCGATGACATAGTAACGTAATTGGTTCCAGATCACTCATCTACCTACTCCTAGGTATGGAATTTTTTTTTATTGGCTTAAAGTCAGTATGCTAAAGCTCAGAAATTCGGTCAAGGAATTTTTCCACTTATTTCTTGAAGAAAAATTGACATTATGTAGTGTATTGGTATGTATCTCTTAAAGAAATATTGACATAAACCGATGTTTCAAAAAAGAACGACATTTATTTGTCAATCGAGAAGTAGAGTTTTCTTTCCTCTAGCGTACTGCTTCAAGAAATAGGTACAGAAAAACATTTCTTGAGCATTCCATGATCTATTTTTTACATAATTTTTATATGGGAAGAGAAATTCCTTAGCTCCAGCATACCATCTTTTGGAATTCAATGTGATAACAAAAATTAAAAAGTTAATCTAAGCTTTTTTAGTGGGCGTTCAATTTTGAATTACCGTCCTGAAACTTACAATGGGTGTTTGTTCTACGTGCATACATAGTACTTGTAAAATTCTGAAATTCCCAACAATCAGAATCGTTGTCAGCTTCTATATGATACTAAGGCTTTAATTTTCATAAATCCTTATGAACAGTAGGATGAAAGCCAACTACTACTATTACCAACTACAACTATTTTAAGAGCTTATGTACATATATTTGCGACGTATAATATTTTATTGAATATCCAGTTTTATTTGCACTACCCCATATTTCAAAAAGCACAATCGAATAATTTTTGAAAAATTCAATTTTGTAACAAGACTTTCTATAATTTACTCATAATCTTCAACCGCCCCAACTTTTTCGAATGGTTCCTATAAGCTGAAAAAATTAAGCTGATTATCCTTAAAAAATTCCCTATCCTACAACCTCCTATTAATTATCCTCAACGTGGACCGCAGTCTCAATTAAAATTCGTCATACCTCTTCATCAAAAAGATTATTCGCAGTTTGGAAATTTAATTAGACAATATGAACTTGTTATTAGAGCGAAATTTTGTCAAATAGCTTTAACCTTACACCTGAGCCCTTCGGGCCATTAAAAGGTGGAATTTCGACAAGTGGAAAATGACAGAAACATCCGGTTGTTGTCAATTTAGGGTTCACTTGGTTACGAAATGTCTTTTCCATTGATGTCAAAGCCTTCATTCAATCAAGTAGGTAACTGTGGGAAATTCAAATTAATTTTGTTGACTGAAGTTTCATTCAGGGCAGGGATGTTCACTTGAGTTCCAAGCCGTATTCACTTGGGGAAGAATAAAAAAAAATATTTCAGTGAAGCTCTGAATTTTTAAATTTCATCCCTTCCGCTGAGGTTAACAGCAAAATAAAAATTCGGTAATTTTCATCCTAATGAGATTACGGGAACTGCGGTTAATTAGTACCAAACCATAATTCAATTAACCCCTTCAACTTGATTAATATCAGGGAAATATATAATTTTATGAGAGTTCACTTTTCTTCGTTAATAGGGTTAGGAGGAAGTATTTTTTGTGAGTGTTTTTTTTCGCAGTGGGGATTTCGAATGGAGTTTCAATGAACTTGTTCCAGTTTCAAATACTTGCTCACGTTGAAACAATATGATCAATAATATTTTACGGAATCGTAACGTGCTTCCAAAGAAGCGCTGTTGCAGTCATCTTCGAGCGCTTCCATTTCCCGCTGAGATGAAAGAATAGCTGCTTCAAAGTGAAGAAAGATGTTATTAAGGAAATTTTTTGGTGTGCTCACTCCTAAATATTTGCGTCTGATCTTAGATTTTATCACAATAATCTTATTTTCTATAATATTTAACAGTCCAGTAGTTGAGCTCCTGTCCGCTTGTTTTTCTTGTTTTTTTCGAAATTGTTATCTCAAAATAACGTTAACTTAATTCCCTTATAATACTGCTTAAAATCGCAAACATTTTAAAAGCCAATTCTAAGTTGAAGCACACATAGCTCATCCCTTTTGTGTGTAAATACGCCAGAACAGGAAATTAAAAATTCTTTCCGAGTCAAAGAATTTCCTTCACTGAATGCAAGTCCTTCCTAGTATGAATATATATCCTTCCCTAACTTTTTGGGCTGGGATCTGAGAAAAACAAAAACAACATAAACAAATTCAGACTGGAAGGAAGTTTCTCTGTTGTCCGCTTAGGTAAAAAAAAAAAATTCTACTATAAAGTTAGTTGGCTCAGATCGACTCGGCTTGGAAGTGAAATATGTTTAAGAGTTTTCGTCTACAGCCAGAAAAAGGCTAAATAAATTCAACAAACTTTTTCAGGAGTTCGAGCAAATAAAACAGTCTTGTATTTGCCATGGCGAGAAAATGAAAAGTTTTGATAGTTCACCGAGAAATTTGCGCTAAAAAATTGCATTTAAAATTCGCAATATGCATAAATTATTATTCTAAAAAACAAAAATAAACGTGTCAGGAAGTGTGTAGAGCAGTTTGGATTTATTTTTAAGTTGGTGTAAAATGTGGACTGTGTAGGTACTACTTGCTGTTTTTAATGGAATGTATTTTATTATACGCGTGGATTTTTTAATTTACAGTCTATCACCTTTGTGTGGAACGGAGGTAGTTGTTCATTTTTGAAATACATCTGATCGTCTGCATCTAGTTTTGTTACTTAGTGAGATTATAACTCCCGGCAAAAATATAAATACCAAAATAACGTATAAGGAGCTAAAAATATAAATGGTTGAATGATTCGAATGATTACATTCCTCCATCTTGCTGAGGGATTGATTCTGTATAGAACTTTTATGGAATAATCTCATTTCATTCCTTCAAAGTGTTCCAGGGAAGAAGTACGATGAGAGCTGAGTGATATTTCTAATAGGAATATTGCCGAGAATTTTTTTTGTAAATTATTCAAAATTGTAATTTTAGAAAATAAAAAGCTAAGAATGAAGTTTGTCGATATTATAGATTAGGACTCAGGAAACTTTCTATTTATTATCCCCAGAATATATTTATTTACGCCGTCATGTTACCCTCTTGATTTGAAAGGAAGGGAATCATCGATTATGCCCCTTAAATACCTACGGATGGTCATGGTGACCGGTGATGAATTATTATAGTTGTTCCAAAATCTGGGACGATTATAAGAAATGTTGATAAATAATAGTCATGCCTAGGATCTTAACTGTTGTAATAAAATAAAAAAAAAGAAGACAAGTAACATTCCTTTGAGTTTGGACTGCGTGCGCACTTTCCCCCACTTAATGCGCTTTATAAATATCTCGCCGCGAGTTTTATGTTTCTATTGTTCGGATTAGTGCTGTGATCCCCCTATATCTTAATTGCACATCCGAGGTAAGCCTATTCCATTTCTTTCAATCCGTCCGCATTCAAAATACCGTAATTACATAGTGAAACCTGTTTCCCTATTAGAGATAACCCTATCGAATTAGAGTCGATCTAAGGTGCAAAAAATATAGTAACCCAGTTCAAATATATTAAAGACTTAGTACGTTTTGAATAGAATTTTAGGTATGTTGCCTTAGAAATATGCCAAGAAAATAGAAACAGTAAATAGTCAATGAAATTGTGAAGTTTTTAAAATAGGTGTGGGTGAAAATAGTTATGTTACTCTTTTTTTAAATCACTCTCAAAGATTTTGGTACATTTTATTATGGAATCAAATCTTTTTTCATCAGAAATCTCAGAGCATATATGAGGATGATTCGGGTACCCCTGAGGTAATCTACCTCTGGTCTTCCACTTGACATTATTTCTTAGGACACCCAGTATATATGCTTCTGTATATTTGTTGCAACATGAATTGATAAAACGATTTTTGAAAGTATGTTGGAAACTCATTCATGGTCTTTCGCCTCCTCAGGTATTATGGATTGAAATAATTCTATCCGGTCGTGAAATAGGAGTTGTCTTAGATGGCGTTATATTTGAACCTCATCCTATAAATGACGGTATACCCCAGAGCTCTGTTATCTCTCCACTCCTCTTCCTAATTTTCATTAATGATTTGCTTTCCATAACTTTCAATTCCATCTATAGTTTTGCCCATGAGATAACAGAGCCATGGTGTACACCGTCATTTATAGAATGAGGTTCAGTTGTAACGCCATCTAGCAAAATCCGTATTTGATGACTGGATAAAAAAATTCCAATCCATAACACTAGAGGCGGGGAGAGAACAAATGATTAAAAAAATGTTATAGCCGAAACTAATTAGAACAAAAAGGGAGCAGGCCCAACTACTTTGAAAGCAAGAAAAATTAAAACTAAAATAACTGCTGCATAATTGAGTATAGTCAATTGTTGAAGAATCTTTCAGAGTATTATGGCTGAGCAGTTCGTTCAATGAAATTTGTAAAATATAATATGGGGAGCATTCTGCCACGAAATCTCACCTGATAATAATTCTGATCATCAATTTGCTCTTCGGGAGAGAAATTATAGAGAAAATAGCATCAGGTAGAAGCTAAGGGATCTTCTGACAAATATTTACATATATCAGCCCTCGATAAAAATGGGTCAGGATGTTTTGAAGTCAATTTGTGGAAATTGGAAGTTATTGTCATTCAATGAGGGAGGTACGATGCAATTTTAAATATCATAGAAATAATGGATGTAACTATTAGATAGACAGCTACGGATTTCCAGGCAAGATATAGCGCAGAGTCAAAACTATCTCTAAAAATGGATCTTAGGACAGTTCGTAGGAATTAAGTTTCTGCTGCCATATTCGAGCAATTCGAAGAAACCAAGGGAATATTGTATGCCCCGTATTGTATTGATCATCGCATAGTTATAAGTACACAGTTCATATGAAAATCTCCTACTCAAAACTTGAAACCCATTTTCTCGTTTTTGAAAACGGTGTAAGTTTTCAAAACAAGAGTTTACAAACTATTCATCTCAAGTTTGGCCGTATCAAAAACTTCATGGTTATCGGAAATATTCAAGGCCCAGTCACACTAGGATGATCCCTTAATGAGTGTTAGCCTCCTTATACATGTAAAAACCCCTTTTGCTCTTCATTTAAAGCTGACAATATCGATACAATCCGCAGGTCTCCATGAAATTCAAAATTATAAAATACATTTACCACTCTAACATAGTCATAATAATGTAAGCGCAATTTATAATCATTTGTTTTATTTGAACACCAAACCAATAACTACTCAGATGATAATGAATTAAATCATTTTTAATTCCCAAATGAGTACCATAACAACAACTATCACAATAAGTTCCATGTAATTCACAACAACTTTCAACCACAATATAAAAAAAAGTCGCGAGTAAATATAAAAAGCAACAAGGACTGTGTTGGCGCCCACCATTAAAAACTCTGTTCAAAGACATTTTATTACTAAAGTTTAAGCTCCGAAGTAATAAATCGTCGGTTTAAAACATGGGTCTGAACCGAAACTTTACCAAGTTGGAGGGAATCACCGCAGAAAAACCGAACAATAAACCTCAATTAATCTTCTTTTTTCCATTGGGTTAATTCAAACAGATCTAGTTCAACAGTTTTCCCACGAAAGGGAACATTTAAAGTAAATTCAACCAACTAAGTGGCATTTTGTTAGTAAAAAAAAATTATTAAAGGAAAATATTTTGATCTTTAAATTTGTTCATGGTATATGTAAATGAAACATACACATACACACGCTAAGTTAATTCAATGTTTATGTATTAATTACTATCCAATAATGAGTTGAAATCATTCCCAATTTTGATTGTTGTATACCCTAAAGCTACCTAAATCTTAAGTAGTACTACCCTAGGTATGTATGTATGTTGTTGACTTTCTCGGAACCTCTGACCCCTTTAAGTGATTACGGAAATATTAATTGGAGCATTCCATGTATAAATCATTTTCTAATTAAATTTATCTCTACTTCCTGTTTAATCTAATTTAACTCGTAGACAGGAAGGATGTCGATTATTTTCAGCACACTTAATCTTTACCGGTTCCAATTACTTTAAATAACTCAGCGACGCCACATTCCTGGTATAAGGAGGAGGATACTAATATCTTAAGTGTTAAGATTTTAATAAAATTTCGTGAAAATTTTGAATAAATAAAATCATGATTTGCATTTGCAAATTTCTCTTTGACATATATAAAAATTAGTTCGAGATACTTATTTGGCAATGCATCTCTGTGTATAATCCGTCATTGAAAATTGTCCTATATATAAGGTTTTCAAAAGAAATGCAGAGGGGATTCTGCTTGACTTTTGGTTGATACATAAATATCTACACAGTTGCAGTCTGCAGCAGACAGAAATCGAAATTCGAAAATTTGTTTAAAGAAATTTCGATTTTTCGAAATCAGACTGTTTTTTTTTACATTTTTCGTAATTTATATGAGGGGGTTGTGTCTGATGTTGAGTTATGGATTTTTTGAAAATTAGTTCTCATTAGTTTTAGTTTCGCAACATTTCTTTATTTTCAATTAGTGATATTTAATTAAAAGGGTTTGAAAAGAAAAAGCTTATAAAGCTGCCGTAGAATAGTAGAAATTAATGTATTTCATAGAAATAGTTAAAAAAGCATGACATATCCCACTGGGTCTCAAAAAAACCATAATTGATATGGTGATAAAGCATCTGCACAAATCTACAGCGCGGCGGGAAAAACATAAAATTGCACCAATAAGGATATAAGAACTATAAGGCAAAATAATTTCTACTTTAGTTAAGTGGATTTTACTAATTAAGCATTTGAGTCTTAAGATGTCAGATGTAGGTACATAAGTATGTACAGTGACTCGCACAAAAATTCCACGTTTTTTATGTACAAGCAAAATAGTTGGGTTTTATAAGACACTGTGCTCTCACAAATTCTTGAAAATCATGTAACGCGATGTTTCATAGTAAAAATTTATTTTGTTCGAACAATGTTGGAAAGAGCTTATTTGTTGCAGTGGCGTGAATAGTTTTTCGTGCTTGACGAAATATTTCAAATAAAGGTAAGAAAAATTATTTTGAGTTTATATTTCCGTGAGTTAGTAGATTATTTTGTTATAACAAAAAGAAATAATATAAACTAATCTAATAAAGCTAACCTAAAGGATAAATGCCAAAAGCTATCCAATAGAACGTGAAGGCCTAGCAATTGTTGGTGATCTTCAAAAGAAGAAATCAGTTCGAAAAATTACAGATTTGCACGAAATGAACTCTGGTGGGCGACAAAGTAAACTAAATTCGGAGACAAAGTGTTGTATCGAAAGATTGGTTATGACTGAAGTGGTAGATGCAGCTGTACAAGCCAACAAGGTAATCAGCACAACAGTTTCCAATGATACTGTTGGAAAATGCCTTAAATCAGATTTTAAAGTAAAAGCAAAGGTAATAAAAAAAAAACACTTTTAACCGACCGCCATAAAGAGGCGGGGCTTCAATTTGCCAGAAAATACAATGACTGGACGCCAGAGCAGTAGAAGTTGGTAACATGGTCTGACTAGTCAAAAATAAACAGGTTATCTTCAGATGAACGGCATTGGACGTGAGTGAACAAGTTCGTTGGCTTAAAAGAACGTATTCCCCAAATTTCGAGATGGCTCATGAATGGCTTGGGGATGCTTCAAAGGTACCCAAGTTGGAATATTGATACGTAAAAGGGGAGATTTGGTTGCGAGACTGGAAATAGCTTTTTTATGCAAGACAACGTCCAAGACATACTGCTCGCATAACGACCAATGGCTAAAAGATCATGATATTGAGACTCTAAGAAAGCCCCCAGAATAATCGGATCTCAATCCTATTAAGTATTTATGGCGATATTTGAAAAGAATAGTAATAACATGCAACAATATTCCAAAACTCTGAGAAACAACTTTGGGTACGCGTTTAACAACGTGGAATGAGATTGATCCACAATATTTGGAGAATTTGTTAGGAAGTATGCTAAAAAGAGTGAAGGTCAAAGTCGCGCACACTAAATATTAAATAAATAAAAAAAATTGTACTATTTAATTAGTCTACAAATCTATTTTCTGACGTAACTTTATATTGTAAACACCTTTAATTTGTTATGAATAAATATTTAGATTTTCCCAAAAATCAATTTCAATAACTTTTTATCAACAGTTTTCATATATTGAAAAAATAGGTTTACAAGATTAAGAAGGTCTCTTACATATCTCGTTATAGAGGCCTTTATAACTATTGAACAGTTACAGATAGCGCATAGATGTAAATGGTCAAATTAAAGAGGAGAGTCGACAGTTTTTATAAAAAAATACGTTACGCACCGTTTCGTAAGACAAACGTAATTGAAGTCTACAAAAAGGTAAGACGATCCGAAATTGTTAATTTAGATCACGGTAATTCCTTAGGGGAGAGTGGTGCGGGGTAGATCGAGAAGTCGTTGGAAAGGCCATGAGTTCTACTTACAATGAACTCTATAAGTGACATATATAAAATTCACAAATACCCCACCTTTTGTAGTACGAATTTAGTCCCTATTGACTGGACTAGTTATCGAGGTTCGGAAAAAGTTTTTTTTTTTTTAGTATTTATAAAAAAGTTTCAAAAGTCGTACAAACTTGAAGCAATGTGAACTCTGATATTTTCAAAACTTGTTTTTGAACTTTATTTCGGCCACCACAACAAAATTATTAATTGTAAAATAATGTTTCTAATAGTTAAAAATATAAAAATAAACAAGTGTTGTAAAACAGTAGAATTTGTAAAAAGAAAAACACAAAAGGTCTGAAATTTGGTTGCAAATGTTCAGATCATTGTTCGTTACAACTTTCGAAATTGGCAAAAATTAACAAAATTTTTATTTTTCACTATTTATTGTAGTGAAAATATTGCATAAGTTTTGCAAGTCTTACATACTCCTTTGAATATGTCTTACGCCATCAGAAATTTTTTCAACAGTTTCTAATGCACTATGATGGCCACAACAATGTAAGTCTAGATTCGGGTCCCCGGGCTGTACAAATTTTTAATGAGCATTTTGTAGGCACTTATTGCTTTAAGTTCGCAGAGTACTTTTGAATTTTTTTTTTTATAAAAGTAGTAAAAACTTTTTTGATTTTTTTTGTTTTTTTTTTTTCAATTCTTCCATCTTCCGGACCTCAGTGATGGTTGCAAAATTAAATTTATGGTTTACCTCAACAAATATTCCATCAAAGTCAAAAAACTTCAACGGTATTTAGAAAATGTAAAGGTTTCCGAAGTTTTGAAAAATCATCAAATTTATTAAAAATGAACTTTTTCAAATATGCAGAAAGGGTTGTACCGTACCATGGATTGAACCATGAGTAAAAATTATAATCAGCAAAGTTGTATATGACCAAGATAACTGGGAGCAGGAATTTGGTTCATAAAATCCACGCTCTGATAAAAAATACGTTTCTCAAGTCAAATAATAAAAAAATGTCACACGCTTCAACTGAATTATTTTTTTTGAGAGCATGAAGATGCATAAACTCGTATGCATTTGATTGTTTTCAATTCAATTGATTTGCTGATGTCGAATATCAATTTCAATCTCACTATAACTGTGAGCAAAATGCCAACAAAACGCCATAGCCAATGAGAAACTCCTTTTTTTCCATCCCATAACCACGTTTCCTCCTTGGCAAAGAGTTTTCTTTAAATAAATTTCCACTTCGCTACAGGATAAGGCGCCAGGCATCCCGACATCTTTTGAGTGTTAACACTCGCAAGAATTGAACATATTTCAAGCGGGGTCAGGTCAATTCAATATGCAAAATTCCGTATTGGGATTTTGTGTCAATAGTCAACCAAATGTTTTGACACACAATGAATTTCTTGGCATCGCATCAGATCTAATGGGGCTGAAGCAAGTAGGTACTAAGAACACTTCGAATATGTACAACGTAAATGAATGTCGCAGCGTTATCACCATATGTGGGATAGAATTCATCAACAAAATATCTCAATAAGACGCCGCGTTTCATTAACTTAGTTGTCGTCGTCGTCGTTTTAAGTACGCCTTCTATTTTACAAAGATGTCATCAATCTTGCGGCCTAGAAAGCCATACAAGCGGAATATTGAATACATTTTGGCACGTTACGTGACATAAAGTCATTATCCTCTAATTACGGGTAATTATTCATTACCGAGTTTTTCTTTCATCGTAAGACTTTACGTAAGTCATTCTCTTTGAATTGTGCAGGCTTTTCTTATTGAAAATGACTACGAGCGGGCGGGATCGGTTAAAGCTGCTTTCCCACCGCCGCGTTGCTGGCCGCCTCTGCTCAAGACTTTTATTCTCATTTGAAGTAATTATGACTTTGCGGAAATTTTATTGAATAAAAAGGAGTGAGTGATTCGAGAAAATTTTAACTAAATTAGACGAAATGAGGGTACTTAGAGGGATATTTTTTGTAGAAGAAGGAAAATTATTTTGCTGCTGCTTTCAATTTGACAAAAACCATACGGGCAGAGAAGATGATTAGCTTTCAAATTTACAAAGGACTTGAGACTTTACTTTGCTCTAAGTCTTTGAAAAATATCTTTGAAGCAAAAGCGCTTGGGGAATGAATTTTAGATGTTTTCATTTGAGAATTTTATTTTCTTCTAAGAGACTGGCTTTCAGAATTGTTTCACCTAATTGAATGAGAAATTTGTAAATAATTACTGTATACGAACATGATAAACATTATTAATCTGTTAATTTTAAGATGATTGATTAATGAAAAGTGAATTCAAGGTAAAAAATATATTTTTGTTTTTTGTTTTTTATTATTAAGTCAAACTCAGGGTATACTCTATGATGCAAAATCCAGCATGACAGGAAGGAGATAGGGAAAGGATTAGGGGAGTGTGGCGGAGTTCTGATATATGTCAGTAAACTTCACAGATTGTAAGCACGAGAAAAACTCTTCCACATTCTCACTGTTCGGGATAAGGAAGCATCACAAAATTTTACTGTACGGCCGAAAGTATTTTGAAGGGTGAAAGGAAATGCGCGGCTTTTGATAAAAGAGTGAAAGACATCCAACGTTGCGGCGGTGCTCGAGAGAGTCGATATGACAATGCAACTGTCAAATAGCCAATGATGTTGAAGGCTCTCTTTTTGACAATATCTAATGAAGCTAAGGTTGGCCACGATTAGGGACTCATCGAAATTGTGCAGACTAGGGGTCCAACCTTCCGCAAAAAAAGTCATTAAGTCTCCAGATAAACGTCCAGTTCGGAAGCCATATTGGCGATCGTTGATGAGTTGATTGGTTTCTAGATACTTAATTCATTTCGAGTTAATGACAGATTCAAAAACCTCGGAATGAATCGAAGTGATTGCAATTAATTTCCAAGTAGTTGGAAAAATTTCTCTGAAATAAGACAAGGAGAATAGTTTGTGGAGAGGTTTAGCCAAGGATGAGGCACAACTTTTATGTAACGGGGGCGAGAAAGAATCCGTACCTGCAGCTTTTACAGACATTGATCTACTTAAGGATATTGAGTACATCTTTATACGGATTTGTGTTGGGTGTTGTACACATTTACACGGGGATGCAAAACAGGTGTCTATGAAGTGAACGGATGACGAGAATTTGAAGCGTTCGAGTAGCCAGGAAGTCAATATTATAATGTAAGAAGAGGATTAGAACTAATTAAGAACAGCTGATAGACTAAAAAATGTTAAATAAATTGTTGAACAACGTAAAATAGAATCTAATTATGAACTACTAGGTCAGGAGTAAGTGGTATTGGAAATAGGTGCAAATCTAGAAAATGAACCCCTAATCTGGTACACCGACGATTCTGAAACCGAAAAGGGAGTATAGAGGCAGGAATATGTTGTGTACCGCCAAGATCTAACATTCACCAAAGATTAGAAAAATGCGCATCAATATTCTAGGCAGAAGTATCCCACCGCGAAAAGTTCGGAGCACTCCAAAGCAAGTCAGTTTGGAGCGCTTACATTTAGCCCCAAAGGAAGCGTACTGAAAGCATTTTAGTATATGATTAAAGGAGTTCTGATATGAAAATGACTCATATACTCAATTCTTTCGTAAGCTTTGCTGTAAAATATAGCTATTTTTCTACTTATTTTACAACTTGAGATATTCTGATCATTTCAAATCATCTAGTTTAGCTGTGCACTGTGTATAGTTGGTGGACTGTAGATATTCCTAGAAAGCTCCTCTATTCCCGTACCAAAATCTATTTAAGAGAACTACTTTTTCTGTGTTATAGATATTCTAAAAACTCTTTTTAAGAGCACTCATATGGAAGGTAAAATGGAGGGCTGACCTTTGCGGACATGCCGAAAGGTACGAAAAGCGAGCGATATTTGCTTCCGAAAACTCAGTCTCCTCCTAAAGTAAAAAAATATATATATATATATATCTATACAGTTAGGCAAGCGGCACTGAAATTCATCTCATTACTTGAAGATAAAAGAAGATTACTGTAGATATATTTCCAAATATTAACAAACCTTGACACTAAAAACCACCTAACACTTTAATGGGTACAAGAATATTTGGGAATTGATAGTAATGAAAAAGTAGACACACTAGCTAAGAAGAAAGCATCCACTCCCCTCATCGAACCAGAAACTTACCACACAAAGCTTGATCCACAACAAATGGACCAGACATGCACATCAGTAATAGACTCCAGACAAACAAAAAGATTCTTCAAAGACCCGTCACAAGATAAGAGTCTGAAAATTTTATTTAACCAAGGGGTTGAAAGTTTTATTATAAAATTTGTTATTATCTTTTCCCATACGGGACTCGAACTCACTATTTTTAGAATCTGTCATAGATGAAATAGAAGGATTTTAGCGAACTTTTTATTTTTCTGATTCTATATTAAATTAATAAATACAAGAGAAAAAGCAACCGCCTCGTTCGGGATTTGAAGCCGGAAGGAAGCTTTTTCTTTTTTTTTAAATTGTAAGTTCTAGTCTCGTGTGGGACAAGATAAAAATAAATAAAATTACAAAAATTGACAATTTATTTGTGCGCTTTCATCGTTTCTTGTTAATGCCAGCTGAAAGCAACTGTGGCTTAATAGGCTAGTTACAAATTAAGAAATGCAGGAGGAGAAATCACTTGTCTCGTTTGCTTAGAGATTAGAGCAATCCTCCGGATAGCGGAAGGTCCCGGCCTTAAGCCGCGATGAGGCGGTTTTTTGTTCTCTTGTATTTACTAATTTAGTATAGAATCGTAAAAATACAAATTTGTCTAAAATTTTTCTATAAAACTTATTGTTATTATTTACTTTTTATTTATTATTATTAATAAAAAATTGGCTGCTCGGGCTATCGGTCTTTCTTTTGGACAACAAACTACAGATTGGTGTCTACAAATTTTTTTTAATTTCAAATTATGGCACAACGTTTCGCGAGTGAACACTCCGCGTCTTCAGGTGGTCTTATCTACAAAGAATCGATAGTAAGCTTTTGCCAAAATTTACAATGTTTTTACTACTTACGGAATATGAATATTATTAAAAAATATAACATGAAGCAATACAATATTAAATTAGACATTTACTGAAGAACACTGTAATTAAATAAATTATTTTACATATGCACAAAAACTGGGAAGAAAAAATTCACTTCTAAAAACAAAAACACATTTGAGACCAACATTAGATCTCACGCCTAGGAAAATGAAAACAGCATCCACATTGCGCGATTTGTCGTTATTTTATGAACCGAAGAGGGAATGTTCTTGGATAGTAACATGTATATACATATGTACACGTAAATTTATGTATAAATAAAAACACCAACTTTAAACTAATTAACTCTTAATTAAAATCAATTTGGAAAGATAGAGAAATTACATTGGCGACTTATATACGAAAGTGAATTTAAAGGTCACGGCGATTCACTTCAGCTTCCAGACTTCAGACTAACTGTTTATATATTTTTTACCCATTTTGCAATTACTCATTTGTGTGCTTTTTACTTTTATAAACCGCTGATTTCGCGTATACCGCGCAGGAAAAGGTGAATTTAATATTATACCTTGCTTCTCTCAGGAACGGAAATTATTTTTTGTCAAATAGGATCGTTAATGAACAAAAGGAAAATATTAGTTGAATTTTGTAAAAATGGCTAAAATATAAAGGAAAAATGCAAATGTTGCTTGCAGTTAATTTAATACGGATTTTATATTATATTCTTTAGGGTATGATCTATAGCATTTAGCTACGAGTTTTACGTTAAAAGTCAGAACGAAATGGCTAAAGGCTTTTATTTTTTTAAGTCATCAGTAATCGTTATGAGATAATTAAAATTTTTCTTATCACGAATAAAAATATTTTTCTGATCATAAATAAAAGTCAGATCATGAGTTTTATTTTTCTTGGTAAAGAAAACAACAAGAATTTTATTTTACTTTACTGAGTAAATTTATGTTCTTTGTGTACTTTGTTGCTGTTGTTGGTTTGTTTACCTTTTCGACGGGGACTGTTTATATATATTTTTGTATTTTGAATGCATTTTATGTTTTTACTTTATTAAAAATTTTAAATATTATAATTTTTTAACTCATGATTTTTTTTTTTAATTTTAGTTTGTAGCTGGTCGCTGTAAGGATGCTATAGAAGAGCCCTATGGAGAGGGGAATCAGCATTTCAAATTGGGTAAGCAAAAAAAATTCTTATGTATATATTTTCCCAAGCATCCCTATACTACCTTAGTATACCCGAATAAAATCGAAAAAGGCATAACTATTAAACCGTAAAACATCGGAAAGGATGGGGTCTTTAGCAAGTTAAAATAAAAATATTTACTTGAAAATTATCGCAAATTCATCAATGAATGATACTGGAGGGTTTCTATTTCATTGAAAACTCAGCTCTCATAACTAAGTGTTAATAAGAAATTATAAAAACAAATGAGTTGTGCATAAAATTAAAAAGATATTACAGCCCCTCTCTGTCGGTACGTATGCCAATAACCAGAGCTTTTAATGCGCAGATTGTATAATAAATTTAGGTTAAAGTGCCGGTCATCAATTCGAAAATAAATTAGGCTCAAATAGAGATTTTTGTAATACTCGTACTACATCCGTGGTATCTTGCCTTTATTCAACAATTTGGCATTGATCAATGTAACATTCGAGGATGTATGGAAGTTAAGCCAACCTTTGTATACGACTTCTCTCAATTCATGGAAGTATGGATTACGCATTGATTCTGCTTCTCGAATCCTTGTCAATTATATCTTTAGTAGGTATATTAATATCAGAATCAAATAATTCCATTTAAGGTTCTCTCCATCTGCCTTCAATCCCTTTTAGGATTCAACGTAATTGAAAGAAAATAAAGTTATCTATCCTATTGACGTCCTAAAACTTAATTATCAGCTCAACAAAAAGAGAGAAAAATAAAACGAAATCGATAACTACCGCATTTTTAAAATTGGCAAAATTAAGAAGAGCTTTTCAAAAACGCATAGCCTACAAAAAAGAACTCCTTTGGAGGTATGTAAGTCAAATGAAATAGCTAAAATTTTTCGATTGGACGTTTTTTCTTCATGCATTTTCCATATTCAGCTACTCACGATGACTTTCCAATTTTAACTTTCGATACCTAAACCGAAAATCCTTTAAAAGAATTTCTTAAAACAAAGGCATGGTAGCATACCCAGAGCCACATCTTTTTATGGGGACATTTTAACTCTGGAGTAAACTGAATCCCTCTATAAAAGTACAAAGGGACTTTATCCCTTTGTGCTGGGCGTTTGTTGAGTAATAGAAATGCTCCTTATGGGGCTCTTGATACTGAGCAATTGGTTGTAGAACAAATAAAAGGAACTTCACATTTGATATATATATAAAGAGGATTTGGCCATGGAGGCGATAACAAGATTCTACAGAAGAAGGAAAAAAAGCAAAAACAAGCCAAAACAAAATAGTTTTAAAGCTTTTCTTATATTCTTTATGTGACACAAAAATATTTGACCTTTTCACTGAGGTATTTGAGTTTTGCAATAACTTTTAAATGCAATCCGTTTTTGTAAATATTTCGTAAGACTGCAACGTCGGGTCGAGTATTGAGTCAGAACATTGTCCAGGGTTACAATCCCACGACGTTGAGAAATGAGATGTTCTTATTGAAATTCAATATTTTACTTCGTCTTTTTCTAGCAATACCAGAGTGGCCCCATTATAATTTATTAGCCTACTTACTCTATAATTATATTACAGCTTATTTGCACTGATATTATGTATAATATTCTATCATATAAGTATCCTAACGGGGGGGGAGGGGGGGGGGGGCGAATTCGTACGTCAGACCACGCATGAGGAGAGAATACGCCGTTGCGTTGACACGAGGGTAAGGTCAGGAACAAATGTACAGCGTCACAATGATGTGCATGGTCGAGTTGCTCGGAGGCAACTGACGAATTCTATACTGGCTTCTGGTTATTTATAGGTCAGCAGCGTATAGCTCCCTGAGCCGTGGTACTAGATATGACGGCTAAGTTTATTTCGGAAACGGACTGGCTTAACTTCTGGTACTTGTTCGGTACTGCGGTTATAGTAAACTGATCACTGACTTATTGATAGGACGGCGGCGTATAGTTCCCTCAGTGGTGGTACTGGAAAATGGCTATGTCCAGTCCACGATTGACTGCGTGCGTCGGTATCTTCCCTAGTACAGACTGGAAGCTCTGGTCGGTGCCGGTATCGATCGAAGGCTATCTCACTAGTCTGGTGACCCCTGATATATATGGTCTGGAAAACTGGGGTGCCGTGTGCATTGGGTACGGAATAGTCTGCACCTCCATTCGATATATCGTCAATCCACTGTAAGGCCCAACTCTCACGGGTCGGTACGATAGCAACATAGTATGGGTAGGATATTTATCCCGACGATGTCATATCGCATGGAGCTCTCTCATGGTCATACATACTATGGACTAAATCAGCAGCAATTTTGTGTTAATATTAGGACAAAATTCACTAGTCAACTCGGTAAATGACTCTTATGCGTACCAAAACCCTGCTGCATTTCATCTGTGCAGCGTAGACCCATGTGTAGGTTCTCATTAAAATAGAGGATGGCGACAAAGGCTCAGCATGTTTACCGAGTCGATGTTGTACTTATGTTGTACCGATCCGTGAGGGAAGGACCCAAGTGATCACGTAATGTGATGATTTACTCTGTGGGAAAAAAAAACATATGAGTGATTGTGGCTATGCAATATGGATATAGATATGGAGACGCCAGTGCATGACAACGTGTACTAGTACGGCATACAATACATAATATATTATTTCCGAAAAAGGGCATATTTGAAAACGGTCTTAGTCAATTCATTCGTATGATATTTATTTATCGAAATGTATAGATACATTGTATGACCATTCCAGTAGTGATAGGCTCGAATTCCACCTTGAATTACCCTGCATTTTTTCCTACCTAACGCCTCCTTTTGCATTTTCTATGACCTCGCAATTTCAACCTAAATCGACTCTGAAAAACAGAGATCATTGCAATGTATATAACATATGAACCTTTAAAGAATCTGGAACAACAACTGGTATTCTTCCAAAATGTTGCGCGACAGATGACAGTCGATACTGCGGATTAATTAGCTGAAAAAATATAAGATTCAAGAAACCGTACTGACAAATAAGATAGAATCAGGTGATGAGGATCTATGAAGAGATAAATGAAGATGAAACAAAATGAATTGGACACAATAATATACTATATTTAACAGAAGTTTATTTTAATACAAATTTCTCCGAAAGAAAAATATTTCTTTGTTATTCAGTTGGCCTCACACGACTCGCGATTCTTTACGCTTAAATCTGAGACTAAAAAAATTTTTTTTTTCCCTGGAATAATCCTAAGGTTGCAACGAAATTGTGTCTGCAGTTTAACATAAACTGAGTAATTTTTTTGGGGTAAATATATAGAAAAAGTTCGATTCATATGGGATAGATGCAGACCTTAAATAAGAATCAAGCTGTCGCTAGCTCAGAAATCATTAGTTGATGTATTGGTAGAAATTAAAATCTTATCGAATTATCGAGATACTGAATTCTATGCTTTATTTAGTTCACTATGATTGGAAAGGTGTTGATTTGATTTTATAAAAGGTTTTCTATGAATTCTACGAGATTTTTTGTTTAGATTCAAAACACCAGGGAATAGACTTAAAACGGTTTTCCTTACCTTAGCAGAAAGGGTAGGACGAAATATGAAGAAGTAATTTTTCCGAAGTTACCAAAATCAGATTGGATGGTCCCTTTTTAGCACAATGAAACTGATCTATAGTAACAGTATTATACCAAATTTTCTGCTAATCAAATCAAGTTGCATCCACAAATTATTTAGGAAAGGCTACAGCAATTATGATAATTTTGGGAGCTAGTTTGCAGCTGGACATGTTCGACACCTACTGATAGGTTGGATGTAATATGTCTACATTTTCCATAGCAAAGCTACTGACCCACAATATAAATGGCTTCTACTTATAATATATTGGTTCTGGATGGTGCTCGAACATTAATTCCTAAGATTACTTTAGAACGTCGAAGATGTGTTCCTTTCTCTTTGCTGAAGTATTCTTCTTCGTACACCAGACATCCTAAATTTTGTTTCTTTATGGTTTACTTTTTCATAGAATGCTTTCTCGTTTTTGATACAATTTGCAAACAAACTTGACACAACTTTAACAGTTCAATTAAATCTATAGTCGAAAACATTTTAAAACCTTCGATTACAGTCAAAATAACTCCAAAGACATCAATATCAGACCTGCTCTAGACTGCTAATATTAAAATGTATTTCTCATACTTCTGCTTTCTTTTAGTTCGTAGCATCTGTCTTTTTTTTATCGAAGACTATCACATCGATCTATATTTAATCTAGAATTGTCCTCAAAATATGAAAACCTTTTACATACAAATGTTACAGAAAGTTACTTGCACAAAACCATCCTAATATCTTCTCTATCTCTGTTATGTTTGTCGAAGGTGGTGTCGACATAAAAGTCTTATCCCTTACATTTAAGCATGACTCTTCTTTACTGAGATCTGAATTATTTATCTTAATTTAATACTCACGTCCTCATACCATCCATATAATACGTATGTAGTATATCCCCATACAACACACTATCCCCTGTCAGATTCCTTAACATGTTTACATTTTCACAACCAGGCACGTTTCTCAGCGTGAGTAATATTCATTTAATGATTTTTGGTGATTACGTGATTTCGTATATCGTTTGGGTTCTCATGGAGTCACGCGATCTAAAAATAAATAAAGAAATGAAAATGTCCAGTGTATCCTGTTAAGAAAGGATTAACACAACTCTTGTCTTAGTTAGTTTGACACAATTTCCCCTTTCTTATATACCACAGCACAGACGTGCGAAGGGGTACCAATTATTATCAAGTTGAAATGATGAAAGGAGCTAGATATCAACCAACATTTATTTTCTTCCTCTTCGAACTGAATTTACGATTATTTTAATTTTGTTCTTTAGTTAAGATCCATAATTTCACGAAATAATTTAGATTTACAATTAGGACCCTCTTCCTGCTTAGACATATACGTTCGTACGTTGAGGAATAATTTTCAGTAATTTAGAATTATGTTTTGAGAGTAAAACAATACAGAATTGTGTAATATCCAACTAAGTTTTCATTCAAACCTCAAGTTGAATTAGTTTGCCTCTAAAAGGAAGCGCGATTGAATTCATGGTTTGAATTCGCTCACCATTCCAAATTGGCATTAACATATTACAAAAAATTAAAAAAAAAAATGTTATGTAAATAAAAAAAATCGCACAAACAAATGTGATTGTATTACAGTCCGAATTCTAAAAGTCTGCAGAGTATATCCGCATAAAAATTCATTTCTGGCGTATTTATTTAAAGAAAATATTTCCTTTCTCCCAAACATGGGAATTTATAGTTAAATTAATCAGAGCGACATCTAAAAAATGTTAGCTAAAACAAATCTCTGGTGCTATGATTTCATTTCCAGAATGTCCTCATCCCCAATATAAGAAATTCATTTTCTATGGACTTAGCTGTGCTTGAACATGAATAAAAAACTTAGCTGTGAATGTAAGCACTGAAAGCTTGGAAGGCTATTTTAAAAGTTCTAGAAGTGACATCTATGATGTGAAAGCCGAATTAAACTAATTTTGTCGCATTTTAAAATTTCATCTGTCAAATTAAAACTACCAAATGGGAGATGGAAATTATGCAGTATTTTTCCAAAGGCAACTCACATAAATTTGGTTAGAAATTAATCTTGCCTTACTTCACCTAAAGAATTTGAATTTTCCCGGAACTGGATACGTACCTGGAAAAGGAAGTTGTGGTTAACGTTAAAACAAATAGCCTTAGACCCTTTTTCAGCTTACTACAAGAGAATTGTTTAATTTCACAAATTCGAATCGAAATACGTTAATTTTCTTCGGTTTACTTTTGTAATGCCCTCCCATCAAGTATCCTTAATGTGGGCATTTTCAATTCCTTTAAAAACCTTTTGATACCCAGCTTTTAATCAGTTGCTCGTAAACTTTACTTCATAATCGTTGAAAATCGTGGGAAATGTACTTTTCTTATTTCATTTGTAGATAGACTTTAATGTCTTTAACTTTAGTAACTTTGTTTTAGTAAAAGTTTTAGTATTGTTTTTCTTTTAGTAGCTCTACTGGTACTGTTAATCTATGTTACAGGTAATTCTACTTTAAATGTGGGCCTTTTTATAATTATATGTAAATTTGTATTTCCTGATATACTCTGAAGGACTTCCACCTCTTGCATACTATCGCCATATATAACAACTGTTGTATTGTATAGTAATTCAGTAAGTTGGAGCGCGGTTATAATGAGCAACGATTTTTCTTAAATCCCTGAATCGATTTCTTGAAGCTTTAAATATACCAATACCAAGTAGGATCAATCAGGGACAAAATGTGATATAGCATCCTTATGAAGTGCACTGTTGACGGAAGTGGAGTGATGACCAGTTTGTCACTATGCCCTACATACGGGGCATAATGACGAAGGGCATGGTGCATAATAACAAATTATATTTAATACATGAAATATTTTTTTTTTTAACAAAGCATATTATTATTAATTAATGACCATAATGAGCCTTGCAGGAATATGGTTTTTACAATAAAATTATGCATTCTAAAATGATAAACACCTCGAGTTTCGAATTCGAAAAATGCAAACTGAAATATCTGATAATTTACCTTTAAATAAATTCATTGATTTCGGTAGTTTTGGGATAAATAGGTTTACATACCAAAATTTCTTCTGTATTCATGGAACTCGAAAAGATATTGTTTTTACGAAATGCTGATTTCTCGGTTTTTGAGTAACCAACTTCCGAAAAATTCACAGCTTCCGAAATGCTAATCATATTAATTGTTGAAGTCATTTTCCTTGACAAAGAATTTTCTTCTAATGTAAAATAATGTCTTCTGAATCGGCTCTTCTTTGAGCCTACCAGAATATGAAAATCTAAAAATAATTATGCCCCGTAAAAAGCTTGTCATTATGGCCCTCAAAAATATCGTCACTTTGCCCCACCATATCTTAGTCTTTTTCCGACAGAAATTTGTCGTAAAGTAATATGAAATCTATCATTATCCCGACAAAATGTACACCATAAATATACTAGACTTTACTCACCATTCAAATCAAAACACCAAAAATATTTCCTCGAACACAATCTTTGGCAAAGCTGAAATTTTTGCATGTTTGCAAGATTCGTCTATTCTTTTCGTACAACAAACGTAGACTAATGTGAAAAAAATGTTGCACATATGTTGGCAATACTTAACCCTGCATTCTGGGTATCAAAGCCCGATTTTGGAATAAGTCTGATTACAGATAATATTCATTCGTCACTACGCCCCGTTCGTCATTATGACCCGGGCCGCCTCTACACCATTAATGCTACTACTTCATTTGGAATTTTACACGGACCGTAATTATTATGATCAAAACGAAAAATATTAAAAGATAATAATTTTTTTTAATCTTTATTATTTTAGTCAAATGTAATAGTTACATAATTATTTTTATTATTTAAATCACAATAATTATTAATTGTTAATTTTTAGATATTTTTTTATTTTTATCAAAACTAATAATTATTTGATGATTTTATTAATGAAGTGAATAAATAACAATTGTTGTTATTATATGTGTTTGGTTGATTGCGAGACGATCCTCAATAAAAATTACAAGAATTTCATTAAAGTTCCACACACGCACAATAAACTGTGCAAACTGCATTTTCTGCATTCACGTTAATACTTAGCGATCTTAGATGTAATCTATCTGATCTATCAATGCTAGAAAATATTTTTTTGTTGAGTTAAGCAACGAGTAATACAATAATAAAAACTCTAATTAAATTCGCGTAAGTTTTATTGATTATCGTATCACAATCAACCAAACACCGGTAATAACAACAATTTTTATTTATTCACTTCATTAATAAAAACCGTTAAATAATAATTATTTTTATTATAGAAAATGATTTTTGTTTTTTATAAAATAGAATAAAAATAAAAAACAATAATCGTAATTATTTTATCTAAAAACTAACAATTATAAATTAATAATTATTTGTGATTTAAATAATAAAAATCCAAAGAAATAATTTTAGAATGATTTTAATTTTTAAAAATAGATTTTTTTTTTCATTATTTCTTATAATGAGACTGCATGGAAATATGTAACTAATTCCCACTTCGAAGAACCTCCGTTTGGTATATGATTTTTTCATTTGAAAAATCAGTAATAATAATTTTTTGCGATCCCTGGAATTTTTGAATTTTATAGTCCCTTACCAAAGGGCGAAATGCAGGTTTGAAAACAAACACATTTAATTTCTTTAGCATGTAGGAAAGCTGCTATAAATAAAAAAAAAACTAATTTGACGATAATCACAAGCTATATAAATCCTCTATAAATACAGCCATGAGTTTCTATTTACAAGAACTGACTGAGTTCAGAAAAGGTCAACGGAGAAAGTTGTTCAAGTTCAAATCACGCAATCAATATTAGAACACGCAACCCATTAAATGATTCTCAAACCTCATCGTTACACCATTTCTACACAATACATAAAGGTGAGATCGAAACCTTTAACCCCATTTGTAAAAAAATCAATGGAGCTTTTCCAGGGAGCAGTTGGGATATCAGGACACAAAATATCAAAAACGAAGTCTTTAAATTCAACGACGAGGTGGAGATAATTTTTACTCTATCAACAGAAAAAAAAATAACATAAAAACTGACATATGCTTAACTATACTTCTTCACATATACATACATACTTATTAGCCAAGCCAATAGCTTCTATAATCCTATTTTAGGGGGGGGAAAAAAAACCTGAAAATATCAAATCGCAACGGTCACGTCGATAAATTCAATTCTTGAAAAGGGTACATTGTGGGGCATAATAAAATCGTCTGGACACGTTTGAAAGGCCCCCACCCACCCTCATGGAAAATCTTGAAATTTCATTTTGCATTGAGAAATTTATGTTCAAATGATGGCTATGATAGCTTTGAGGGTAGGAGGGATATCATTTTTCCTCTTTTTAGACTGTCTACAACAACGGGTGTACAAAATTTTCGTATAAAATATTTGACAAGTCCAAGCAGACGTGTGTCGGATAAGACAGTTTTGTACAAGTAAAAGTCTGCGATACGGTGGTAAACAAGCATAGTTACATGAAAAAGCAGGAAAGTGCACTTTTTTGTAGGAGAAAAATGGAAAATATTTTTGATGGCTATGAAAGGAAATTTCTTTCCTTATTTCGTATACCTATATCTTAGTGAATGAGTACCTTGCGCTACTCCGTATGTTATTGCCTTATTCACTGATTAATGACTACTTAAACTTCTAAGTGCAAAAAGGGAATAAATTATATCTACTGTGATTTATTATCTTTGTCCTAATTCACTCGATAAAGTTCTTAACCTAATCTTACATGAAATAAAAAAGCAGAAGCTGATAATTACCACAGAATATATTCTAATGTGAATTTCTTTGTTGGTATCTTATATTAGATCTACCCGGTAGTTCTGTCCGATATTATCTTTAATCGATGACGATAATTTAAGGACCATTATAATATACAAGAAAGCTTGCATCAAAAGTAGAAACCGCACCGGCAAACAGTGTCAACACTAGAATGCTCTTTGGAAAGCATTCTAAAGAACCAGAGTGGAAGGTTGCTTAGAGATAAGGATTAACAGTTCAATAGGTGAAAAGAGCATTTCTTGAACATTCTAAACAGAACTTAAAGATAACTTCCTGAAAACGTCAACAACGTCAACATGCAACGTTTACAACTTACGGTTCGACCACCATCCAGAATAGGAATAACAACCGCAATAAAATCATATCAGTAACTTCCCGGAGGATTGAGTGAAATCATAGTCAAAATTCCAGATGATCGGGATGCAATGTGCTTGAATGCAATAACTGGAGAGGAGTTTCCTTACTGTCATCAGCGGGAAAAATACTGCCTCACGTGATCCTGGAAAAAGTTAAATCTGCAATTGATCAAACGACTAGAAGACAACAAGCCTGGCTTAGAAAAGCACGCTTCTGTGTAAATCATATGATCAACTTGCGGATCATTGTGGAGTAAAGTAGTACATGATACCGTTCCCCTCTCCACCTGGCTTTTGTTGATTATTAAAAAGCCTTTGACGCAGTTGACAGCGCACAAAAATACGCAGAAATTTCATGATGAAAATTGTATTATCGTACGCAAGGATTTCGATCGACAAAATTGTGCTGAAATGAGACCAATTGAGAAATTGAGACCACGTCAAAAATTATAATACAAATTAAAAAAAAAATAAAAATGGATTCCTGTAACACAAGCCTTCTAAAATTTATTCGAATTTTATAATTTCTCATTCATTTTTTATTTTTATAAAAAATATCAATAAATTCATTGTTCTACTTAATAATTATGTATTCAAATATACCTAAAACAGATTACTCATCGTTATACAACGTATTTAGTGAAAAAATAGTAAAATATACGTTAATGAAAATGCACACTGGTCCAGCGAGTCTTAACTCTAACTTACGACTTTCAGTACGCTGCGGTGCATTGCATTGCTATGCTAAAGAAAAGTTTCAGGATGGTTTCCGCCACTATTTCTTTGATTAAATTTATTCAACTTTAGTAATATTGCATTAAAGTAAATCCTGTCATTGAAATTTAATCCATTACTGACAGAAATATTTAAAAAAAATTGAAAACTATAAAAATTTTGAAAAAGTCGTGATTCGAAATCTCACTTTTTGGGTTTCTTAGGAAGTGATTTCATGAAAAATAAACAATAACACATCTAGAACTTTTCAAAGTAGGCATTTCAACGGTTAAAATGAGCCCGGATAGAATATTTAAATCGAAAACAGAAAACACCAATAAAGTTTTCCGTAGAAGATTTTGTTTTCTGTTTGTTTTGGAAAAATGTAAATATATCGGAAACTACTTGCTTTTTAGATTTAAAAAAAATCACTCTTATTTAATGCAAAAAAAGGTATACTTGCACAAAATTGTACGTAAATTGAGGAGTTTTTACGAAACAAAACATTAAAAAATCGAATAATCAGGTTTCTGCCAATTTACTGGAACCAAGCCGTACTGACGATTATACGGTTCCTGCTTATATGAAACGCCCTCTTTTTGCAATGAAATTTCTTTTTTAAAGATTTTTCGTTTGCATAAAGAGTTTTTTCAAACTTAATTCTCGAGCTGCAGACTTAGCAGCAAACTGAGTCAATTTCATATTGACTTATTTCGCTATGAATTTTCATAGCGAAACTCTATATGAGCTTATGTTGAGAAATGCCTTTTGTGAAGCACATTTTCCGCTAAAAATCGCAAATACCACTTTCAACCGCTAAATACCCCCACTTCAAAATTTCACTTTCTCCAGTGTTTAATTATTGTTTTTCCCTTAATTATAAACTTCACTAAACTTTCCGGCTGGTGCTGCTTTGCGGGTAGCTTTTTATAATTCTTTTATTTCAAAAAGGCTTCGGCACCAGTCTATTAAGAAAGCTCAGACGTAAGTAAGCATCTAGTATAAAAGATTTTTCAAGAAAATATTAAATTGATTCTGAATCACAAATATAAATGTACAAAACTTAATGTGTAATAGTAAAGCAACAAGTTCACACTATATAGAAAAATTCATTGCAAATTTTTATTGGAAATGCTCTAAGGTATAAAAATATTTTACTCAATCTCAATATTATTTAATTTTAATATTTTTAGTATTTTTGGAAGTGGTCCGTATTTTTCTGACATAATCCTTAAGTGAGTGGATAAAAAGTTATATTTCTAATTCCTAATTAATTACTAATAATTACGAATATTATGGGGGTCTGTGCTAGCTAGAATTAGCTACGCAGAACGTATGGCTGTTAGTCATTTTTTCCATTTGAGCGCATAGAAACGAACCATTAAAATCGTGATATCGATTACGTCTTCAACACACTGTAAAGATTTATTGTTGGTATAAGGCAATAATACTATCGGAATAAATCAACATTATAAACACAGTTTTAACAATTTCTGTTTCAGAACTGGTAATATAAATGTAGAGGAGACTCAAGGCATTATAGAACAGATCTTTTGAATATAAAAATAAAAAATCAAGGAAATAAGAAAGAGGAATATCTGCCTTAAACATCGAAGCAATTTAAAAGTACCAACAATCAAGAAATACTAGTGTAATTGGCTACAGCTATAATTAGACTAAAGATATTTTCTAACAGGAACTGCGGACTAATCTCAGAAATTAAAATCACTAATTTTCTCTTTGACAGTATTCTCCAAGCTTTCGTAAGGAACCATCTTATCAGGAGTGAAAAAAGCATTGTTTTTAGATTGCGGCAGACTCCAGATGTAATTCGAAAGCGTGAAAACGAATGTTCGAATATTAGTCTTCTTAAAGCTTTGCTAGAGTTTGTAAAGATTCTGAAAATTCTCTTCAATGTAGCTCTTAAAAAGAGCAATATGCATAAAATAAAAGAGTGTCAGCGTCAGCATCAATCAGCTGTTTAAGAACCCTTTCCTTAGAAACATGCGCATATCACACCTGAACTTTCTATATCTTCATATGGAAGAGGTTTGCTCGAATGTAAATTCGAATTTACAAAACAGTGTGCCAAAAACCTTAAAGCAAGAATCATTGGTGGGTAGAAATTACTACAGTTTCGTCTACTGATACCTACATATATACTTGTATTATTTCATATATGTTGGTATTGTGGCAATTATTCTGTGAAAGTAGTTCCGGAAGTTTTGTATATACAAAATGCGCCCCGTAACAATATTCAAAACTGAAAATTTATGCGCATCGTTAATGGATATTTTCTGAGGAATTCCGCAAAGTTTTTTAAAGCAATAAATTTTGTGAAATATTATTGTGACATCATGTGCGCTTTAGTTATTCTGCGGTCATGTACTTAGTGAGCATAGGTTTTTTGGGTATACAAATATTGTAAATAAATTAAGTTTCTTTGTGTAAACATATGAACGAGTTGCAAGTACCTACCTACTACAAAAAACAAATTGCATTCAATAGGCTTTAGACGTTTTAGTGAAAGATCGGGAAATGCATTTAAAGAACAAATTTTTTTTTTTGTCATAATGAAATTCAAAATTTAAAATGTTTCAGTTATTTGAAAATTTCCATAATTTTCCCAGATCTAAGTAAAATAGGGCAACATTTCAAACATCCGCTCTAGGCATCTGCTTTCTTTGATCTGAGGATATTATAAAAAAATAATAATAAAATATAAGCAGGTGTAATAGAAAAATAATTATAATAGAAGGGCATCCAAAAGAGCGCCTATATGTTTCTTTTTACGTGGAACGGAATATCATCCTGCTCCTAAAGCCATCAAACATAAAAACGATCGAATTAAATGAAAGAAACTCTTGAATTACGAAAAGATATTTATTATTGTAATCTTACTTTACATACAACCGCGACTTTCTCTGTTTTACGTTAATCTAGACTACCTGCTGCTTATGTAACTTGAACCAACTCGAAACTTAACATCATATAAAAAAAGTGCACTCATTAGACCAATAATTGGTATTTTTATGTCCCAATATTATACTGGTTGATGCACCCGATTCACTTAATAGTAAGAAATCACATTACATAACAATTACCATTCAACGTTAATTAATTATTAAAGTAATTGTCGGTTGCTTTGCTAAAGTGCTTATAGCACCTAAAGTACCTAAGTTGGACTAATCAGCAAAATAACCATCGGCTGCAGAAAAATTCCAAGCAAACCAATTGTTTAGCAATCGCTGATTATTTTGCCACAAGGCGACCTTGACTGTTGTAAGATTCCTCTGTATTTTAGGCCATTACAATCCAAATGTCCACCAAAACCACGTTTAAGGAAGGATCAATATATTGAAATTTTCACTGATATTTTCGATATGTTGCTGGAATTAATTTTCGTAGCTCAATTCGAATATTTTCTCTTAAAGTTATTGCATTATTTGCGGATCATTTTCATATGTTCGAATTTTCAAAATCCTTATAACAAAAATCTAACCAACATTAACTTGAACCAAAATCTATGAGCTGTACGTAAAAACAAAAAAGTACAGAAGGAATCATAAGGCGGCAATCAAAATGAGCTGTTTATCGCCATACTTTCACTACTCAATTTCACTTGCATCTTGATATCTTTAAAAATCCGGTAAAAGGTAGTCGGGCTCCAGCAACAATCAGTGTTACGTACCAGAACGTCCGCAGCTTCAAAAAAATGTCCCTCTATAGAAAGAATACTTAGCGATATCTCACGTTTGACTTACAGAAGCACCTTTTCTGCAAACAGGTAAGGCTTGTTACCTCCAAAAGCTTAAGCCGTGTAATTTTGGTGAATATCTAAATTTACCAGAATTTATGAATGTGTAGCACAAGACCATAGGGTTCAGATGTTGAGCCATTTGGAGACTAACGATTTACGCCATAAACCTATTTATGTTTAGTTAAATTTTTTATATTTTTGAATTTGGTAACATTGATAAAAATTCCTTAAGGCCTTAGGCCACCCTAGAGGCCGAAAAAAATAGGCTTTTTTGGGAATTTTTATCAGAAATATTACGATATAAATTGAGATTACAGAAATGGGACTTTATTATACATATCATTAACTACATACAATATTTTTTTTTGAGGCAATTTATTTCAAAATGGCGGCGATACAGCGTTTTTGCGACGACGTCTTTTTTTTCTATGCTCCACGGCCGGAATAACAGCTCTCGTAATTTAATGAATCATGATTAGGGCCTGAATTTTTTCGATTATATATAGTATAAGCTAGAGAACATTTTTTCGATATATTAATTTTTGACAAAATGGCGTACTTCTAAAATGGAAAGTGAGAAATTTGCCTAAAAAATCGTCAGATAATTGTTAATAATAACTGAACTATGCAATATAAAAAAAAATACTACGTACTTCTATAAACAATGTATTTTCGAAAATATATTCCAAATTTCAAGTCAATCGGTTGAAAATTGAGTTATGTTTCCGGCCAACTACAAAAATGTAGTTTTGAGATAAATGCGTTTTAAGTTTTGAGTAGTAGAAAATCATGAATAATTAGCTCGTTTATTTTGCACCGCGTTTGTGTGAGGTTTTGCACATCTAGATGTAAGTTGTCTTAGGCCGTGCCTAACTATCTGAAACAGCCGTTCCACAATTCTAAACTCGCCAGACTAGTCAGGAAATAAATATTTTCAATAACATCTGCCGTATACCTGCTCTAGTCCCCTAACGGACCTTCTCGCTAGCTCTCTTTTGGGACATCATTTTTTAGGCCTTAATGGACCCTTTAAAACAAAGAAAAAAATGGATTTTTTGAAAATTCTAGGGTGGCCTAAGGCCTTAAGCCTATTTCACCTTTTTCTGTTATTGAATTCCTGAAAACGTTAGAATTTGGGGCACTATAATTGATGGAATCGTACTTTGATTTTTTATTATGATTTAATTCACTGGACCTAAACGTTACACACCCCTTTTAAAAACTACAAACTAAAATTGATAAAGTCCATCTAAAGGTATTGAATGGAATCGCCCATAGCCCTCCTATTGGCTGATTATGATTTTTAGCAACTGCTGACCTGAATTCAATTCGCATCTAGTGAGACATTGTTCGAACCACAATAATAGATATTTTTATCAGAACGGGGGCGAGAAGAGATGCTGATAACTGATAACCAAATAATTGGATAATAGCCAATCAAATTACAAAGCCTTTGTAGGGCACTGGGTGCATTACAGCGATGTGAAAATTTATGAACATTTTTCATATATAATTGTACCTAAGTTTGATGTTCCACAAGGTAGCCACTTAGGTCCAATTCTTTTTATCTGTTATAAATCGATGATATTGTTAAAAAGAGCTCTTTCTGCTTTGATATGATTTTTTTTTCTTCTTAAATATAAAATGTTAATGATTCTTTGGCTATCTAGAATACATCGCCTCACACGAAGACAACTTCATATTTTAAAACATAGAAACTTAAAGTTTGGTTTATTGGCTATTTTTAGCCTTATTTAATAAGATTGCCTCGTTTATTTGCTCTGAATTCTTAACTACATTTAATATTTATTGATTGAATGTTTTCTTCCTAATCTCTATGAGGTCTGTTTTTGTAGACTCTAAGAAATAAATGAAATAAAATTTATCGCCCTCCATATATCCAAAAAAACATTTTCAGACATAAATACAGCGGCGGTTGATAAATTGAAACATAAATAAAGTGCACTTGATAAGACTACCTTGAATTGCAAAACAAACGAAACGGATGCTAAATAGTAAATTCTCTTTGCATAAACTTTTTTGTCTTTTAGTAAATATACAACTTCCGAAATAACGCTTCCCTGAAGCCAACACGGTAAAGAGGCATTTGCCGTGGATACAGATGCACATTCAATTCGTGGCTAAAAGTGGTACGTGACAAATTACTTAGAAGTGAAATTTTTGTAGTTGATTTTCAACACGCGGAGCAAACATTTTCAGGATATTTTCGGTTCAAATTAAGCGGCCTAACCTGTTTTTTTTATATGTCATTTCATGCACAGCCATGCGAAGCGCAAAGAGGCTTAAATCATGGTTTCCAACGATAACGACATACATTTAAATATATAGCAGTCACAATTATGTTTTAAATAATTACCTTTAGCCGCAGCTAATATTAGTACAGGATAAAGGATTAGAGGAAATATGGGAATTTTCTGCACGCAGGCAGTCCTATATAAGAATTTCGGCTGATTTAATAAAATATTCCCAATTGCCAAACGGAGCGATAAAAGGCATTTAAGAGTTAAAGGCTGGTAACAGAAGAAGTGTAGTGACAAATCATCGCTTTATTGCTGGAAACCGTATTGTTTGATTGTAATGATTTTGAGATTCCGCACAAAAATGGTTGATATGAAAAAAAAAATCTTCAGTGTTGCATGATATGGCCAAGCCATATAAGCTAAGCCATATAAGCTAAGCCATATAAAAACACAGGTGTCTAGTTACAGCCCAAACTCAACAAAATCACAACGATGCCGGTTTTGGAAGGAAATATAATATTTTTTTAAAAGTGTAGAACACAAGTTTCTGCACAATTTCATTCTAAAACTAAAAAAAGCAAACCATTGTTACGAAGTAGACCTAATAGGGAGACGGCAATATTTGTAATATTTCTTTATAAACAATTCTTTTCAAAGTATTCCCCTCGAACTGTTCAGGAAGATTTATTAGACATAGACAGTGGGATTATACTTCCATCGCTATTAAGGAAAGAATCAGCATTCTGAAGCTTCATTCTCAGTCCAGTCAACTCTTTCATATACTTACTAGTTTTTCGGTCTTTAATATCAACATGGATGACGAACTTTGTAATAGATAAATGTTGAAAAATGTTGATTAACAAAAGTCTCTTTTCCGAAATCGTCGGAAATTTTTGGAGGTTCTGGAATAAGAACACAATAAAACGCGGACTGCATAAGGTCGAATTGTACCCTTTGGATTTAAACCTGAGTTTTAAGTAGCTTTAGAAAGATGGAAACATTCGTACCTTACATATTTAAATTTGCCTGTAACATTTTCTTTCACCCCCGGGAAACAGTGAAAGTCTACGTACGAATGTTGTTGAAGTCAACGAATATATCAACAGTTCGCTGTTCCAAAATTCCTTCATAATCAACTCTTTAGCAGGCACACATCTCAATTTAATCAAAACCTACGCCTAGTACGTCATGATCGTGATTATTTTAAGATCTAGTTCTTCTAAAAATTACCTAACAAAATCCTGCAGGACCACGTAAAAAGATAAAACAAAAAAAAAAAAACAAAAAACACAGGTAAATTATAATTACAGATGTATAAAATTATATTGAAGTTATTCGGATTGCGGAAAGACATCATCGCGGTGAAGATGAACATTCAACATACTGTTCGAACACTGACGCACAAGAAAGTGATAATGATGATTTCGATTGAATTTAATGTGGTTTAAAACAAAAACTTCATGATGATCTCAATTTTGCTCTTTATTTGAAAGGATTACTCTGATCTCTAAAAGCTGATGATTGGGTCCTTGTTCATATCCGAAAGTATTTTACCAATCAACTTCAAAAACTTATTTGTTAATTCAATATTTAAAGCAAGCGACCAAAAATCAATTACGAATTATCGCCCAATAAGTAAATGAAATAGCTTAGCACTAGTTTTTGAAAGGATCATTTACGATTAACTCTTCTCCCAAGTTAAACCCTTAATAAGTAACTATCAACATGGTTTTCTTCAACATCGTTCAACTTTTACCAATTTAGCCCTGTACACTGATGCTATTGCAAAGGCTTTAGATAGGGACATACAAGTCGATACAATATACACAGATTTTTTCTAAGGCCTTCTATAAGATAGACCACCTACTTATCGTAAAAAAAACTGAGTAGACTTGGCTTCCATACAAATTCAGTTCAATGGTTTGATTCATATATAAAAAACAGGAGCTTGACTATAGTTCTTAATGGATTTAATTCATACAACTTTATCCAAACATCTGGTGTACCCCAAGAAACAAGGCTTGGCCCCCACATTTTCTTACTCTTTATTAATGCTCTTTAATTAACAATAAACCTTCAAAATGATGTACCTACTTTATTGATGACTGCATAATATTACAAAATGATTTAAATAAACTTGAGAACTGGTGTTTAATGAACAAACTTCCTTTAAATATAAATAAATTCTTAAGAAAACAAATCACATTCTGCTATGATTATCATATTTCAAGTTCTTCTGTAATACATGTCACAGAAATAGAAGACTTATGAGTTCCCTTCCATAACACGGCGCTCTGTTCAATTATTATGTTTTGCTGTAAATCTTTCAAAACACCACTTTCATTTTTAACTCTTTATAATTTCTTGGCCTAAAGTATTATTTGGAATCCATTCTATCAAGTCTATCTAAATACAATAGAAAGAGTTCGAAAACGATTTAGAAGGATCCTTACTTAGAAATTCAATCGCTATAGAATACCCACAACGACTGAGTACCTACGATCATTGTTAAGCTTCGAAAATCGTCGAGCTTATATGGACGATTTATTCCTCCAAAAAATTATTTATCACCTCATCAATAGTACAGATATCAATGCACCATTAAAGTATAACGTTCCACCGATTCAATCTCGCCGTACTCATACATTTAAGCTCGAAACCACCTGGACAAACATTAAAGACAAATCACCTCTATATAAAAACCAGAAATAACACAATAATATATTTAATTCCATTAACCTTTTCGGTAATAGTTTTTCTTCCTCAAAGCGTTCTACTTTGGATATAATAAAAACTCGCTCTCTCCCTCCCTAAAATTCTTCGTTTTTCCGTTATACAAAAAAAAACTTACTTCGCGCTTACTTTTTATAAAAAGTATTTATATGCGCAATTATTGTGACCTTCATTATTGAACTTCTAAGATAGGCGATCAGAGACAATTGTAATGATTATCTTTACTTTTCTCGATAATCAGGTGAGGACGTCTTCTTAGCACTGGATACTGCTCTGGAACAGCTGGAATATATTTGGAAGCTAAGCCAATGGCCAGCTGAGGTTACCAAATTGATAAGGCGTTCAAGAATATCTTGAACTGCCGACTTTAGAGATGGGAGAGTAGAGTGAAAACTAACTTCTTCCAGTCTCAAGCAAAACTGTTCTGCTTTATTCAAAAATGTATGGCTTTATATACAATCGATCTCTTAACTTCCTACTTACCTATCATAAATTCTAAGGTCGTCGAAATATGTATTTCATGACGACATATTACAAAATATCGTGAAGCGAAATTCTATGTGATGCAACTATAACGTAAATTGTTCGCAAGAATTGATGACCCTTATTTTATTGCCATTTAGTGCAATCAACATTCAATATCGCTGAATACGTAACTTCATGCAAAGCGGTGAAATGTTTTTATTACATCATGTGCCGACAAAAAGGTAGCGGCAGCGATTTGCACATATGCCACATGTGTTCATGCTATGAAGTAATTTTCTTGTTTTCACTGTGGATGAAGTAATATAATTTCATCTATATTTTCTTTTCTGGGTATTGCTTCATGTAATATGTGATTACTTTTTATGTTGGGTTTTTTGGGTTTATTCGAATGTTCTAAATGAGGGTAGTATGTATATATGTATGTATATATGTTAATTTTGAATGAATGATCTTAATGAAATGAGGGTAGTATGTATGTACTACATCCCTCCCTTTATAAGGAAAAAAAAAATTTTGTTTCATAAAATAAAAATTTTTTTTGACTTGTGTTATAATTGCATCTTATAATTTATTTTGATTTATCTTACTGTGATGTCATCGTTTTATTTTTTATTTCTTATATTGATACATAAGTGATTATTAGAGCTAATTGGTATTAAATATTTATCTAGTCTGCTACATTAATATTTATCTGGTTTATTACATTAATATTTATCTAGTTTATTACATTAGTATTTATCTAGTCTATTATTATGTATTTCCTTAATTTCTCCATTAATATCAATTTTACTATTTACATTGTTTGTTTCTACAACCATGTATGGTCCTTTGTATGGTGGTTCAGATTTTCTCTTATTTCCTACTCTAATCTTAACTTTATCTCCTACTTTAATATTTAACGGTTTTACTTTTTTGTCATGGCTTGATTTTCTTTTTCTCTTCGTAATTTCAAGTATTGATTTTGCAAGGTCTTGAGTTTGTTGTATTCTATATTTGACCTCTTTGGCATAGTCCTCAATGTTATATATTGGGCTTATGTCTCGCTTTTCTATATTTGGCAATGTCGCGATTTTTCCATATACTAGTTCAAATGGTGTTAAATTAGTTTCCGAGTGCGGTGTTATGTTATATGAGAATGTAAAATAGGGTAACCATTCGTCCCATTGATCATTTTTGCATATAGAGAGTAGATATTCATTCAATACTCTATGGTTTCTTTCAATTGCACCCATGGTTTCATGGTGAAATGGGGTTGATGTAACATGTTCTATATGAAAAATTTTGCATATTTCTCTGAATATAGAATTCACAAATTCAGTTCCCTTGTCTGTTCTAATCTTTTTGAATGTACCATATTTCAAAATGATCTTTTCAATTAATATTTTCGCGATTGTTTTTGCTTCCTTGTTTTCCATTGGGAAAGCTTCAACGTATTTCGTCAATTGGCATTGGCATGTTAGTATGTACCTGTAGTACTTACTCTGCCTTAATGGTCCTACAGTGTCTAGTTCTAAGGTTTCAAAACTAGTACTGGGAGTATCAGTAATTGTTAAATGCTCCTTAGTATGTCTTACAATTTTGTTTAGTTTGCATTCTTCACAATTATTTACATATGATTTTACCATTTTGTTCAAATTCTTCCAGCAGTATCGTTGCTTGATTTTGTTGATAGTTCTCTTTATTCCTGTGTGTCCACCAGTGTGTGGTGTGTCATGAAATTCTTTGATTATCTCCAGTTGCTTCTCTTTGTCTGTTATACTTTTGGGAGGCTCATATAAAATTATCCTTATACAATTGTTTCTTTCCTTAATTAATTTCCTTTGTATCTTATTAAATTCTTCTTTAAATATTGTTATGTTCACGCTTTCAAATATGTTATCTTTCGTTGATAGAGCTAACTTCTGTATTCTGTTGCTAATCATAGAGAGTGACAGTGTCTCCAAGATAAAACCTAATCTAAGGCATGGTTTATTACTGTACTCGATTGCAACTTCTTTCTTCTTTATGAATATATTCTTCTTCTTGTTATATTTTCTTTGTGGGATATCCTCTTTTATATTTATAAATTTCAATTTTTATATCGATCTTGTTTCTGAAATAGAAGCACATTGATGGATGAATAGTTGGCCTGACAATTCTTCCGTGCTCTTATTTTTATCACGTGATTTCATGCTATATATTTTCTCTATTTTATTTATCTCCTTAGGTATCATTTCTTTTAATAATTCTGAGCTCATTTTTATTCTAGAAAGCGCGTCTGCATTCGTGTTTAATGCTCCCTTTTTATAAATTATTTCGAAGTTGTATTCCGACAATTCCATTCTAATTCTTGTCATCTTTGATGATGGATTTTTGTGAGTAAATAGGCTGACAAGTGGACGATGATCTGTGACTACTATGAATTTGCGACCATATAAGTACGGTCTGAAATGAGTTATAGCCCAGTAAATTCCTAGCAATTCTTTGATTATTATTGGTTTGTTTAATTCATGTTTGTTCAAAGATCTGCTTGCATATGAAATTGGTAGATCTTTTCCAATTTCTCCTTGTGATAGTACTGCTCCTAATGCTGAATCAGAAGCATCTGTAGTTAGGATAAATGGTTCGTCAAAGTTTGGGTATTGGAGAACTGGGGGACTTATCAGTCTCTGTTTCAATGTTTGAAATGCTTTTTCACATTGCTCCGACCATATGAATGGTGTATTTTTCTTTGTTAGCTGATTGAGTGGTTTTGCAATTTTAGCGAAGTTTGCGATGAATCTTCTGTAGTAATTACAGAATGCTGTGAATCTTCGAGCTTCATCGGCGTTCGTTGGTCTTGGATAGTTCACTATGCTATCATATTTCTTTGGGTCTGTTTGTATACCTTCACTAGTTATAAGGTGTCCCAAGTAAACTACTTCTGTTTGTAAGAAATTGCATTTTTGTGGATTCAGTTTCAAATTATATTCTCTTAGGCGCTCGAATGTTTTCACCAAATTTCTGTTATGATGTTGTATGTTGTTTCCATAGGTGATTATATCATCAACATATAAGAATGTTTCTGCATCCAATCCTGCGAGTGCTATTGATAGCATACGCTGAAAACTGTTGGTTGATATCTTTAAGCCAAAAGGTAGTCGTTTAAATTGAAAATGTCCTTTATTTGTTGAAAAGGCTGTGAGCGGTCGTGATTCTTCATCCAGTTCAATCTGATGAAATGAGCTTGTAAGGTCCAAAGTTGAAAAATATCTAGCTTTTCCTAGGTTGTCCAAAATATCTTCTAATCTGGTTAGAGGAAATTTGTCATCCGTAATCTTTTTGTTGAGTTGACGGAAGTCAACAACCATTCTCCATTTCTTATCACCTTTGTTATCCTTTTTGGGCACTACCAATAAGGGTGAATTGTATGGGCTCCTTGAATGTTCAATTATTTCTTCGTCTAGTAGCTTGTCTACTTGCCTATTTATTTCTTCTAGCTGCGTTTGTGGCAGTCTATAGTTTTTAATGTATACAGGAGAGTTGTCATGTGTCGATATATGCTGCTGGTAAAAATTATTCACTGTTAGCTTGTCATTCGTCAGGTAAAAGATATCTGTGTAATCCTTGCATAGTTGATATAGCGTATCTTTTGCTTTCTCATCTAAATTTTGCACATTTAATTCCTTTTTTAGTTGTTCAAATCTCTCTTTTTCTTCGACTTTATGTCTGGTCAATTTCTCTACAAATCTATAGTTTGCTAAAGGAACAACTTCCAACTGCGGATTTTTTATGCAAATGTCATCTTCAGTTACATTTATAAATTTCACATGTTTTATACCTTTTGCTGGTATTATTGTGTTCGCTACGTGTAGCCCTTCTTTGATTTCATTACTTAGTACTATACTATCTTCACTTACTTCTATGTTTATTGGCTGTATTATCTGAGATCTAGCAGGTATGTTAATGGATTCTTCTTCTGGAATTTGGGTTATTATAGGTAGATTAATATCATTAAGCTCTGTACAAATTGTTAATATGAAAGTGTCATAATCTATTTTACATCTATATTTTATAAAAAAGTCTTTCCCTAATAGTCCATCTGTCGCTATTGGAAAATTTTCACTTACAATATGTACTTTATGTTTAAGTCTTTCACCTTCTGCATCAAATTGTAAAATTATTGTTCCTAACGTTTCACTTTCACCTTTTGTCACACCTCTTATTTTGCAAATTTCACTTTTGTTTATTAAGTTCACATCTATGCAGTTCACCTTAATGATCGAGATGTCTGCACCAGTGTCTATAAACCATGATGTGGCAGAAGCTTTATTGGTACTGTGTAATGCTATATAGTTCGTTAGCTTGCCAACATCTATGAAATGTATTTTAATTAATTTTCGATTTGCTCTTGATATTTCTCGTCCCTCGATAGGTGTTCTCCGGGGACGATCCCGTAGTTTTCCGACTCCAACAAATTAATTTGTCGTGGTTGTCTGTTTTGATATCTGATGTTTCCTCTGTTCGTATTATTGAATTGTCTTTGAGAAGGATTTCCATTGTTTCTGAAGTTATTTTGTGCAAAGTTGGTTCTAGTATTGTTATTGAAAAATGTGTTTCTGTTAGTGTTAAATCTGTTCTGTTGAAATTGATTGTTGTAGTTTCTATATGATTGTTGGTTATGGTTTCTATGAAAGCCTCTTGAATATGATTGTCCAGATCTGCGAGCATGTGCTTGGAATTTGTAAATTCTGTTCTCTTCAGACTTGGCTTGCTCTGAATCTATCTCTTGGGCAAGATCAATAGCATCAGCATATGTTGCAGGTCTGTTTGCAAATATTGTATATTTGATTGAATTTCTCAATCCTGATTTAAAAGAATTCAAGGCAATTCTATCATTCATTTTTGTAATGATTTCTTTATTCTGCTCACCTTGTTCTGTTATTTGAATATTATTCAAATCTGCAATTAGAGTATCAATCTCTGCAACGTAGCTCTGCAAAGTTCTATCTCCTTGTCGTACCTTAGACAAATCATTTTGGATTTTCAATGCATTTTTGTGAGGTTTGAAAGTTTTCAATAGTATTTCCTTAAAAGATTTGAAATTTATGGGATCAGCTTCGTTAACTATTCTGTTACGAGCTCTTTCTGATAATCTTGTTTTTATCAGGAATTTTACCAGTTTCTCTTTATCCTCTGATGCTTTTAATTCATCGTGGAGATACTCTGTCAAGTTGATAAAATTGTTTAGTTGTTGCGAGTCTCCGTCAAAGATCGGCACTATTTTAGTGACGCTTGCTATATCAAAAGTTGCCATCCTGTTATGATCTCTACTTTCTTCTTCTAAATCTGAATCTACAGATGATTCTTCTTCTTCAATTGATTTTTCCAGTATCTCTCGTATTTGTTTGGTTTTAATGTCTATTATCCTATTCAGTTCCTCACATAAGGTTTTGTATTTTTCTATCAGCTTCTTGCAAATTTCTTTTTCTTCACGCTGTAACTTATTGTATTCTTCTACAAATTTTGCCTTTAAATCATTTATTTCATTCCCTTTCGCTAGTATGTATCCAGCTGAATAGATTCTATTTTTACTCTTTTTAAAATTTTCAATGATCTTTTCTAATTTTTTGATCACATTCTTTAGGTTCTGCATTCTTATTTATCAAAGCCATTCTTTTAATTTAAAATTTTTCTTTATTTAAAATGAATTCAATATATTTCACATTAGTATTAATTCTTAAGCTGTTATGACTAATTTATTAGCTTCCTTCTTTACTCTACTTATGTACTTATTTCTAATATGTCTATACAATAATATCGCTAAAAATAATGCTATGATAATTCCTAATAGGATTTTTATGTCGGTCGCGTGATCTATATAAATTTCAGCCGTTAGAAAAGAGTTTCCTGATGACGATGCTGCTGCGTCTTGATTTGCGGTGGCTTCTTTATTTTTGGACTCCTTTCCTCCCATTCTCTTACATATAATTCTACTTCGGCCTGGGGGATGTTTTGTCTTTGGTTCTCCAAAATTGTTGTCTTTTTAGCCTGATGTCGTCCAAGAATGAATTTTTCTCCTTCTTCGTAGTTGCTAGCGTTGTTAGCCTGTGTAGTTCTGCAATTTCTCTTCGATGTTTCACAAGCTTTCCGGCCCTCTTCTTTTTTTTTTTCTTAGGTGGCTGGCACTTTTCTTCTTGGTGGTGTTGGGGTTGATTCAGCTTCCTCTTTCGGTATTCTTCTATCGATATCGGCCTGGGTCCAGCTCTTGGGTCCTCTCTTAATACTTCTTGTAACTCGGTAGACAGGGTTCCAAAATTCTCCTTCGTCAATTGATTCGTTGGAGGCAGGGTCGCCATGTAATGATTATCTTTACTTTTCTCGATAATCAGGTGAGGACGTCTTCTTAGCACTGGATACTGCTCTGGAACAGCTGGAATATATTTGGAAGCTAAGCCAATGGCCAGCTGAGGTTACCAAATTGATAAGGCGTTCAAGAATATCTTGAACTGCCGACTTTAGAGATGGGAGAGTAGAGTGAAAACTAACTTCTTCCAGTCTCAAGCAAAACTGTTCTGCTTTATTCAAAAATGTATGGCTTTATATACAATCGATCTCTTAACTTCCTACTTACCTATCATAAATTCTAAGGTCGTCGAAATATGTATTTCATGACGACATATTACAAAATATCGTGAAGCGAAATTCTATGTGATGCAACTATAACGTAAATTGTTCGCAAGAATTGATGACCCTTATTTTATTGCCATTTAGTGCAATCAACATTCAATATCGCTGAATACGTAACTTCATGCAAAGCGGTGAAATGTTTTTATTACATCATGTGCCGACAAAAAGGTAGCGGCAGCGATTTGCACATATGCCACATGTGTTCATGCTATGAAGTAATTTTCTTGTTTTCACTGTGGATGAAGTAATATAATTTCATCTATATTTTCTTTTCTGGGTATTGCTTCATGTAATATGTGATTACTTTTTATGTTGGGTTTTTTGGGTTTATTCGAATGTTCTAAATGAGGGTAGTATGTATATATGTATGTATATATGTTAATTTTGAATGAATGATCTTAATGAAATGAGGGTAGTATGTATGTACTACACAATCATGCTGATGAGACCTCTCTGATCGCGGGGTCGAAACGTTCAATCATTTTTCTTTTCACTTAAATGCATTTTGTAAATTTATTGAAAATATTTTCAATAAATTTCAGTCTGTTAGACGGGAAAACTTCTTCGAAAAAAAAAACTATTATATTATCGCTTAAAATTTCTAAGATAAAAATAAATTGTATTCCATATACTTTTGGCTTCTATCCGCACTTTTATATTATTATTCTAGATCCATCATGCTTCTCTAAGAAGACCTCAGTTCTTTACTTTCTATAGATCTTCTATCCTCAGAAAGAAGTACAGCTACCAAGTAGACCTCCAATTAGGATCAATGGAGTATTTGCAAATCATATGGCGAATCGATTTATCATCATTGTTAGCTCGATCAAATCTTCTAACATGGATTTTTATAGTCCAATGATCTGTTCAAATCCCTACTAGGTACATGATATTGACATGGTTACCATCGAGAAACTCCTCTGTTCAAGGAACAGGTCTGGTCTTTCCTGTTGTATCCATATGACAACTGCCTCGCAATACAACAGTCATCACGAATAACCCATCGCTGGGTATGTCGCTCTTTCCTGCATCGATCGTGATTATCACGTATGCCACTATTTCAGAGCTCTCCCTTTCATCTTTCTCCTCAGATCTAGCTCACTGCTATTTTATTGCGCTGGATTTTCGTGCGGCCTCACTATCTAATATAGAGGCAACTTGTGACGTCTGAATATCTCCTATTGATCGTCTTTGTATAGCTGCATTAGCCTTTCTTGTACCAAAATAGGTTCCAGGGCATTAATGGGCGCCTGGCTATCAGTAGTATATACAGATGCCTACATTGATGTCTACCGCATAAATACTGTTACGAGCGTGACCTTAGTTCGTTATTTAAAACACAATATTTCAGATATCATTCAAAATTTTTTCCTTTATTTAACTTTACTGTTTACTTTCATAGGATTTAAAAACAATTATCAAATCAACTCTTTAGATATCGCTAGTATTGTACGTCTAATTATCGCAATCCAAATAGTTTACCTCGTTCACTTCACTGTCTGAAATAAGACTGCCTCCTGGATGGCGGTAAGAAGCGCCATATTTATACTATAAAAAATTGTCGTAGATGCTTCCCGAATATTTTGTTCTCAAAACATCGGTACTCCGAACCTAAAGATATCGCTTGCCCTCTCTCTGAATATTAATAATAATAATTTAATCGAGGATTTGTACAAAAGATTACATCTTTTTCTAGTACAGTGAAAAAGGGGAATTCAAAATATAATATAATGCAAGTGAAAAAAAAAAAGAATAAAAATTAAATTTAAGAACAAATAAAACTATAATAATAATATAATAATTGCAACTAACTGAGAGAATCAAAATAGATTGAGAAAAAATAAAATCTACAAAATAATAACATAAAATAAAAAAATAAATAAAAAAAAAATTGAAAAGACTAGAATTTAACCATATTCTAAGCTACGTAGCAAAATTGTGTCATCGGCACGTTTTAGTTTAGGAAGAATCCAGGAAACGCTCCAGCTCAGTCTTAAAATCAGATGTCCGAGTTTGCCCCCTACTGTAGACGGAAGGGAATTCCATACACGAGAAATAACGGAAAAATAAGAACGTTGCCCAACAACATAACGAGCACGAGGAATCCGAAGACTTACATGACGGGACGAATGCAAAAATTGCAAGTGACTAAATAAATACGAAGGGAACTTAGAGATTATCAAATTTCGTAATAAAATTAATCATCTAATTTCTAAGTATGTATCCAATTCTCCAATTTCTATAAGCAGAAACGTGATCGTGACGTCTTAAACCATAAGCAAAACGTGCGCAATCATTAAAAGCTACATTTAACTTACGACTGCACACAGATTCAAGCCGCGAATAAATTGTACTACAGAAAGTGAAATGTGGAATTAGCAGTGCCTTAACTAGCTTTAGCTGTAACTCAACCTGGAGCAGACTACTCGACAGACGAAGCAATCGAAGACCGCCATAAATCTTTTGTAATACGGAATTAACATGGTCACAACACTCCAATTTACTATTGAAAAAAACACCAAGGTTCTTAACCTTCCTGGCATAAGGCAAAGGTACTCCATTTAGATATATAGATGGAAGATCTGAAAGCACAAGATCTCTCCTATAAAAGACCATACAAGAAGACTTCTGGGGGTTCAACAAGAGTCGGTTGCTAGTGGCCCAATCAGATATATTTATTAAATCACGGTTAAATCGATATGTGCAGTTCTCCATTAATCCAATTGGATGAGATAGATATATCTGAACATCGTCAGCATACATGTGGATGTTCACGTATTCAATAATATCAGGAAGATCGTTTATGAATAAGCTAAAGAGATGCGGCCCAAGAATTGAGCCTTGCGGAACACCACATTTGACCCTAATCCACTTCGATTTAGCAACCCCAACTTTAACATGCTGAGAGCGGTTCAAAAGGAAATCTGAAATCATTCTAGAAGAGGAATGAAAAATTGTTTATGTCCGCACTGAAATAGTCATTCCCAGCGGAGTATGTAGATGTCGCATGTCTTTTTTCTATTGCACGTAGCAATTCTGATTGTTATGCTTGATGAATCACTCTACTAATTCTGCTTGAAAGATACTGCATTGTTCCGGCAGTCTACAAGATTCATTCCAGTGCCAGTTGCTGAAGATATTGCAGAAATTTCCATTACTTCATTTATGTCCCAATCACATTTGACTGGGATTATTACGTTAGCGCTCCCGGGGTCTTGGTAATCGGTTACCCCATTACTATCAATGCGATCTACCCCTTGTAGGATTTAAAAATTCCTGAACCTTCTTTGCTTTATAACCTGACCGCGCTGGTTATACCGCTATTTCCCTACAGTAGAGATCCATTGAAAACAGATCTAAGATTTGTCTGTAGCTTTTACCGTATTATGCTTCACGTCGAAGTTTCAGATGCAGTACACAATTATCGCAAACTGATGGGAAGTTTGTATAGCTACGACAAACTTAATAAGAAATTTTCATAATTATTTCATGTTGTATTATGTGACACTAGAAAAATCTAATAATGTCAAAGAAACCAACACATTCCAACTAATATCCCTGCGAAATTTTATTAGATTCAAGAATAAACTGCCTTGAAACTCAAGCAAATCTTTGGTTCCCAATATCCAAAACAGAACAAATCAATAACAAGAGAGAAAAGAAAATATTTTTTATGAAAATAAATAAATTCTTTTTTTCTTTTCAAATCCTTAGACGTACTATTTCTACAAAAACTTAAATTCGATGCTGTAAAGTATTAGGACTATACCCAAACCCCAGAAGATATTCCATTTCAAGCGATTTTGAAACTTATGCCTATTTAAGAAATCTCTGCCCTTCAACTTCTTTCTGTCGTCGAGCTATGAATAAGCGCGCAGAGAAATCTTTATTAAATTACAAATTAAACAGATTTTCGCTGGTTTTTTTGGTCCAAGACGAATGCTGCCGCAGCCTATTCAAATTCAAATTTTTAATAAAACAGAAATCCATTGAGATGAGGAAAAAGGACGAGATTTAGTTTTGACTTAAATTGCCTTTTTTCGCATAGGGAATATTTCATGGACGTCAAATAAGGCGGCTGGCGCTCAAGAAATTATTTTTTCATTATCGCAGGTTGAGTGGATTTCGGAGGCATGCAAGGACGGGCCAAAGAACTGAAATAGAAATTAATTTCGGGGTTTTTTCCTTTTAATGATAAATTCTAATTTTCTATCTCTTTACTAGAAAATGATGAAAAGATGAAAATAGTTTTGTTTGTTTTGTTGAAAATAAGGAAGAAGAGCCGTAAGATATATGCAGCCTCATGCACCTGAGGTTTTCAGATTTTCTGATCAAATTTCATTCAGAAAGAAGGCCGAATTATACATAAGAACGGTAATAAATTTAGTGTTTCTCATTTAAAACAAGCAAGCAACAAGCAATTCTGAATTGAGAAAATTTCTATGTTACGATTATAAGAACTGTGCGTGCAATTTTTCCTGTCGCAGCCTATCTTAGGTAAGTGATCCCATACCAAACAGCAAACTTTCGACTGATTTTCATTAACGATCCCCTCCGATTTTAATGAAACTTACAAGGATGATAATTGTTATCTGGGGCAAAACCCGCAGGTGATGCCGTGAAAAATTGTCATAGGAGAGCAAAAATATGTAAACACAGAAAAATAGCATATTTGTAACTAACGTGTTATAGGTAGGTTGTAGGTAGGTAGGTAGGTGTGTGTCTGAAATTTCGATAATTAATAGCACAAAAAATATTGATTTTTGTGTCTTCAAATAATGTCAACAATTGAACTTATGGGAAATATGCAAAAATTTCCTCGTGTGTGTTACCTCGTGTGATCTACAAATGCATCTTAGATGCAGGCAGATAGCTGTAGGTATACATACCTATTGCACCATATACGAATGTAGATTTACACGTTGTGCATGAATTTTATACTTTACTTCTATATTAGAAATGTGTATGACTTATTTCCCATCTTCTGCTGAGCTCATTAGTCCTTAAATCTGGATGTATGTTTGTACATAAGCCTCCTGGCATGTCTAAAGAGCAAAAGATAGTTTCCGGCATGTATACATATGTATATGATGGTGCCAACGATTCATGCTAAAATCATAGACATTTTGCATTGCATATGTCCAGTCAGCGATGAACAATTCAAACTTCTACGGAAGTCATCAACAGTTTCAAAAAACCTGGAATGTCTTAGGTATAATAGCACCTACAAGAAAACGTAGAAATGTAATTAACTATCCTGAGAAATATGTAACTTTCTGGATTTTAATTACTTTTTAAGCACTTTATAAACTCTTAAGATGACATATAGAAAACTTGACAATAATATTGAGAAATGTTATATGGATGGCGTGACAGAACCGTTTCATTTGAGTACATACAGAAATGTGTTGATATTACATATAGATTACCTCCTATACGTCATCAAAATGATAGCAACAAAAAATCAGTGACACGGCATTGCCCGTGGCAGTCTCACAATTTTTGATTTAGTACAAGCAAACTCTTAAGAGCTATCCAATCCAAGATCTTGTTTTAGTTTTTGTGTAGTAAATCAACTTTTAATAAATTCCTTCCACATTTTTTTCGGACCATAATTTGTGGTTTCCCCACCATTTGAATAATAACATATCACCCACCCAACTGCAGTAATTAGTATCTATACATATGGACATACATACGTAATCCTCCTAGCCATTTATATAACAATGCAATTTTTAAAGAAGTCACCTTACCTCGTGAAATAGCCGCTGGGATCGATAAAACATGTCTGGGTTTATTACTAATTTATGAAAAAATTTCCAAGTAACTTGCAAACCCTATTTTTTTCAACACATTTCCTAGCTTTTCTTTTTTAGTATAAAATTCCCACAAAATGGGATTTTTCTATAAGTATGTACTCAGCTCATCGCGTATTAAAAATAGAAACAAAATGGAGAATAAAAGAGAAATAAGCAACACCATACGTCATCAAATAATTTTTTTAACAATCAAAATGGCGATCTATTCCCTTTCAACCGTCTACTTACTTCCATTTAATAAAACATCAAATCATATCTCATGTGTGTTGGTGAGATAAATACTTTTTTTACGATCGAGTAAGCAAAAAAATTATTGGATAATAGATACCTACCTACCTACCTATTGTTTCGTTTCGTAGAAATACATATCTTCCATGTACCTATAAATAAATAATTGCAAATTCGAAAAGCTTAAGTTAAAAAAAACATGTAATTTGTTTTGTTTTCATTTCTTTCCTAATTTATATGGAGTTTGCCAGGGAATTACCAAAATGGTGGTGGACATTGGTGACTTGTAATTAAAATGGCGGCTGATTATAAAAATATAAAGTTAATAAATCTTTCTATGTGATTTGATATTTTTAATGTTCTCCTTTGTTTAAATACTTACGTCCTTTTATCTTTACAAAAACATAAAAATTTAATTTTTTGTTCTTATTTCTTTTCAGATCGATGTATTGGGAATTACCAAAATGGCGACATTTCCTCGGAGTTATATACTATAATTGCGCAAATACAATTGTAATAAAAATAAAGTAATAAATTTTTCTATGCATTTAATATTTATCATTTCCCCTTAAGTTTAGCGTTAAGTTTTCACGTTCTTGACTCCGCCCCTTTTTTTTACTACAAGGTTGTTTGATCAAACTTTTTGAACCGCCTAAAAGTATGCACCCGAAGCTAAAATTGTTCCGATCAGCGCCATCTCTCGCTCAACGAAAGTCTTACGGATAGCTCCGAAAAATTGAAATTTTTATTAATTTCCCCCCAAAATAGAAAAGCACCCCTCAGAATAGGGACGATCACAGCAGAACAGTGTTACCGTGTAGTATGAAATTTGATAATGGCAAACCAGTGTCGCCGTAATGATTAATAAAATCGCAAGATTTTTTAAATTAAATTTAAGTGAATTTTCGTATTTTTAAGACTAAATGAACCTTTTTCAATGGAAAGATCAGGAATAAAACATTTTAAAACTTTAATGGAAGTCCTTTTATTTTCTAATAATTATAATATATATAATAATAAAACTTATTGGATCTGCATAAGTCATCCGTCAATCCAGGTGGTAGTCTGAAAATAAAGAAAAGAAAGTTCATTTATCCATCTATGTTGGAAATAAGTTATTTCTAGGGAAATATTTATATAATTCATTGATTTTAAGGTGACGCGAAATGTGCTAAACTATGAAAATGCTCAGTTTCCCCTACTATGTGCATGGGTTGGTCATAACCGATATTTTAATGGACAAAGCAAAGCCTGTGTCCGCCATTGTTATTTGTCATCTGCTCTTTTTTCGTTTACATTCCTTTTGCTTTTGCTTTTCTGTTGCCCTAAGGCATTACAGGGGAAATCGTGTGCTTGTATCCAATCAGAGTGATTAATGTGCAAACAATATGGCGGATTTAGGGTTATATTTTTGTAAACAACATTTAATTACTTTGAATTACGGACGTAGGGGTGGGGGGCGCTTTAACTAGATTATTTGACAATCGCATGACTTGAGTTTGCACTTTGCTTGCATGTTTGCATATTCCTACATACATTTTCAGTGCATGTTGGGTATTTATTAGCGGAAAAGACTGATTTTATATGAATCTTCAATTTTAGAACTAAAATGGCAGGCAGGGAGGTGGGACTAGTGTCATCCGCCATTTTTGCTTGATAAAATTGATAAATTTTGTTAGTGAGGTTTCGGCAAAGACTGGGCATCCATGAAAATGTACCGCAATTGCAGAACACAAATTTATTGAAACATTTCTAGCTCTCCTCTCTTTCAATGTAAAAATTTAGATCTGCATTATGAAAAAACAACAATTTTTTATATGGTTGTGTTTCTCTTAATACGTATTTGGTAATAAAATATAAAAGAATAAAATTGTTAATTCTAAACCACTTGCTGTCTCTGCATATCTTGCACATCCAATTCCAAATACAACCCAAAAGATTTTTTTATTTTATTCCTCGTATGAAACATTTTTTGGGCGATGCAGGAATGTGTGAACTTAGAACGTGTGTAATTAATTTGTTACGCCCGATCACTTAACTTACTGTAGTTGTTGAGTTTTTTGTGAACACACTAAAGTCATTGGTGAAATCAGAGAATTAAAAAAAATATATATTTTCCGTTGGGTTTTTTTCACGATCTAAAAGCAAAGAAGCCATTTTAAGGAAAATTTTTGGGGTCAAAAATAAAAATCCAAGTGACATCAAATGTACAAAGTAATTGTTCGCTCTTTGAGAAAAAAAAAAAAAACAAATGGCACCTTGGACTATAAATTGTATTTCTTGAAGAAATTAACATGGATAGAATAGGTATTACCAACTATTAAGATACAAAATAATTCCTCCTACCCAAACTAATTGAACATAATGCAAAAGATTAGAATCAGTCATTCAAGTAGGAAAGCACCTATATGCTGGACCTGAGAACACAACATATAATACGATATCGAGTAATTACAGTTTACTTCTTGCCTTGCTTGTTAGATAATTAGAAGAGAAGAGTACTTGACTGATATAGGATGCTTAATATAAACGGTAGGTACTGTCACCCATAGAAATCTGTTTTGTTTCTGGCAAGAAGCCTTTCTAGTTTTTATCGAAATCTTTGCCTTGTGCCTTTTTATAGTAATGGGAATAAAATCCCCTTCTTGAAATTTTTGGAAAATCTAGCAACAACTCTCTATTTTCTATTACTCCAGCATCCAACAAATGGATGCTCGCATGGATCGCTAATCCTATTCAAATTAAAAATATATTTTTTTTTAAGTACAGTTTTCCAATTTTCATTTAACTAACCAGACTAGGCCTGCCTAGGTTACACAATTTCCAATTCAATTTGATAATAATTTATGGCATTTCTTCAAGATTTAGCATTGCAGATTTTTTGAAACTGACGCAAGTTTGAATTGTTTATTTCTCATCTTACTGGGCAGATGGGAAAGAAAATTTCTATGTGGCATGTGTCACTGGTCTCCATATATATCGGGTTGTCGGGAGTTATGCTTTGATCTACGCCAATTATGATAGGCTCATGTGCAAGTATATCAGAGGACTATTGAGCCCAGCAGAAAGGAAGGTTCTAATGAAATTCATATGCACCGCGTGATTCTATTCGTATATATGTAGTGCAATAGGCGCGTATTACCTAACTACGTATCCGAATCTATGACGAATTTGAGAATTACACGACTCCTCCCAGGAAGAAAGAATGGTGAAAGAGAATCATTTTAGGAGTTTTAATTGATATCCCTCAATAAAAACGAGTTTTTACAATTGTTTCACAATTTAATCCTAATGCTAAGTGTATACGTATGTAGACCGAATTGCGTTAATAGCGACTTTTCTCCATTGAATTGATATTTTTCCCAATCGATTTTATTTTATTTAAGCCAAACCAAATTAATCTTTTCCGGGATAGACGCATGAATTATGTAGACCCAACAATTTTCATGTGATATTCGATATTTTTCATATTGACAATTTCTTCACTTCCCTTAAAGAAAGCCTATCGAAGATCGCTACAATTAGGTACAAGGAGGAGCTATTGTGCAGGAGAGAATGATTGTAATACGTTTCAGTCATGATCATGATTCAGGGGCTTTGATCACTTCCCTGCATTAATCTTCTATATCGATTCCCCCGGCGAGGTCTTTCAACGGCATGTGTGGGTTAATTGTCGACTTTTATGCAGCTTCTTTGGGCATATAAATTCTTTCTTTATCATTGGAAATTGTTTGAAAATGAAAGTAACTGCGAATTCAAAATAAATTGTGAATATCAAATAAATATTGGAAAAGATAATTTGACATGGATTAAGATTGATTTCCTTCGGAAATGGATTAATTTAAATTGAGTCAGGATCAAATCAATTAGGAAAAAGATCAATTCAATGGGGAAAATCATCAAGTTGATCTGATAATGCATTGTGAAAACGTTATAGGCTTATGAAAAGGTGTACTTCCAATAGAAGAGAGAAGTACGCGACAAGTTGAACCTTGGCCGGTGAAACATCTTGACATAGGGCAATGGGAGATCTGGATGGTTAAAATAATCACTGAGATGAGTAAAATGAAATTAAATAAAGTTATACTTATCTCAACAGCGATAACAGATGAAGATTGTACTTGGATGTACCTGCCAACAGCTCTATGCATATGTCATATATCACATGAGTACTTATGATCATGTAGAAGATATTAGCTACTACTATCTATAAACAGTATAGGCCATAGTAAAGTGTATGTTTTAATTTTAAAAAATGCATGCATTCAAGCAGCAATAGCAAGAAAATTGGTAATAAAAACAACAATGCAGAACAATTCTGACTGCGATTTTAATACAGGGATACAACTACCTCTACCTACTCATATTTACAGAGGTATGCATGTCCTAAAGTTTACAAGTTTTATACCAACCAATTTGGACCTTTTAATTAAGAATCTCTTAGAAAAATAACAAGAAAAAGGCTATGAGCTAATAACTCTTTAACGACTACAGATACCGCCGTCTATCTTTTTTCCGCTCCATAAATCGAACAGATTTTTTAACGTTCAGAGCACTCTGGAAAAAAAATACAAATCCGGAGTGCTTCGAGTGTTCTATGTAGCTTTTTTTTTTATATTGGCAACACTTATGATTTGTGAAATGAAAATCTTTATAAATGTAAATAAATAATAATAATAAAGTTATAAAAATAAATAAGGGGTGAAGGAATGGAAGGAAATAGGGAATTTAAAAAGTATTCACATTTTCAATAGGATTTTTTTGCGCTCTATTGGTATTACTGACGGATTGCTCCAAATACTCCGAGGTTTATCTACGATTAGTTAGAGCACTCTAAGCAATAATAAAGATACACGTTCAGAGCGCTCAGAGTACCCTGGAAGTAAATAAAGATACTTGAAATCGGTGTTCAGAGCACTCCTAGTGCTCTCAGCAGAATAAAGATACACGCCCAGGATGTATCTAATATGTCAAATTGTCAAATTAAAGAGGAGAGTCTACAGTTTATAGTTTTTATAAAAAACTTTATGCTAATGGCTTTTTGTAAAAAAAAAAAAAAAAAAAAAAAACAAAAAAACAAAAAAAACAAAAACTCATAACTCCCGAAGTTCTGCATACAATAGCTCTTAACGTAAGCCCTGTAGTTTTTGTGAAAAACTAGCTTTTTTGTAATCACCCTGTAACTTCGAAACGGTTGATATGCCCCCCCCCCCCTGTTATACAATTTTTTTATTTGCCTAACTGAGTACTATATCACCTCCTGCACTATTGACCACCAATGGTGATAGCAATTATTAATTGAAATATATCTGATTAAGGAGCATTGAAAACAAAAATACGGTTTTCTTTAATCTGCACCGAGTTTCGTGGTACCTCTACAAAAAAGTCCGCGTGGCGTCCAATTAACTTTATGTTTGTTTTGAGCTGTACTCCCCAATGGTACTAGCTTTATATCTAGAATCTTAATTCCCGCGCCTAAGCTGAGCTAGGCCCCCTACACGAAAGTTCGCAAAACGAAATTATAGATTCGAATAATTTGGACATGCAAGATAATTTTGCAATAGGCCTATAATTAGAAATTTAATTTTTACTACCGTTTTTGTGGATAGGCATGAAAAAGAGTTTTTCCATAGCTGCGGGAAACAACCACTGTCGATCGATTTTTGGAAAATTAATTAAAATCAAATTATAATCCTGAAGGAATCTCATTCAGATTTTTATGAACCAAGGCCATGTTAAATGATTTTGTTAATTTTGTAGGTAGTGCGAGTGCTGTAAATGGTGAACAGAATTGCATCTATTTATAACTATAATCGAGTGGACTACTGACATTCTTAAGTATAACAATGGGAAAAATTAGTGAGAAAATAAATTACTTTGCAACCAAATGTGTCAAGGGAAATTAGGCCGTAATATGGGTAAAAATTTAATGGAAGAGGATCGGAATGATGATTATGCAATAATCTCGAATAGACCTCGGATGAATTCGATGCATTTCAATTTTACAACTGTGAAATAACCGTCACGTTGAGGTAAATTTGGGACCTTAAAAAATCTGTAGGATTTGCAAGTAACACCACTTGGATTGATACACTCTCTTTAATGGGCTGAATCGATCTTATAAACAAACAAACAAATTTGAATTCGAGAATAAATTGTGAAAAAAACAACCTTAGTGACAACAAAAGGTTTAAAAGATTTGGTCAGAATATTAAGAAAAAGAAACTTCTGTACATAAATGGAATGGCTAAAAAAGAATGCAAATTCATGCCGACCACATACACTATGAGATACTACGGTAGATTGGAACTCTCAACTCTCCAAAGAACAATGAAAATATTTAATAATTACAGAATGAAGGAAAGTATTGACAATGTTTTCTTGATATTAGGGGAGGGTATAAGAAAGTAGATCAATTAAATTTCCGAAATTACTGAAGTATTACTGTTTCCAACAAATTAAAATATTTCGCAACTTCAGTAAAAATTGAATCGGTTTAATCCTAATCTAGATTTTGATTGAGATGCGTTCAACTTAATTATCGACTAATAAGGATTTATTCGATCACAGCAGCATAACTAGGGAGATACCCGCTTGAATGAAATAATGCAAAAATTTTGGTATATAGAGCTCGTAATGATGATCATTATTAAAGTATATAGTTAGGTACATGTGAGTGTTCAGACAACAACATTAATAGAGCGATTTGGTAAGCGTAAGCTTCTTAAGAGAAACTAGCAATATGAGGCATGAAAAGAATATTCGGATAAGACGATAGTTATGATTTCAATAACATTGAAAAGAAGAACCAAATATCGACAAACATTTTATATTGAAGATGAATTTGCACAACTTTCGCCTTCTTTCAATAGTATAAACCATAAGTACCCACTCAAGGCAGCAGTATGAAAATATAATAAGTATCTAAGTAGAAAAAGTATTCCAGTAGCAACAGCAGTATAATTCTAACTAAATTTTTTTTTAAATTTGTGGTTTTTATAAAATTTCTAATTGAAAATTTTATTCTGAAAGAAAAACACGTTTTCATCGAACGAACGTTTTCAACGAACATACAAAAATTTACAAATTTTCTTATTTAACATATATTTTTTTTTATTTAAACATCATTGTTATCTCCATGCCTAAGCAAATTTAAAAAAAAAAACAGAGTTAAATATAAATTACATCATGAAATCGAAAAACTTTTCAAGCCAAAAATTACAAAAAAACTTGATCTCATCAAGTTGAAAAATTTCTCATTTCGATACCCCCGGAGCCATCTATTGGCAGAGTTATCACTAGTTTAGAAAATAAAAAAACAAACATTCCAGTCTAAATCTGCCTGGGGATACAATTGTAATTTCGTCTCATTCATTCTTGTGTATTTTAAAGAAACAGCAAATACCAGGCGATGAGCAAATTTCAGATAAACAAATGTAAATGTTCTACTGCGCATGACCGATACTTTCGTTAAGTTCGTTGAATGAAATAGCTGTGAGAGCATGCATTTTACCAGCCAATGAAAAGACGCAGTCAAAAATGGTAATCGTCACATTGCCTTCTCCTCTTCAAAAACTTAAAAAAGCATTTGGAATAGGAGAACGCAATGTCATGATTACTATATTTTCTGTATCTCTCATATGCCCAAAATATAGAATTGTAAAAGAGGTAAACATACAAGAGGATGGGGAATTGTAAAAGCGAAGAAGTATATAAATGCAATTAATGTTCGTTCTGTCAGATAGTGTGTGTATTTTATTCATTCCCCAATCCAGTGAAGCAGATACATATTTTTAACTTTTGGAAGAGGAAACGTGCTAATTGTTATTGCATTCTGCGATTGCAGCTAGAGGCTAGACCCATGGCTAGCAATTTTCTTTTGAAACCGCTATGTATTCTCAAATTAACGATCATAAAGGAAAGAGACGAACATGCCAGAATTTGATTATTTTGTGATTTCATATAACCTATATTTTTTTATAACACTGTTTTAGGAGCAGCCATTTTCATTTTAATGCCTGTAAACCAACTACACTATATAGAGTGGATTTTTCAAGCTGTCAGTTTTGTTTGTGTGAAATCAATTTTTTCTGTCACTTCTACTATTGAAGGAAAATAGAGTCGGCTACAAAAGCAAAATTGAGAACAATCCTCAATAGAAAAAAAAAAAAAAAAATGGATCGTGTTGTGATGGAAGTTTATTTGGTTAAAAACTTGTGGATTTCTTAAATGATTAATTTGTTGGTGGTGCAAGTACTGCTGAGTCTCTTCAAAGAAAGGAGAACCTAAATTGTACTCCTTTAGGAATAAGATTTTTATCATCAGTTCCGGTTCATGTAAATGCATATAATAATTACCGAACTTGGTTAATGAATTACTCAATTTTCAAAATCGAGCTTTATATGGCAAATTTTTACACGGTTATATTTTTCGCGTTCATCTCTATTAATTTTATCGTAAAAAATGTACGCTTCTGTTTTGATATTATTTGTGTCATGTTATCATAAAAACATGAAAAATCAATCTTTTAGCGAAGATTTTGATGATGATCTAGTGGAAACCACCAACATCTTTAGCAGACAGCTTCTTCTGTAATGCCAGTATGATTTCTAGTTGTTCTGCGGAAAATTTGAAAAAAATAGATGACTTTTCATTTCATATGATTTAAGTGGAAAAAAAAATTGAAGAAGCCAGGTTCGAACAACTGAATCAGATCGAATTGAATGGGAAGAAAATCAGATCATTTTTATTTCATATCCAAGTGAAGCACATTCAATTATGCCATATGTGCCTTATGCGATCGTGAGTTTTTCTTGAAAATTTTTATCTAGGTTCTGATAGCGGAAAACGACACGAGTTTCCCATCAGTTTTATGGGGACTTGGCGGAATATGACGGAAATAGCATAATCATATATACAAACTTCATCTGTTGCTAAGAATTTTCTATCTTCACTTCTTGTACTGACTGCTTCACTTAAGACTAACGGATATTAAAGAAAGCTATTCAAGGCAGAGAAATATCAATCTTGAATTATTTCGAGTTCAATGAAGTTTTTGTAGTTACAACACCCAACCGTTATGTAAAATATCAGAAAGACGTTAGCTCTTTTTATAGAAAATGTTGAGTTGGGTTCTGGGTACGCGTAATGGTACTGTTATTGCTCTGATACTATACTAAATGGCGTTTTTGTTTATTTTGAAAAAATATTGTAAGTAATCAGAAGAGAAGGAACTTATGTGCACAATCGGGTAGGCACTACTAAGATATATAAAATATGTCTTTGAAGACAATTACTTAAGTTAAAAAAATACCCGTAATTGTGAAAACAAAGTTTCTTCCTATATACTTAGTATTAAAAGAAAAACATTGGAATATTTTAGAAAGTTTTATTAATACAATTTCTTTTATAGTAAATATTTAATTAGGATCGTGCCACAAATATGCCACAGCTATTTAAAAAACAATAAGTAAGACAGTAGAGGCTCTCTTTAGAGATTCACGTAGAAGACACAATCTGCAGTTTTGTAGATACCTTCTCAGATGTAATTTGTTCATGGCTTTTTTTACTGAAGAAGCTGGTACTAAGTCCTCGTAGAATGTTTAGTATTGAATTCGAGTACAAAGGTTTCTACGATCTTTTCTTAATAAATTACACGTTGATATACATATGTATGATGACACCCTCTCCATCAGGGTTTACATAGCATACGTATGTAGCTAGAAACTTGAACTGTTGCTGGACGATGTTTTGTTAGAACCTTTTTATAGAGTTTGGAAGTTTCTATTGGATTGCGATTATAAGTATAAGTAAGTATAATGTACGCGATTGCTCTAAAAGATCTCTAAAAGCCTCGGTTACTGGAAGAGTATATCTATTTCTTCGATAGCTGATAAATGTTCTGCGTGCTGTGGCATTATTTATTTTGGAGGAGTGTACCTAGATCTTAGTTAACTCAAGACACTTAAAACTAGAAACTGAAACTAAATAAAAATAAAATGAAAAGTGAAGTACGCATGTATCAGCTGACTACTAGCCAAGATATATAAATTCAACTTTAATCAGAAACTAATCGTAGAAAACTTTTTATTTATTTTTTCTCTATTTCATTGCACATTACTTGGATGCCGACATCTGAATTTTATCAATTTTTCACCGCATTAGAAGTTGTTTTCTGGAAATGAAATTTGTTTTATATCCCTGGATTCCATCAGTTCTGGATATTTTAGTTTATATTATGATTCCAGACCTGGTTTTATTCTTAGAAAACTCATCAGGCTGTATATGGTGTCTTCATGTAAAATTGATAACAATAAGGAATAAACAACTATTTATCTAATTTTTACCATAGCATGTGATTATGTTTACAACCATAACAATACCATTACGTGCAAACCATAGCTACCACAAAATCAGAACCGGATAATTTACATATTCATTATAATAATTAATTCGTTGAAATTGTTAACAGAAAGCATAATGTCCACAACAAATAATTTCTTAAGCTTAGTAATATAAAATTAATTTAAAAAACAATCGACCGCTTACCTTAAAGCAAAATTAGGTAAGACTTAAATTTCCATAGTAATTTTTCTTCATCATCCGGGATATTGGAGAAACAGTTTTCTAACCACTATGAGCACGTTCTTCAAGCTTTTGAATGCCTGAAATTCAGAAAAAATGATGTTTATAAATATTAAGCTAAAGATACTACAAAAGAGATAACACGAAATATTAAGTTATTGTGAAATACAATATCCGCACGCAACTTTTCTCCTGAAGCTATTTTAGTAACACTTTTAAGATTCATAATTTTTTTATGCCTAATCCTTTTAGGGATATAAAATAAAAATAAATTTATAATTTGTCAAAGGGCTCATATTTACGTGAGCATAAATTAATAAAAAACAAGTAAAAAAGCTAGAATTGGTCTAAGACCAATTCTTATGATACCCTAGATGAATGCCCGTATTAAATTTCGTATGGTCACCGATCTATTCAAGTTTGATTTTGAAGTTGTTTTTCGCATATATTTCTAGAACGGTTTGTCGCACAGAAAAAATGATTATAACCAATTTTATAGGATTTCGTATTCTGCAGAAGTTTTTAGTACAACAAAAATGTCTTGGACTGATCGTTTTCAAAGTATACGTAAAAAACCTAAATTTTTATATGGCAACACCAAGAAGGAGTGGCCCGATTTAGTTCATTTTTGACATTTTATTTCCTAATGTAGTAAAAACATCATGTGCCAAATTTCAGCTCTCTATATTGATGCGTTCTCAGGCAGTGTCCAAATATATAGTGAAAAACGAAAGTTTTGTATGGCAACCCCACGAAGGAGTTGCCCGATTTGTCTCATTTTCAAACTTAATTTTACTTTTTTTTTTAAAGTCCGTGTACAAAATTTCAGCTCTCTAGGTATACGCGTTCTCGAGTTATCGTGCGCACAGACAGACAGACGGACGGACGGACATGTAAAAATCAAAATAACTTTTAATATTATGCGTGGGTGTCCAATTCATTTTGCTCTACCATCATTATTTCGAGGTGTTACAAACGGAATGACAAACTTATACCCCTATAGATTTCATCTAGGGTATAAAAAATGAAGATTCGGATCATATATGGTCGAAATATCAGAGAGGAAGATTGTTTTGGATTAAATAGTAGCAAATTCTGAACGGCGATATTGCTTGGGTCTACATTGAATCTATGGATGTAGTCTGTTTCTATTAAATCAGCTTGTCTGGATAAATATCTCTCAACATTGTCGGCATATAATTGGATATACCCATGTCCTTGAACAGTAATAAAAAAAAATAAGGGCCCCCAAAATAGATATTTGATCCTTTTCAAAACCACCAGTTTCAGATAGTTTGTACCACTTGAAAAATGCACACAAACTGACCATGGTATTCAAACGATGAAATTTTTAAAATTTTATGAATGAAAAACATTGTAGAGGAGGGGACTATAATTTCGTGCCATCGATACAAGAAAGTGTAAACCTACAATAACGAGTTCATCAGACATAATACATAATAGTGCTTGAAATGCAATCAACGAAAAGTCGTAAATAAGGCAGTCTGTAGTATCAGAAAATTTGGACGTTGTGGATAGAATTCAAGCTGAACGGCTCTGCCTATTTCATGTGTCTCTATATAAATAAGAAAAAACAAAATACCTGATCTGCTCAACTACAACAAATATGGAGTTCCTTTGTATTTTGGGAGGTCTGTACTTCAAACTGTATTGAAATAAAATATCGATTATAAAGAAAGTTACACTTGTTCTGACGACGAAGGATGGATTCTATCCAAGACCCATGGCGACCATGTATTTTAGAATCGACTATCTTACGGTGCCGTTTAATATAATCTGAGATAAAGCTGTGGTAAATATCGATGAATCATTATTCTGTTGTAATCAAACGGTCGCCATGTAGTGAGAAGCTTTGACGGCAGATCTCTAAGAGAGGAAGCTTTATAAAAAGCAGATCCCCCGTTTGGCTCTGGGCAAGCTAGAATTAGCAGATGCCCTGTTAAAATAAAAGACGCAGCTTGATTGATAGTCAGAATACTAATTCTCCTTTACATGCCTGTGATTTGGGGCACGTTAAGCCAAATCGTTTATTTGCACTTAGCTGCTTTACTTCTGAAGAAATATGTGACGTAAGCAGCTTGACCTATAATATGCTGGTTGCAAAGCATGTAAACAAACACTCGTAAACAAATACAGTCACTTCTGTAGGAAAAAAATTTAAAAATGTTGCCTTTAATTTGCAACAAATTGAGGGCCAGCTAGTCTACTATCCTCGAATTCAAGTCATACTTCATGGCTTGTATATTTCGAGGGTTACGACTGACCGCTTTTCTATTTGATATTACACCAAATTTATATTATATTAACCTCCGGCGATATGTGGATGCTAATGAAATTTTCATGCTGAAACAGAAAGCAAAATCCGACGTTTATGAGGGAGATGGTGTTTATGATTTTGGTATATTTTCGCTTAATACCCTGTAGCAATGTTACCATAAACCCATAAAAGAATGATACGAAATGATGACTAAATGTCCAGACTTTGTAAAATATACTTCACTTATCATTTTTTTTCAAACATTACCGTCAAACTGCATTATCACCAGCTTTAAATACAATGTGACAGTCATCACGGTTCACAAAATGTCAAAAATGCTTAAGTGCGTTAATCAGGAGAAAAACAAAATTGGAGCTTTTCTGCCAGCTTGAGCTAAGGAACCAAGACTGTTGTTTATCTCACAATCGTCTAAATAAAAAAAATGGAATACCAATGCTTTTCCCATGCCCCATTTTAAAAGACCACAACTTTCCGTTAATAATTTTTTGTAATTTTCAGAAGATGTCAAGATATTATTAATAGTTGCTTGTAAATCATTAACTAGCTCCAAAAACTTTCGGGATTGTTATTTAATAATAATAATACACATGTAATTGATACCTATATAATTTTTTCAGTCGAACTTATTTACAATCATTTCACGTGTGAAACAACATCACTAATTTCGCTATGAACAGTAACAATCTTTGCATTCGTGAAATAATCATTTTTTTCCAAATATTTAAAAAAAATCGTAATCTGAATCAATGAATCAAAAGATTTTCACAATTATGTATTGATCTTTTAATTTAAAGACGATTTGTATCTTTATTATCTTAAATAAGTATAGTAATAAAGGGTGTCTCAGAATGTTTTGTTCGGAGAATAGATTTTTATATAATGGAATCTTCGGGAAGGTTCTGGACTGTTGTAGATTATAAATACAGAGCTTTTCAGCGCTAAAGAGAGACTCTTATCTAACAATATATTCTCAACACCGCTTTAAGTTATTTACATGAGAAATACACGTTTCTTTAATTACTAAAGCTATCATAGATCCGGGGTGGTATCCATTATTTGTTTCTTAAATATGAACCCTCACTGCAGCTCTAAATCCTGCTTATAATAAATTGAAACGTTACAAGTTATCGAATTTTCACTATGAATATCGATCCACTGCGGAATAGAACGGTGTGCAGTATCCTTAGAACTGAAAAGCACACTATTTTTCGTCCATTCTAAATATTAAACTCCCTAACAAAATCATGTTAATAGAAATGGAGTTATCCCCTCGAAAGTGGGCTCTTCTTCGACCACTTTTGACGATCTTAATTATGAATGTTCTTCAATTCACATAGACAGTATCGCTGTGATAGGTAGGATAGTGACGAAGGAGACTAGTTACTCTAGATGAACCTCATGGTGAATTCTTTTCTGCGACTCGGTGTAACTACCGCCTCCGAATCTGTTATTTCCCGACTGTTTTCTGCCCACCATACCAGTAGGGAAGAAAAGAACACGAGAATGACATATTTGGTGGCAGTGTTAATAAACCGCAGAAAAGAATTTACTATTAGTTTAGCTTCCTAAGAAGTAATATTGAGGAAATAAATAAGATAATGGACAGCATTATATCGACTGCTACGGAAGTAGAGTTTGAAAATCTTCAAAGATTGTTCCTGTTCCTAATGATGTAAATAGTGGGGAAAGCAACGTACCTCGACGTCTCTATTTTGTATTTGAATGAATTCTTATGAAAATTAGTCAGAGTTTCGTCCTGATCATGGTAAGCAATGATTCGTCACAAGCTAGTGACATGGATTGCGTTAGCCTTCTAAGATTTTTCAAAGGCTTTTTATACAGTGAATAATTTTCTTCCCTATCAAAAGCTCAAAATATATTTTAAATTGACACCTCATACAGCAGATCTGACTTTCAATAACAAAAGTTACAGATTACAGGCAGTTTGCAAGAACGGAACCTACTCCTCCTCCTTTTCATCCATGCCATATGGTATGCCTCAAGGATCGATTCTTTGTTCATTATTATTCTTCACGTTTATCAGTGACATATTTCTTCAAGTTAAGTTTTGTGATTTATATATGCAGATGATGTGCAACTGTACATCTCTAATCGTATTGTATGTATATAGAAGCATATTCCTGCTCATAGTAAGCATTTAATTCTCTGCACTGTCTTGTTTTATATTGCTTTTTTGTTCTACATATACAAAGCTCTTATAAGAAATCTTAATTGTAAAATTGTTTTTTTTTTTAATATATAACAAATAATTTGATTTGGAAAACCTGGAATATAAAAAATATGTAGCTGATGTCATACTTTTACCATTATTTTCATATTCCTACTAATCGTACTGCTATGAGTATGAATTTTCGTTTAGTTCTCTTCCAAACTAAATAAAAAGATTACGCTTGGACTTTTTACCGGGTTAAACTTAATTTTGTTCAAGAAAGATTTTTTTGGGATTCTCCGGTATATAGCAAAAGCTAAAAAATGTCCTAATTTGTTATTTCATCACACAACCCATTAATTTTTGGTGACAAGTTTCAAGTCTTGGTTTGACTCATCAACAGGTCAAACCATGACTTGAAACATATAATTCACACCCAGAATTTATTCAGAGTTTACATGAGAAGAGATCAGTGTCATCTATTTTCAAGCGTCTGCAGCAGGCAGAAAACCAAGCTGCACGAAGATGAGTGTAAGGTTTTCTGCTGACACGAAACGCTTCTTCTTCTTCCTTTTCTTCTTTATTTTTCAGCCCACTGCGTGGCGTATGCAGGTTCGATTAGCTTCGAAGGAATCTGTTTCTTTAAAATTTTTTAAAATTTTTTTAATAAATAAAAAAACTGTTTTTTTCTCTATTTTTCTCAAACTTTTCATTTCTTTCTTCTCTTTTTTTTTCATTTTTTTCATTTGTTTTTTAAATCACCCAATTTCGCTATTACCTGTTGATGAGACAAACCAAGACTTGAAACTTGTCACTAAAAATTAATGGGTTGTGTGATGAAATAACAAATTAGAACATTTTTTAGCTTTTGCTATATACCGGAGAATCCCAAAAAATTGTTTCTTGAACAAAACTTCCAAACTAAAGAGACCACTGAATTCGATCTTTTTGCAACATGCAAACTTAACAAAGTTTACCTAACCGTTTTCACATGAAAGTGTGGAATTTAAGCTGCACAAAAGGTCTTTAAATTGCAATTTAAATAGAATCGATTCGAGATAAACTTCTAGAACGGGAGGATTGAACTGGTTCAGTTACGGTACGTATACTAATGTATCTCCACTAAAAATGCATTTTCTCAAATAAGATATAAATTGCCGTCTAATCGAAGTTAGGTCGACACCATTTTCCCCAGTAAGCGGAGGGTGAACATATTTTTCCTGTTCTTAAGGAGGGAAAAGTATTGATTTTTATTCTGCTACAGATGGGACGTGTTGAGATTCAAATAGGACTCAATTCTGTAGAAATGCTTTTAGTACAAGATAATAATTTCTCTATCGGTTTTCTTTTTATAATGGGTGGAGCTGTCGCTAATATGAACACGCGTATAATTTTTGAATTTTGATAATATTCGTCGAGGATCTTTTACAAGAACTTAAATAAGTTAATATGACGTCAGCTCTTGATTATGTCCGATATGTGAGAGATTGTTATAGTCAGATGCCTCCCTTCAATCATTTGCGTCGACTCCAGTTCCATTTTCTTCTTATAATCTTTTACGTCGTCATTCATGTGTTTGAATGACCTTCTACTTCTCTTTTGAGAATGTATAGAATCAAGCGAAAGCTTCTATTGACGAGGGTTTATTTTGGGTCTATGCAGTTATCAATTAAATAATTAAAGATTATATAATCATTTCGCTCATACTTAATTTGGTCCACCGTTTCGAAAGATTACGTTGTCGCTTTCAAGGACTTGTTTTGCTTAAATATCTATCTAAGGGGGTTCATTGACGTTTTTGTTGCGCACTTTTCTTTCCTTTAAAATAAAATAAATAATAAATAATAAAATATCTAGAAACTATAAAAGAAAAAAGAAAAATTACGATCAGTATGTTAAAGAGTAATCCTCGACGGGTTTTAGTGTAGCGACTACGCAAGGTCCTGGGATTCCACCCAAGCAGAAATCCATACCACTAAAACGTGCATTAGAATCAATATACAAAGAGGCATTAAACTCCAATGTCTTCCCTTCAAACTTGGCTTAGGACTGTATTAGCGGATAACTTGCCATCGAAATTTTCAAATACGATGTAGACATCTATTTGCGGAAGCTTGTGGGCGACGGCTTATGAATTGGAAAATCTTTTACATCGGTCGGACTCGAATTTTCTTCATTCTTACTTAAAATAAGTCTCCAGCCAACTGGACTACATTCTGTTGAACTATTTTGGATAGTGCTGGTCAGGTCCTAGAATCGGTGGGCCAACAATTAAATGGGGTAACAGCATAAATAAGTTCTTGAAATGATTCACTAATTCATATTGTATTTTGGGTTAATGAAGAATCCGATGCCCTTGCATTGTTAATATAATACGGAATAACTGAGATGAAATTACATCTCCTTTAAGGTTTCCCTTGCAGTTCTTTCATAGTTCTATCAGTCGTGTAATTTTAAGGCGAAAATTTTAGAACTGACATGTTTTGGTGTAATCCTGATTGCTTTGGCAGAAGCATCCGAGATCGATCCAAGATCAGCGGTCTCCTTTTAGCATTTTGCCTACAATGTATAATAAACTGAATCCTCTTTAGTCATCAGAATATGTTAGGTTCCCTTTATTAGGAATTTTCAATAGGAAGAAGGGATCAGTCATATGGCAGAGTAGACGTGTTTATTTACAGCTCCTCAATTTTTGCTTATAACCGCGAGTTATTGCCAGTTTTAAACCAGTAAAACGTCGCCGTGAATAACTTGACCAAAATTTGTGTTATTTGTGACCATTGGATTAACTACAGCCTTCTTTTTTCTTTTTTTGCGACATAATGAGTGGAAACAAGAGTGTAAAACCTAAAGTGAAAGCGGGCACTAATACATTCGCACAGCATACACCCGTTGCGACGAGAGGTTCTGGAAGATGTCAAAAGAATCCTAATAATGATAGTGCCGCTAGTATCCATCGCTCTGTCTCAATTAGCTCAGCTGATCATTTCGAATTGCTTGAGAAAAAGTTGCTGAAGAGTTTGGCGCAAATCATTTCAGAAAAGTTCGAAGAATTCGAAGAACGCATTTCGGTTAAAATTAATAATATTGTAGCTAATACGCATGCAGAAATTGCAAAGATAGACGACGACATGGGTAAGCTTAAAAAGGAATTAGCAGAGGTGCGATATGAGCTAAATGACATCCGACGATTACATCGATTAACAGACGTAGTGATAACCGGCATTCCTTCTCGCACAAGTGAAAATCCCCAACAGCTGGTAATGAATATTTCAAATAAAATAAATCATGCACTGTCATCGTTTGCATTTGCCTTCCGTCCAAAGTACTCGATGCATCAGCAAAAAAATCGTAGAATTGTCCCGCTAATCGTCAAGTTCCCCTCTGTTCTTGAACAAAGAGAATTTTTATATAAATTTAAGAGATTTGGTTTACTCAAACTAAACGACGTCGACCACAACTTCACGTCTGACACAAAAATAAATGCTTTTGAGAGTCTCACCAACTATAATAGTAAATTGTTGCAAAGCGCATCGAAGTACAGGAGAGATAATAAAATTTTCTCAGCATTCACAAGGCGGGGGGAGGTTTACATATGTGTAAAGAAGGATGACCAGCCGATTAAAGTCAACACAATGAGTTTACTGGAATGTGTAGTAAATGAAGCTGATAATGCAGGAGCTTGTAGTTCACGGCAACAGGAAGAAAATTTTTAATATAGTGTAGGGTGTTCTCAACTTATCTAGTTAATTGCTCTTTTTTTTTGTCGTTTTTTGTTCTTTTAACGTGTATTAAGTAATATTTATTTTTAAACAGCTGTTTTGTAAGTAAAATTTGTTTTGGCGTGTGTTGTCAAGTAGTTGTGTTAGTTTAGTTAGTATATACATATTCAATTCACAATGCTAGTTTTTTCCTCCCTATTTTTTGCTAAACTAATAAGTTGTTTATTTTCATGTCAGTCGCAATCTCACTGCATATGTGTCACAGCTTCTCGCAAATTTGATTTTGCATGCTTTTGCTTTTATATCCACTCGAGAACGTCGTTTCCTCAATGTGCCGGGCCGGGTGCTGGTTTGGTAATAAAAAGTGACCATAGGTCATAATTCTCTGCCGTTGAACAGTGTTGGAATTATGCTCAAGGTGTTCTCTGGGCGGACAGAAGGTTTTAACGTATGTCATTTAAATTCACGTAGCATATTTCCGAAGATTGATGAATTGAGGGAAGTCTTCCATTGTGCTCGACTTCACGCAGTTCTTGTAAGTGAATCGTGGTTGCGTGAAGATATACCATCTTCTTTAGTATCCATTCCTTCATTCGAAGTCCTCAGAAATGATCGTCATGATAGAATTGGTGGCGGTGTGGCGGTGTATGTGAAACAAGATTTTGCGACCAAAATTATAGCTACTTCATCGAATGGTCCTGTTGAATTTTTATGTGTGGAAGTGAATACTGGAGCTGATGTTTGTGTGTTGTGCGTGGTGTATTCTCCGCCTGGTCAGTTCAGCACCGAAAACTTTTCCGAACTTTTCGATGCTCTCTCCGACGTCAGTCGACAATACACTAATGTTATCGTCGGAGGGGACTTTAATGTCAACATTCTTAGAGGCAGCTCTCAGGTCGATATGTTCCTCTCTAGCATGCAAACTTTAACTTTGAATGTTGTTAACGATTGTCCCACGTATTATAACGCAGTGAACCCATCCCTATTGGATTTATTTTTTGTTACTGACCTGTTTAAAGTTCTCTTTTTTAACCAATTATGTTTAAGCATTCTTGACCATGACATCATATTTATTTCGTATGACGTAAAAATTATTCGTCGCCCTGAAAAAACGTTTTTCCAATACAGGGATTTTAAAAATGTTGATACGGAATCTCTTTTTGCTGAATGCGAATTATTTTCATGGGGTCAAATATATGATTTGGTTGCCATTGATGACCAAGTTCGTTTTTTCAACAATTCGATTGCGTATTTATATAACACCTATGTCCCCCTGCGCAAAAAGAAGATAAATAATACATCTTGTCCCTGGTTTAGCACAGAAATTCAGACTCTAATAGCAGAGCGAGAATATCTTTATTTTCGATATCGAAGACTGAGGAACGTCGAAAGTCGTGAATCATACAAACGTATTAGAAATAAAACAAATGTAAAAATCCGAGCAGCCAAACATGCTTATTATAGGAGGAAATTTAACGTTGATGTTCCACCGAAAGTATTGTGGCGAAATCTGTGCAACGCCGGCGTCTGTGGTACGAATAGATCACAAATTAATCTTATTCCTCATGAATTAAACACATATTTTGCTAGCAACCAACAGTCATCGGATTGTGCTGGAATCACTCCGTCACAATCAGCAATCAGAGAAAGCATTGCTGCAATCAATATACGTGAAGACGTCGATGGCTTTTGTTTTCGAGGAGTTGGTGGTGATGAGGTGCTTAAAGCTATTTTTGCTGTCAAATCGAATGCTTCGGGGCCTGACGACATGTCACCTAAGTTTCTTCGCTCCATTTCTCCACTTCTCGTTGGTCCCATATCTCATATTTTTAATTCATGCATCACAAAATGCCAATTCCCTACAGCCTGGAAATTAGCGAATGTCAGTCCAATTCCTAAGAAGGCTTTAGCTACGTCACCAGAGGACTTTAGGCCCATTAGTTTGCTCTGTTTTCTTTCTAAGGTTTTTGAAAAGTTGTTGTATTGGCAGATTCAGCACTTTTTAATGGAAAATGATTTATTGAGTTGCTGGCAGTCTGGATTCCGACCTAGGCATAGTTGTGAAACCGGTCTTGTGACAAGGGAGAAATTTCCATTCTGGCCCTCTTAGACTTTTCTAAGGCTTTTGACAGTGTTTGCCATGGGAGTCTGCTCGAAAAGTTATCCGACCGCTTTGATTTCTCTAGAAGTTCAATCCGCCTGTTGGCAGACTTTCTGAGTGGACGTTTCCAGAGGGTAGTGTTGGATAATAATAACTATTCTGTCTTTCTCCCCCTCGGCAGCGGCGTCCCACAGGGATCTATTCTGGGACCTTTGCTCTTCAGCCTGTACGTCAATGATTTGCCGCAAGTAGTACGTGATGTTGATATTCACATTTATGCTGATGATGTACAGGTCTATTTAAGTCGTCCAATAGGACTAATCGAAGATTGTGCGGCTCGAATGAGCGACGATTTGAATGAGATCTACAACTGGTCTAAAGCAGATAATCTGAAACTTAATCCAAGCAAATCTAAATGCATTGCCTTCTCTTCATTGACCATTGACTCGTCAGCCCTGCCTGCAATAACGTTGAATGGAATCCCGATTCCTTATGAGAATAAGGTTCGCAATTTTAGCGTTATTCTTAACTCAAATATGACATGCTGTGATCACGTCAAAATGAATCTTTCTAAAATTTATACAAATCTTAGGCGCTTGTGGTTGTCGTCTAGCATGCTTTCGCCGAAAATGCGCTGCCACTTAATTAAGTCTCTAGTATTACAACACTTTACATTTGGATCTCTTGTTTTCCCAAAACTTGACTCTCACTGCAGTAGAAAGTTAAATGTCGCTTTTAATGACTGTGTTAGATTCATATTTGGGCTACGCAGATTCGATCATGTCTCCCACCTTAATTTCACGCTACTCGGCTGTTCACAGGACACTTATTTAAAACGGAGGGCCTTATTTTTCTTCTATAACCTATTGGTTACCTCTCAGCCCCATTATCTAAGTAGTATGGTCCGCCCTCTACGGTCAACCAGGGGTTATAAACTCTCGATGCCACGATTTCGTACTGCTATTTATGAGGGTTCTAACATTGTTCAACTAACTCGTCTGTGGAATCTATTGCCCCATAACATTCAAAGAGCCAGCACCATCGGCACATTCAGGAAACTTGTAACTGATTTTCTTAACTGAATTTGTTTTTTTTTTCTCTTTTTCTTGCAGTGACACATCTTTGCATAGATTAGCATAGTTTTATTTTCGTTTTGTTTTTTTTTTTGTATCTTTATTTTATTTTTATTTATTTTTATTTTTTTTTTATTGTATTTTATGTTGTTTTAGTTGTTTCACTCTGTAATGTATACCTTTAGATATAGTCTAATTCAATTTTAGATCCTGTATTTCTTGATCAGATATATTATTTATGTAGTTTTACGTTTAGTTTAGGCTTCCTTGTACCCTGTAGTAACCCACTCTCTGTTAACGATGCAGATAAAAGATTGTAATCTTGTAGCATCATAATGAAATAAATTTGAATTTGAATTTGAATTTGAATTTGATTCTTCCCACCTAATGCTCTGGAATGGTATAGATATTTCGTACTCTTTCAGCGATTGATATCAGGAGATATGTTGAAATTATTCAAATATAGGTGGTTACCATAAGATATTCGCTCTCTCACTGAGTACTTTTTCCGGATATATAGGAGAATACAGGGTTAAGGGATTATCTCTTGCACCTACTAAGCTGTTGGTTATGCTTGCTTTCTATGGCATATTTTTTAGAAGCATGTATTCCAGATGGTTGTTTTATACTATTTGCACATTTTCAGCTTTATGTGCATCAGCAATATGCCTTCCTTTGGTTGAAGGAACAAAATGCGACATCTGCAATATCTTTCAAAATATGTCGTACCTTAGGCTGCTATCTATTACCATATACATTACTTACCTCATGAAAATCATTGAAGACGTCCACTTATATGTTGAATGATATTAAATGTGCCGTGAGGGACGATATTCGACGATTTTATTCATTTATATATTTTTTGATGTGATACGCAAGTTCTAGAATTGGCCTTATACATGGAAGGTCTCGGCTTCAAAATTTAGACAAGGCGGTTGCTTTTTCTTCTTGTATTTAGTAATTTAATTTAGAATCGTAAAAAAATTCTGAAAGGTTTTATACAACTTAATTTGCAACACCGCATCACCATTTATACTAAATGCATTATGGTTACCAATTTTCCAAATTATATAACAGGATCAGTTCCTTCTTCTTTCTTCGATAAAAATTTCCGCACCATTATCCTTTGACACTATACAATCATCAACTTATCTTGGCAACATAATGACTGGCAACAAAAAATCTAATTCATGGCCACCAACCAAAATATCTACAATTGAGGACTTCTTTACGAGATACATGTCTACATATAAACGGAAAATGTAATCTCAACTACCTTATTCAAAAATTAGCTGATAATAATTTTTGTTAGGTATACCTAAATGTAATGATAGTGGGAACACTGTATGCAATTTTCGTAATACGATTAGTATTCAACTCCAATTCAACCAACCTGAAAAGGAATCTTTATCAATTTATTTTTCATGCAACCAGAAGGTAGCTTCAGGAATGAAAATGTAAATTTTTCTTGGATAGCATTTCTAGTTAGGTCTAGAGAGGCTATGGATGGATGTATCGGGTTGAAACTTCAGACTTTCGTCTTTCGTTTCATAAACGATAAAAAAATCTTTATCCAAAATGCTTAATTTTAACTTGAATTGGTACTTTAAAGAGATAAAAGTGTCGTTTGCAGATGGTGACAAACTTGAAATGCAGTCATGCGTACCAGAGGAGTGATAAGAATTGAGAACTTTTGAAATAAATACAAAAAAAAAAAATAATAAAAGCATGAGAAAGTGTGTAGGAGTTTTAGATAGATTCAATTCAAAGCTCTTTCCTATGCAGAGCGGTGTATAGGAAAATGCATTTCTTGTGTAATCGTCCGCTGCTTTATATTGTGTAGGTAGGTTATTATTGCATAATTGAATATTTTTTCCGGATTTACATTGTACACATAAGTTTCTCGTTCTAGTTCAACCATTAGAATGAAAAGATGTAAGAACTTATAAGCTTTCATAGAGCTATCTGTCATATACATTATCACTGTATACCAATGTTATTCAAAAAGGAATTTTATACTTCAGAATCACTAAGCTATATAACTGACATAAATATGGCATCATCTAAACGGCTAATGCAGACAACTGTGAAATTAAAAGTTCGAAGTCAGAGCCAATTCTAGTTTACAAGGACTTTAGAAATATAAATAAATATAAACTGTCGTCATAGATTTGTTTATCTATAAACCGAGAAAAAATTAAAAACTAATAACAATCAGAGTCCATTTCCACATTTACTCGACCCTGCTTACAACATAAAATTTTCGGCACTGCTAACATGTCATTTCTCAATTTTGCAATAAAAAAAGTAAGGGTGGCATTAGCAAATTTTTTTTTTCGAATAGAAAGCAAGCCTTTTTCGAATTTTCTCACTTAACAAGAACATTCACAGGATAGAGACCGGAAGCTCCATTTGTTGCTAAAATATTCCCCCAGACACGAGATAATTTTGTAATTTTAATAATAACTAAAGTTATGAAAAAATGCACTGATGAGGAAACCCAAAAAATAAATTCCCGAACTAAAACAAAACTCTTAAAAAACCAAGTAGGTAAATTAAAACACAAAATACCGAAAATTATTGATAATCCCAAAAGAACTTTAAAGTTTCTAATATTCAATCAGCGCGCGCAATTTAAGTTTTCCGACATCTATTCAATATTTTTCTAAAAGGTTACTTTATTGTATAATTATTCTAAGTGCTTACATTGAATGTCATTTTGGATAAATAATTTGGCGGAAGACATAACAATAATCCCCAATTTTAAAGAATTTATTTATTATTTAAATATTAGTGAAAAATTTTGCTTCATTATAGTCAATGTCTGATTTAATCGAAAAAACCCGCTTAAAAATAAAATTAGTATACAAAAACTTTACTCAAGGCAAAGTCCCAATAATGGTCTGATAAGTTTCCTGAATGGGAGTGAAAACATTAAAATTGTAGCGAAAATTCATTTTATTCTTCTACATAGTTCCCTTTTAAAGCAATCAACTTTTTCTCGTAGTCTTCGAACATTTTGATACCTTTCGGATAATGCTCGGTGCTCAAATCTCCTCATCTTTCGAATAAAATCTCTGTCGCTGTAGTCATCGTTTCAAATTGGGAAGCAAAGAATAATCGCTAGATCTGCAGAATAGCGTGATTAGTGAACCAATTTGTAGCGTTACCTTCATTGATGTGTTTGGTGGTGTATCGTCCTGATAAATGAGCGCCTTTTGTCAATAAGTGTGACGGATCCAATAATGCCGCATAGTATTCGCCTGTTATTGTTCTACCTTTTTTGGTATTAACAATAAAAATAGCTGTGTTCTTCTGTGTACCTTGTTCTAGAACTCCCATACATTGGAGAGAACTATTTGCTCTGTGGGTTAAAGCGAACTATTTGTGCTGTTCGCTTCATTTAAATCTTCTATGAAAATATAGGGGCGCTGCTCTACAATTTTCTAGTTGTAGAAGTTGGTAAAACTCAACTGAAAATGCTTGACATTTGTCATATTTGAACTGTCACAATAGAACATAAAACATACCTATTTACATTTTAATTGAAATATTTTGTCTACTTTAAACTTAGGTGAAGAGTTCTTGGTGCTAACAAAAATTTACGTAACCGCAATAAAACCTCTGCTGGAAAAGAAGTGTATAAAAGCAATGGCACATATTACTGGAGATGGATTAATTGAAAATATTCCTCGTGTCCTCAGCAAAGAACTCGGAGTTCATCTGAATGCGAACAAGTTTCATATTCTTCCTGTTTTCGGTTAGTTAGCAGAAAGTGGTAATATTACTCATCATGAAATGCAACGAACGTACAACTGTGGTCTTGGAGTTGTCCTAATTGTTGATTCCAAATTTGAAAACCTAATCATGGAACATTTGCGTTTTACGCATAAAGCAGAAAAGATTGGTGAGGAAATCAAACGAAATTCTCCAGACAGCCCACAAGTGGTTGTTGACAATTTTGAAAAATGTATTTCCCGAGTTCAACGTATCATTAGATCCCCGAAAAAGCGCGTTGCCGTTTTAATATAAGGCTCCGGTACTAATTTACAAGCATTAATCGACACCACCAGAGACTCATTCAGAGGTATGGGAGCGGAAATAGTTTTAGTAATTTTAAATAAGCTTGGCGTCTTGGGTATGCAACGTGCTGAAAGTGCTAAAATTCCTGCTCTGTATATATCTCACAAAGATTACAAGAGTAGAGAGGAATTCGATGATGCTATGACGAAAAAGGTAGATGAATACAAAATTGATATAATTTGTTTGGCGGGTTTCATGAGAGTTTTATCAGAAAAATTTGTTGAACGATGGAAAGGAAAACTGATCAACATCCATCCGTCTCTTCTACCTAAACATCCCGGATTACATGTTCAAAAGAAGGCTATTGAAGCTGGAGATACAGAATCTGGATGTACTGTTCATTTTGTAGATGAAGTGAGTTTATAATATCGAATTTATCCAGCTTTGTTTTTAAATAGAAATATTTCAATATTTTCAGGGCGTTGATACTGGTGCAATAATAGTTCAAGAAAAAGTACCGATTTTGCTTGGTGACGATGAGGATGCGCTCACAAAGAGAATTCAAAAGGCTGAGCATGGTAGCTACGGGAATAGCATCATTAAGTGAGACAGGAAATACAATTTTTAACTATTAAGTCTGTAAATGCTTTTAATCTAGATGACGTACTTTTTATTATTGTTTTTGTTCAGACTTTCAACATAAATTTATTTCTGTTACGATTTTAATCTTATTTACTATCTTTTGTCAGTTGTTATACCTTAGATGATGAAATCCTAGAGTACATATACAAGTTTATCATTCCATTTGTAACGCAAAGAAATAATTATGGTAGAGCAAAATGGATTGGAAACCTTCGAATAATAATAAAAGTTGTTGATTTTTACATGTCCGTTCGTCTGTCCGTCCTCACGAGAAATCGGGTAACTCCTTCGTGGGTTTCCATACAAAAATTTTATTTTTCACTATATATTTGGACAACGCCTGAGAACGAGTTAACGTAGAGAGCTAAAATTTTGTACACGGCGGGTTCATAAAAATAGTAAATATAATTTTAAAATGGGCTAAATCGGACAACCAGTTTTTGGTGTTGTCTAATAAAAATTTATGATTTTTACGTCCTAGACGTTTTTATTGAGCTGAAAAGTTCTTCAGAATATGAAATTGACTTTTTACTGTCCGACGAACCGTTCTAGAAATATATGCGAAAACCCACTTCAAAAATCAAACTTGCACAGATGGGTACCATACGAAATTACATACGGGCATTCATCTAGGGTATCATAAGAATTGGTCCCAGACCAATTCTAGCTTTTTTACTTGTTATTTTATTTTTTGTTAACAAGCGTATAATTTTGTTTAGATATACACACTAGTAATAAAACAAGGTTTACAATGGTATAGGTTTCATTTTGGGCATAGGTAAAATGAAAGCAGATATGGAGCTTACCGATTGTGATAATAAAACTAGATTAGTGACTTGTTAAAAAAACAAAAAACCGTAATTAAACTCGAAAAATGATTGAAAATCCAAAGTTCAGGATTTAAAGCGCCGCATCTCCCGAGTGGAGAGAAGTATGGCATCTAATGGCGTAGAGCAACCCTCCACAGTACATTAATTTGCAAAAATACAGGATGTTTCATAAAAAAAATGAACTAATATCTTCCAACTCTTCGTAACTATTCCACCCATTAGCCGTTGGCTCAAAATATATGGTTTTTTTCCATTAAGCTCTATCGAACTACTTACGTAGAACAGAACACCCCATTTCATATTAATAAATGAGTAAACATTAATCAAAATCATAAAATATTTTATTTGCATGCATTTAACCTTAATATCATTTTAGAAAATTATTTCAAATACTGTCCTATTTTATTAAATCGTTTTGTACACTGCTAAGACTATTCTAATTAAAAGTATATTAACAAGTTGATTAAACAGAAAAGATTTTAATTAATTATGTATTTTTGATTCTACAAAAAAATCCATGCGAAAATATCGATCGATTAACAACAAATTATTTTTTTATTCAATATACAACACTTTCAGATTTAATTTTAATATTAAGTGTTTCCTAGTAACCTGTGTCCTAAAGAATTTTAACAAATTTTTTTTTTTTTTGTTTTCACCTGTAACTTTTTGACAAGAAGTGAATCATAAATAGTGCCAACTGCTGGACATAAAAATCTTGTTCTCTTGAGGCGTTCTTTTGTGTATCTCTTATTCTGCTCTGTTCTGCGGACACAAAAGAACACAGCTAATGATACCATATGCATCCCAAAAAATGCTAGCAAGAGCCTTTTCAGTCGATTGTTGCGTTTTTGCTCTTTTTGCGCCGCTTTTATCAGGTTCCAGCCAGTCAGCTGATTGTCTATTAGATTCTAGCGCACTTAGTGGATCCTTGTTTCATCAATCGTAATGAATAAACACGATGTTGTTTTTGATCAATTGTGAGCAAGCGTGGCACCCACTATGCACACAGCTTTTCTATTTTCCAAATGTTTATGCAGAATGTTGCCGGCAGGCTCCTTTGACATACTCATGGCCACAACTATCTCACTTAGTTTCACTTTGCGGTCATGCATAACCGTAGGTTGAATTTTTTGGATGTTTTCTGAATTAAATTGGCACCTCAAGTAAAAGTAGCGTCACTCAACTTATAGTAACTAACGAAGCAGTGTTAGTCAAAATATCATAATTAAGTTTTGTATACAGTGACATCGAGTATTAGCAGCGCATATGGTATATCTCGAAAGTATATAATTAAAGAAGACTTTTATATACATCATAAATATAATTTTATTTTAAAAAGAAGGTCTTTTTATTAATTTGTTTTTCCCCGGTATTTCGTGATGGACTTTTTTGCTTTTGAAATTTTATGTTTTTGGTACTTTCGATTACAAAACTAAATATTGAATCAACAAATGCCAAATAAATATATTCTCAAAGGAATAAACAGCAACAAAAATAAAATAAAAATAAAAAAATGTATCTAAAATATTCTCAAAAAATGAAAAAAAAACAAAATTCTTAGGAGGAAGGATTGCATTGGTTGTTTATCTGGATTATTTACGAAAAAAATTCTTGCCATTTTCGTCAGGATTTAGTTTTTTGCGATGTTGCCTTTTGGCGTTTGAGATTTTTTCAGTGATAGATTTGCTAATAGATCTATTCTCTAAACGAATTGTATTTAGATATCGAAAATCACTGAATCTATTATACACAAATCGGAGTACAATATATATATTAATAAGATCACTGAGAATAAGGTCAAATTCATAATCTGAGTCATTGTGTACCCCAACACACCACCAGTTGAAGAAGCACTAAATTCCAACAAAATACATGCAGACATTGCTAAAAACCTAAACATATAAAGAAAGCATTTCAGCTTATAGGGAGCCAGAAGAGCACAAATCACCACTCAAGGCCCAATCTTCTTCAATCTTTATACTTTAGTTAGACCAACCTCCAAACGAGAATGCGACAACATATATATATATAAAGTCAACCTGCAACTTAAAAATTTAGACTCCTATCACAGAAAGTGAGGGATCAAAATAATTGTCCAAACATTTGAGTTGATCTACATTCGGAAACCTGGCACTGGGCGAAATCGCCAAGCTGCAAAATCCAAGACAATTAAGACCATCTACAACAGGGGAGAAATAAAGTCCACACAAAGTACGAAATACCTGGGTATCAAATTCCATGAACTTCTAAGATTTAATGACTATGCTAAAGCGACCTTTAGCAAAACCAATTTGACATACAGCTTACATAGTCCAATAATAAACCTTAGGGACGGTCTCTCAACTCAAACCAAACTTCTACAAACAACTCATAACAAGTGTCATCACTGTCAGCTTCCCCTGGCATATAATTTCTCTCTCCCACAACTCAGCAAGCTTGAAAAGAAAATTTTTAGAGCTTGCACGGAACTTCATAGGCGAGCCAATGGAAAATATTTTCCCAACATAGTAGTTAACGAAGTAGCTAACATCAATACAACCCAGGAGTATGTATTCGAACTTGCGATTAAGCAAGTTCAAAAAATACCAAATCACCCAAAACCATTGTAAGCAACTTGTCGGAACTTTTCATACCGGAAAATTTCCAATACCCCTCACCTATGCTCTTAACAAGCCCGAGGGTATAAATATCTACCATCTACATGCTGGCAGAATAAGCTTCAGCGATCACAAAGGTGATTAATACCATGAGTAATCACATTTCACGTTTACTCAGAGAGTGTCTCTGAAGACAGCCCAGTTTTAGGAACCATCGATGTCTAAACTGTCCCTAAATTCACTTCCCATCCATCCTATATCCCTGCCCTGACCACTAACTAACATCTAACTTCAAAATGAGAATGACAATCAGTACGACTGATATGGGCCGTAAAGGAAAAAACGACAGGAAAACGAAAAGTTGCAAGAAAGACCAAACGGCAACTATCATCAAGAGGGCAAAAATTGGTATGTAATCGAACTGAGAGCTGAAGGTGAGCTCCAAAGAACAAGGAGGACAATAAAGTGATCATCGACGGAAAGCTTCGATAACTGTAAGAGGACAGGTAAATGGCGCAAACGCATTTGACTTGACTTGATAAGGAGCATCGAGTTCTGAGCAGTTAAACCAGACAGATCGGCATTACTGAAACCATTGAAGTCTGAAAAATCCACACTAGGTTTATTCAACCTACTATATATCAGTAAATTCCATACTATGTCCTTTTCTTGTAAAATTAAGGAAGAACAAACTTACTTTTAATAATTAATAAATTTAATGGAAATTAATGTAAAAATAAAAGCAAATATTCACGAATTAAACCTCGAAGATCATATTAATGCAATCGCTGCCAGGGCTAATGTTACTCTGGTATATGTAAAGAGATGGTAAAAGGAGTTTAATGTTTAGTTTATAACGAAGTTCCTTCCTTGGAGTGTGACAGTCCGGTTCGGTCTCCCTACTATTCGGTCTACATACATCGCAACGAGGCTATACAGTGCAGATTCGTTCGCCTTCACCTTCGTGGGATTCATTGGGACAATCCTGTTAGCCTACCTCCATATGTGCAAACAGGTTTAAATATTTAAGATTTTGTCGAGGATAGACGAAAAACTTCCAGAGTTGTTTCCGCATTTGACTTTATCTGAGGAGTGATAAACTACTCTGAGCTCTTACATACTCTCGATGTTATCTGTTCCTTGAAAACGAGCCAATTTCATTAATGTGCCGTCACTTTAACCACATTAGCTTCTTTCTTCCAGAAAGTCTAATAAGAGAACAGCTTAGTTAACGTTACTTTTTTTGGCATTACTATTACGTATATCTTTTTAAATTCAGTATTCAGAACTTTAATGAAGTCCTAAACAAATAAATAAATAAGGATTAAAATTTGAATAATTTTTTTTAGTCCATCCACCCTCCAGGCTGTACATTTTCTAAATACTCCAGGAATTTATTCAATAAACTCTCATAATCACAATAATTCAATATTAAAAAAAAAAACACATAAACCCTTTCCACACTGTAAGACCTAGGAAATTGGTATTTCGTAGTAAATTTGGTAATCAAGAATAGCATGTAATGCAAGCGTTACTTCACTTCGATAAGCTTCACAGAAAATCAATTGTATTCCGGTGCCTCACTAGTGCAAGCAACCATCTCTTCTTTCATAACAATAAAGCCCCAGGTGAAGTCATGTATACTTAAAGAGCTCATAAGAGCCCTCAAGTGTGTTCATAGAGCAAGCTGAGGTTAAGGAAACTCACTGATGTAGTTTGTCTATTTGCTATGCTGCTGTAGAGTACCATAAATGCCTACATTGCTCCCCAAGTACTGTGTGGATGTGCTCGTAGGTACATTTTGAGAAGTACCCTAAAACCTTTAATATCCATGAAATGAACGAAAAATTTAACTTCATTACGAGAAGTGAATATGACATAAAAGTCGCAGAAATGGATGAGTGCATAGGGCGATGAAATTGTAACAAGAGTTTTGTGTTTGTGTTGATTAGCTTTAGTGGAAGTATAAAAAAAAAGATAATCTTAATTAACTCTACATACCTCGTCCTGTGTAAATATGAAAAAGAATTGTCCTCAAATACAACAGTGAAAAGCGATCAAAACGGAACCCCATTTTTCAATAACTTTGGCTGTCAGAGACGCAAGCAAAGTGTATTATCCTCGAATTATGTCAAGTCGTCACCTTGGAAGATTATGTGAATGACATGTCGTTACTTGCCTGAAATTCATTTTATTTTTAAGTAGAAGAACATATGCTCGCCAACACTGACTGACAGACAGAAAGATGGATGTGAAAACGGAAAATATAATTTCATTTTCCATAGAGAGAAAGGAGAAATTCGCAAGGGAGAAATTGTCTCATTCCTCAACTGTGTAAAAATTGAAGGAAGTGAAGGGTAATAGTAAAATAATTAAGCAAGCAACGCGCTGTGTAATTTTATTAGAAAATATTGCAAACTTAACACGTTTAATTAGTTTAATTATGAAGGTAGGATGCAATGTACATGACCACTCAAAAATATTCGCAGATTATGTGTTTTTTGTTAGTTATTTCAGCAATTTTATTTTTAATTTTTCGCATTTTCTGAAAATTTAGAAGATGCTTCGCAAGTTGACCTTAGGCAGTCTAAAAATTTTATAATTTCTACGAGTTTTGGATTAATCTGCTGATTTTTATTTGTATTTAAATTTGTTTATTTCAGACTATAAAATTTACATGGCGCTACAAAGTCTTCATGGAAATTGATGAAAAAATTCATGGAAGTTTTTTAATTGGCCATAGGATACGATCTAGCAAATGTTCAGTTAAATATTTTTTTTTTGCGAAATTTAGGAAATTTCAAAGCTCCGTTCAATTAGGCTTTTCTGATTATCGCAACAAAAAGGTCTTAAGATCGTGCTGATTGGGGACTCTTATGCGGACGAAATATACTTCAATCAGACTTTTGCTTCAATTCACATCGATCCTTCCAAGAAATTTCTACCAGATTGAAGCTCTTAATTTTATTCCCATTTAGCTAATTAAATTTAAATTTGGATCAGGTTAACCAAATGAACGCTTCATACTGTTATAGGCTTCGGGGACCCTCTACAAAAACGAAAGATCTCTGTGTGCCTAACACCAATGACAAATGGCCTAACAGAGGGGCAGTAGAACTCGGTTCATTGTACCAGCAAAAGTCGAGATGCCAGCAAAAATTCGATGCAACTTGAGAACAAAAACTCAAAACAAAAAAATTCCAAAAACCCAAAAGTGGAAAGGTGCAACCTCTTGAACTAGCAAAGAAGAAAATTGCTAAAGTTTCGACTGGCTTGGACAGTTTTTTTTTTATATATTATTAAGCTAAGCTCAACGGATACCCTATGGTGCATAGAACTTCATGGTAGGAAGGGAGTAAGGAGAAAGTATTATGGGACATGAGGAGAATAGCGGAGGTGCCGATTTAGCAGATTGTAAGCCCAATGAAAGACAGAAGATGATAGACATTCGTACAGTTCGAGATAAAAAAGCGTCACGGAATTTATCTGTACATAATTGGGTGGTTCTTGATCAGAAAAGATATACGTAGGTTGGACGAACTTAAATGTTTTTATATGGACAAAACTCTTCATCGTTGAGACGAAGAGAAACTTTAAGGAATTTCTTTCAGAGCTTTCGAGAAGACAATATAGAGCATAGTACTTTGTTTGACGTGACTACTTGACATACATTATGGATCACCTTCAGAGTCAAATTATTATTCTTGATGAGTCCACTCCTTTCCGTACATTGACGGCAATGTTTTATGGAACACCATTCAGTTTAGAGGACAAAACGAACTACGCAAAATCTTCCCTGCAATATATTTCCATAAACCATAACACCTGTCCGCTAATATATTTTCTTTCGACTTGCTCTCTAAGAACACTCTAAAATCTCTAAGTGTACCATTTAACTAAAGTTAGCATTACTCTCCCTCTACATAAATTTGTAATAAGAACTAATCACATACATCTGTCCATAGAATAAAACAAACAGAATGGACAGCATATAGCTCCACACCAAACATACAACAACAATATTATTAACGAGACTCGCATTCATCATTGCTTCCATTATATACGAAGTTTTCTTGAAGATCGGCGAAAATAGCCGTGCACACTTTCTCCTTTCCTTTTCAGTACATTAAGCACCAACTATGGAGGGAGCTCATTTTAACTAGATATTTTACGGGGAAGAAAATTTATCTTTCTGGAGTACATCCTCTTTACCGATGGCAGATATTTTCGGAATCCATTTTTCTAGAAATTCTTACACACCCAAGTTTGGTAAATAGGGAGACCATTGCGAAGCTATGTTATTCCATAGCTGCAAGGGATAGTATCCATGGATAGAAGATATTGATGATGGTAGGATGTCCTCCAGTAATGAGATTTGTCGCTATCATTACGTTGTCACATTTATAACTCTATATCCCACGGCTGTGAAGGGATAAAAAAATAATACTAATAATAAACCCGAAAGAGTGAGAGTTCAGTTTCCCTTCAATGGGTTAGTTGTATCCTTAGAATTAGATTAAAGTAAAAAATTATTTGTTTTTTATCGGGTTTAAGTTTTTATTTTGGACATTGGCATTTGTACTGAAATCAGCTTATGAAATAAATAACCACAAACAAGAACACTTTATTGGATAAATTAGGAAATGGCTAGGGTATGTAGGCTGGTTACACCACAATATAGTGGAAAAATACTGGTAATTGATATTTAAAAGGAGAAAGGAGCATTTCCCATACAATAAGTGGCCTGATTTATTAGTGATGACACTTTCGTTGCAGACTGTACAACCGATAGTCCCAAGAAAACAAAAAAAAAACTGTAATCGCTGTAATCAAATACCTGAAAAATATTTTGAAATACCTTGCTGATTACAAAAGGGAATTAGCTCGATAGGCGTAGAGCTTGTAAATGTAAAATTAAAAACAAATTTTATTATGAGTTTGATGTCAGTACTGTTGACTATGCTTTTGAAAAAATTTAAAGTATAATAACCCATATATGGAAAACAAGCATAGCTTCTAATGATTCATACATCAGATGAACTCATTTTTTATGAATTCCCAATAAATTTTCTTTTTCAAGAGACACCGTCTTTTTAGGGCGGCCGTAAACTGACTGGCAACCCGGTCCTGAAGAACCGAGGCCAGAAGTCCGCACCAGCATTGCCGTAACTGCATAGGATTGGCACCAGATTAGTGGCAGACGATCATAGCGACAGCCTGGACTACCCTTCTAGTAATTAAGCGAGACGGCTTTTCTGTCAGGGCCGAAGATGTGCATTCAGCCACAAGCCAAGCTTGCAGCCGTCAGGCCGTCGTAAGGACGACTTCGCTCGTTGTGGGATATATCAGGTCTTGAAGTTGGCCGGCTCTGGTGAATCTCTTCCACGGTTTTGACGTTCAAGACCTTTCAAGCAATTCTGCTATCTTGCATAGACATTCCGCCACTATATTGACAATTACCGATTCAAACAATTACAGCGAATCTATTACATAAGAACGTAGTAAAGGGTTTTCCAATAGAGGTGTTATTTTAATTAGCCCGCTATTTCGGTAGATCTCACTTTTGGAGCTGTCATTTTTTGACATTTGACAAGTAGAAACTACGCCATTAATAAAAATTGAACGATACACGATTCAACAACGCATTGAAATTATTAAAATTCACTATAAAAATGGTGAAAATGTGGCAGAGACGGTTCGTAAAACTCGAACATTTTTGGGTCGTCGTGAAGCACCTTGTCGGACCGCAATACAGAAATTGGTAGAAAAATTCGAGCTGTCGGGACAAGTTAGTGATGTGAAGAATAAAACCCGTGCACGTCGCTCAAGAACAGCCGAGAATATTGCTGCTGTAGCCGAAAGTGTTGAAGAAAACCCAGGTTTGACCATTCCTCGTCGTTCTTTGGAATTAGACATCCCACAAACGTCATAAAGATTTGGGTCTTAAGGCTTATAAAGTTTAGTTAACACAAGAACTCAAGCCGGACGATCTTCAACAACGTCGAGTCTTTGCTGATTGGGTCCTTGAAATGCATGAAAATGATCGGGAATTCCATCGAAAACTCATCTTGAGTGATGAGGCCCATTTCCACCTCGATGGCTTCGTCAACAAGCAAAATTGTCACATCTGGGGCTCGGAAAACCCACGAGTTATTGTTGAAAAGCCTCTCTATCCTCAACGTGTGACTGTTTGGTGCGGTTTATGGTCCCGCGAGGTCATTGGACCTTACTTTTTCGAAAATGAGGCTGGAGCAACAGTTACGGTGAATGGATTGCGCTATCGGCAGATGATTAATGATTTTTTATGGCCGGAATTGGATGGTATTGATCTGGACAACGTTTACTTGCAACAAGACGGCGCTACGTGCCATACAAGCAACGAACCCATTGATCTTTTACGGCAAAATTTTCCGGACCGTGTTATCTCTCGAAGAGGTGATCACAATTGGCCACCGAGATCTTGTGAGTTAACACCTTGCGACTTCTTCCTTTGGGGCCACGTGAAAGAGAAGGTCTACGCCAACAGCCCAGCGTCGATTCAAGACCTCAAAGATGGAACTCGTGAGGCTATCGAGGACATAGGGCAGTGTACACTATTGGAACAATACTATTTAACCTATTCTCAGTAGTGGTGGTCCTAACTTTTAATAAAGTTGGATTATCCATGGATTTTTTTTAAAAAGTACTAGAGCATTAAATTCGGGGAAGTGGCATTAAATTAGCCCTAATTGAGCCCTAAATTTTGACGTATTCAAAACTTTTCTACTATGAAATGGCGGTCCCAACTTAATTGACGTCATCTAGAGACAGATGTAGTCAATTGCCTTATTTTCAATGGTACCAATACAAATATAATCTGGTCTTCTACTATCGGCTGTACTTACCCATAACTTTTCGGACAATCTTATAAAAATTATATTTTAACAGTTAGGCCAATCCAATTAGGTGTTATGTTCTATTTTCCTATCTAATTATTTCAATAAATAGACAACAGAAACATTTCACATTCTCTAGTGTCTTGAAAATTCAAAAACTCTAGGTATATAAAATAGGTAAAACTGAATTTCTGCTAAAAAAAAACCGAATTCGTGAAAAGATATGCAAAATAGTGGAGATATTTTTTACAATTTTTACTTCATTTCGCCATACATACGCTCACACACAAATGAATTGAAACCGACCATTTGATCTACGAATAAATCAGTTAAATCCGGGAAAAAATTAGGCTTTGGTGCTACACCAATCCTCAATTGAATACCATGGGACCAGGTTAATCTACAAAATTATCTTTACTGCGACATTCGGAATGGTTTTTGAAATGCAAATTCTCGATAATTTCGAAAAAAAAAACTAGAGCTGAAATGTTTTTCAATACTTGCTCGTGGCCGAAGGACCTCAACTAAACCACAAAAATGTAATACAGCGCAAAAGCTAGAAATCTGCATGAAGGGTTCGCTTTTTTTTTATTGCAATTTCGATTTGATTTGTAGACCTCTACAGCAAGCGCGGATTAATTAAAAATAGAACAATAGTAGCAGCGTAATGAATGTTTTACAATAGTAAACGTATAAAGATATTTCGCATTCATCTCATTGAAAGTGGAAAATGTTTAAATAATTTCAAAATCGACATTAATTATATCCAAGTAATTTAGCGTATTTGGTTAATGACTCCGGGATTTAGTAGAGTTTTAGCGGAGAATTAATTATCAATTAGGTGAGTGGTTTTACATTATATGCACAAAATGTTTGTGCAATTAGTTAGTTATGATAGCTATTTATGCATGAGAATATACGAATATATAAGAACATGTTCAATAATAATAGCTGACCCTTATAGATCCTCCAAATAATTATTGAAAAAATTAATATTAAAAATGAAAACAAGAAATTGTGCACCTAACAAATATCAGTCTGCAAATTAACCCCACACGTGTCGCCTGGCTATGATGGTCTAACTTCAGAATTTTTTGGTTCCTGACCTACTAGATATCTTCGTCCCAGTTGAAAGATATACAGATTTTCTATCAAGCTAGTAGAGGTTTGTAATGCATTTGATTTGAAAGAAGAAAGGCCTGCTAGAGCCAAGGAAAACAGGAGTCCAACAACTATATTCGTTTGTAGACTATAATAACAGAAACGTTTTGCTTCATCCCTCCTTAAAGCAGAGGACAGTTGTAGTAAATTATAAGTTTATAGACGCCTTTTACGGTAGAGAGCGATAGGTTGATATTTTTTTTAACTTTACGTAATTTCCACCTGTTAATGGTCTTTTCCTGGTATTCTGCAGCCTTCCAGTAGCTCTTAGTTTGGTAATTGTCTCATTCCATCAGGAAAATCCCCTATTGTTATCCTCAAAATTGGACAACTGGATATAAAGGCAGTTGTGCTACCTATAGTGCAGAAGCATACTCCAAATCTAGAACGTTTACGACTTAGGAGGATGTGGAATATTTTTTTAAAGCTTGGGAAACTCAGAGTCGGTCGATGCTGGTGCCAGCTTGGTTGTGGAACCTTGTTGGTGCAAGCATACTTGTGCAAGCTTGCTGTTCTTTAACAGAACTGATCATATTTTATTCTCTGAGTGTGGTTTCATGCATTCAGGTCCAGCTATACGTTAGGCCCTATTAAATATAGCTCAATTACTTTCCTGATTTCATTATTTAAAGGCCAGTTTCGCGGCTTGGGTAGCATTGGTAGTCGAAGCCAACATACCAAATTGGAGGCTTGCTTGAATCAATTGCCTAAAAAAATAGGGTGAGAATATAAAGAAAGAATAGAGTCTCAATAACCGATCATTGTACAGGCTCCTCGAACTATGTAAATTGTTGATGCATTCATAATCTTTTTCTGGCCCATTCGTCTTCATAAAGAATATGTGCACACATTTTCTCTATTTACCTACTTTCAAAACTAACTTCGGATTACCTTACAAAAAAAATTTACCTTAGAGAAGATTAAAGATTGAATAAAAATTAACAGCTAATCATTCCTCTTGAAAACACTTTGCTTATGAAGCACCAAATTCATACACAAAAAAAAAAAAATTAATTTAAAATTGGTCTCCTTCAAACAACTTTCAAAAATGAAATAAAAAAGTATCTAATTTCATTTTCCTTAAATAAATTTACTTGCAATAAGAATTTCTTATATCCAAACTGTCTCAATCAGCAAAACTACATACCTTTATCTGTCTCTGGAGTATTGTTGCGCGACAAACACAAATTGGGTTTTCCAATTTGAACCCAACAGAGCTCTCATTATTACAAAACGATCCACACCAAAGGATTGAATTGAATTTACTTTAAATGTTTTTTGATCAATTTAATGGTTTAAAACGTCTCAATTCGGTACTCGAACTTAGTACAGCAGAAAATCCATTCAATTTGTCTGGGGTGCGACAAACTTTTTATCTAAATCCAATTAAATCTTCGTCAGCTAAGCTCTTTTTGCTTTTCCTCTCAATAGTGCTACTTGATCCGATTTGAGGATTGCTTCTTATCTCAATACAGTTCACTTGCCGAATTCTTTAGTTACAATTTTGCGTTTCCGCCTTTTGATTTTAATTTAGAAAATTAGTTTCTCCAATACGATTTTTCGATATGATAAAGAACGTTTTGAACTACGGTTGAACAGTTGTATAAACACGGATTTTTCTCTATTTATTTAATAGATAATTCTATATTGAATGTAATTTGGGGTAAAATTAAGAATAGTGTTATAATTGGCCTAAAATTAATTTTGAAGATATCCTATTAGATGAATATTTTTAGAACGTCGTTTTTCATTTATTTTTAGAACGACTCGTTGGAGGGTAAACGTTACATAACTATTTTATAGGTTTTATCATTCCGCAGTACTCTTCAGTACATTTAAAACGTTTTTGGACTGACAATTTACCCAAGTTATAGGTAAAAAATTTGAATTTTTGTATGGTAATACGATGAAATAGTTGCTGAATCAATGAGGACCAGAGAATCCAACAAATACTATTAAGGACTGTCAAGGAAGCTTACATTTGGTAATACCTTACCACTATTTATACTATATAATGCTCTGAGATGTATGTATATAAAACTAAGTCACGACTTCAACCAAATCAAACCGGACCAGAACAACGTCTGCCGGGCCAGCTAGTATTTTTATATTGACGAAGAATCGATGCAGTTTGAAAATTTAGACTATTGCCGACAGCAGAACACCAATTCAGCACCGATATGCTAAAGCTGTTTTGTTTCACAAACGGCAATCTGGCTTAATTACTTCACCCACTTTGATTACATTTTCCCTTTAACAAATTTAGAGAATGTGTTTGAAATGCAACGATGTAATATTAGTTGGCGACACCGCTCAATAATTCATAACATAATCCGAACCAGAATTTCTTCTTTGCATTTTCCGCTTGTCAAATTCATTGTATAAAGAAGGTTACAACTCTAAACTAACCCCACCAGTTTTTTTTTTTTTTTTTTTTAATAAAAACGATTGCATTGCACGCTTTACATATTTCTCGAAAGTACTCAATTTTTCCTCAAGCAATCTGCTGAATTTTTCGCAGATGAGTACCGTACCAGTTCCATTTATTAAAATTTCCCCGCACTTCCATATAAATCCATCAGAAAATATTTTCTACAGGAATTGAACTTGAACTATAGTTGGAGAACCGGATGCAAACCTTTATCAGATTATGAAACTTTAATGGAGACATCAAAGAAAAATGCTTTTTCACCTAAGCTTGAATTAAACAGGAGTCAAAATGGATTTATAGTTCTTTCTATAGACGGTTGCAAGAGGATAGTTGTTTGCTTGAAGCATGTAGGAATAGTGGGTAGATGCACATTCTAGGGCGCATATAAAGTTTGTCATTCCGTTTGTAGCGCATAGAAATAAAATGGATTGGACACCCACCCATAATATTAAAAGTTATTTTGATATTTGCATGTCCCTCCAGCCGCCTGTCCATTCAACAGTCCATCCGTCTACCTACCTGTCCTCACCATAACCTGAGAAAGCGGTCACTTAATTTTGCACACTGCCTTTTAAAAACAAAGACTTAAGTTCGAAAATGGCACAAATCTGGTAACTTCTTCACTTTGTTACCCTAAAAACAAAGTTGTTTTTACTATATATTTAGACATTGCATTACAATGCATCGACATAGAAAGTTACAATTTTGTACATGTTGCTTGTGGTTTCATAGAAATAGTAAATGCATTAAAAAAATGGACTAAATCGCATAACCCGTTCTTGGTGTTGCCATACAAAAATTTCGAGCTTTTACGCGTTCTAGTCCTAGACTGAAAAATTCTTCAGAATATAAAATCATATGAATTTGGTTATAATAATTTTTACTATCCGACAACCGTTCTGGAAACATTTGCGAAAAACCACTTTAACAAACAAATTTGCGCAAAGTGGTGGACATAAGAAACTACACACGGGTATTCATCTAATAATATGGCAATGTCGCTTGCCTGATATAATGGTGGCGTCGATTTCATGCCCATATCGACATCAACTCATATTTGATTTTCGAGGCGGAATCGAGCATCAAGAGAGTTGAAGAAAAATTATGACATTTGAGGAAAAACTAGTAGAATTTCTGCGGGCAAAAGGAAAAGATATGGAAATATATCAGAGTTTTTATGGATATTTATGGTAAGCAACATAGGATTCTGTTTATATTGGAAATGGAAATTTTGCTGGCTGAGCAGCCCTTATTACCGACAACAACAGTTAGAGATATATTCCAATCGGCTTCAGAAGACGTTTCAGATGGTTTGTTCAATTAAATCTAGCATAGGTAATCAGGAATTCCTTCATATTTTTCATATGCCAATTTGCTAAATATGAACGAAGAAGTTCTGTTGGCAGCAAAGCAAGTCCTTAGAAACCCGCAACTGTTACTATCACAGTCCACTAAGGCCAAAAAAGTTGCAAACCTCGGAATGGAAGCGAACAAGTTGTAAATTGGTATAAACCTTTGTTTGAGCATTCTAAAGACTGGGAAAAAGTATCGTGTCTGCGTCAAAACGTCGCGAAAATTGTTCTTTTTTCCAATTCTAGTTTTCTATGGAAAATACGTCATTAAAGGTCATTACGAAACTTGTAAATTATAAAATTAATTACAATTTTCATTTCAAGCATTTTTTTGTATCTACAATCCTTTTCGAGGTATAGCGCGAAGAGAGCAAGTGCACATCCGTAAACAGGCATATATAGCGTATAACGTAAATTTTGGATATAGAAAAGTAGGGTTACTACGGTCCACAGTTTGTGGCCAGTGGAACGGCCAAGCATCTTCAATGCCTAATCAATACCAAATGATACCGATGGAGACAGCGTGCATGAAGTCCTCGAGCTTTGCGAAACAACTGTAACGGATATCGAGGACGATGATAATGATGTCGAAATTAACCTTGGGCAACCTCAAGACGAATATGGCGCTCACAAGTTACACCAAGTTTCATAATGACCATCAATGACGTATTTTCCATAGAAAACTACTACTACTAAAAACTGAGAAAATCCGATTTGCGAGACCATTGACCTTGAATATCTGGTGATGCAGACACGAGATTATATGAGATTTTTCTCCTAGTCTTTAGAATGCTCAAACAAAGGTTTATACCAATTTACAGCTTTTTTCGCTTCATTCCGAAGTTGGATGCTTATTTTATTAGGGTATACTTTTTACAGGATTTATGCAATTGACGAGAACAAAGTCGAGAGGTATGATTTGGACGACAACCAGATCGACGAATTGTAAGAAGTGCTGGTTTCTCGCTATCAGAACACAATATACCAAATACATTTTTTATTATCTTCCTAGTGCGAGATAGTCTACCATTGATATTTTCATGTTTTACTGTAAGATTTTACCGGGAAAAGATCTCAGTAAATTAGCTTATAGCTCATCGCCGACGAACAAGTGCGCAGTAAATTCACCAAACTATCAATTCCGTGTCGGTAGGAATTCATTTTGTTGTAACTTTTCACCGAACCTGCAGTAAAACATCGCCATCTCTTCGGCTACGTATATGTGTTATATGTTTAATATGTTTATAATTAAAATTTTCAGGGCTAAAGCTTGGAGGGTAAACAATTTCAATGTTCTTTCCATGGATCACTCCTACGCAATTGGAAGAATTCCACATTTTCTCCAAGTATTCGCTTATGTCGTACCACAGGTATTTTCCTTTAAATATAGCGATGACCAAGGTTCCAAGGTATCTGCAAGTCTCCAAGCGAATTTGGTCATGGCTGTAACTCCCATTTAATACTTTAATGTAAAAATTTGGGAAGTTTGGTACGCCAAGTAGCTGAAGAATACCCAATTTAATATATAAGCAATTTTTTTTAATAAGTTCCAATTACTTACATCAACGAAACATGAAAATTATTATTTTAAAAACAAGCAGCTCAAAAACCGCTCATTTTTACCCTGGTCAAAAAGTATTGGAAGCATCACTCATGGTAGGAATTACATTTTTGTTAGTAAATACATTACTCTATTTATAATGAATTTGTCAATCATTTCCAACCGACATTCCGAACTAAATCACGTATAACTCGATCTACAAGATCTATGTGCCAACCGAATTTAACAACCAAAAGGCTGCATTCTAGCAGCTCCTTGGTGACACATTTGATAATATACCGAAAGGTAAGTGAGTGTAAAACAAAAAATTACGGAGATCTAAACACCAAAATTTAATGGAAAAATGACAAGAACGCGAATGGTGTGTAAATCACGACATTCCTATAACCCTATTTAAATACAAAAAAATTAGAATCTTCAGTTTCTACAGGTTGCCAGATGTTTGGGAACCAGATTGACTACCCTGAGATTTCCAAAGAAAATATCCACTTAATGTGAGGCTGAGCCGTTCTGTTCATATTGAGAGCTATCACCAAAATGTAGCAGCAATGTTTCGCTTATATGCAATGACTCCACGGACACTCGTCATAACACCTATTATCGCAAGCTTATTGTGCAAAAACTTAGAACACTGATAATCCCTTGTGCATCTCCGCCGTGCCGTATTGGGTAAGAAAGTTAGTTTACTTTGCATCAATAAAGATGATTCAATAGAAAAAATAAAATAAGAGGAATCAAAGCTTCCTTGCTTCACAAAAGAACGTGGCTCGGCTAGAGAGCTGTAGGCGATCAGGGATGACTGACATTATATAGTCAAAAATCCAGCAAAGAAATCAGATTAAAGACTAAATCGATTCTTCCAATATTGAGATAGCTAAGCAAGATTTTAGATCTCCATAAAGAAAGATATGAGTTCTTTTAATACAGGAGTGCTTGGCAACCGAGACCTAAGGAGGAAGGAATAGAATGTTTATAATGAAAAAATGTGGGAAATTGTTACCAACTGGGACTGCATCTGTCTTCTAACTGTAGCCTCTAAAAGCTTTAAATATAAAATAATCTTAAAGTATACCTATATAAAAATATTATCCCGGTCTCTGAGTTATGATCAGGCCAGTTTTCTTGAGAGCTTCGCATCATCAAGGAGTTCAGTGTCTCGTTATTCTTAAGAGGTGTCTGTCAAAACCTTTTCAAGTGTTCAATTCAGTAAGACTAGGATGCATACTATCTCCAAATTTTATAATAAATAATAATTATTCTTTCCCGAAAATACGAAATATCGGTTATGGCGATCCATTATATTTTCAAATAAGTTAAATATTTTATAACTCTCCTCGGTGTTGCCGAAAGGGTTCTTTTCGAATTTATTTTTAGTTAGAAAAACGCTGTAATTAAAAATATTTTCGAGCACCTTATAGAGAAAATACCAGATAAGATTAGACTAAAGAAAAGTATCTCCAAAATCCTCTATACACATACATAAGTTCAAACGTGCAAGTTTCATCAGTCATCCACTTAAAACTTGTTAGCATCCATTCCAAGAGATGAAAGCGTCATGCTCTAATCAAATCCCACTTCCTTTGAGAACTTAATATTATTTAGCTCCTGCTAGACAGGAAGGAAGAAATTTTGGTAATTTCCACTAAAGCTAATCTTTGCTGCTTTAAATTATTTTAATTGGTGTGGCTTGAGTGTGGAAACATGTTAAAAGTTTCCAAGAGAGTTTGTAGATTTTAGAGAATTCTTACAATCGATATTCGCATGGTTAAATTTTTGTCAAATTATTCATAATTAAAGTAGCAATTTCGGTGCGAGCTCTATTCATATTTTATAATTATTGATCAATTACAGATGTCAAATACTTTTCGCACTAGAGAGTTTCACTAGTAAAGATATTATACATATCATGTATTAAGGTAGCTCGCTCCAAGTAATTAAAATAAGCAGGCCCAATTTGAGCTGGAAAGGGTAGATGTTGGGAAAGTGGGTGTTATAATAAATTACTAGGTCGCGTTTGGTTCTCAGCTGGGTTTGCTGGATCAGATTTTGGCTTAGTGGCTGCTCCAGACTAGTTTCACCTCAAAGTATTAAGAGAATAGAGCCAGGAGCTCAACTAGCTTATCTGAGCAAATATAGAGTTCTTACAGCTTTCCTGTCCCCAAACCTCTACAGGTAAGACTTCTGCTTGAAAGATGAAAGGTGAGGCACCAAGCGAAACGGAGAGCTCCACTTCTGGAACCATCACAGCAGTGTCTGTTTTGTGGTCCTCCCTCTGACGGCTTCTCTCATTAATGGCTACCTGATAACCTCTTTCGAACGAACTCTTTTAGACATGACATCCATTGGACCTTCTACGCCTTTAATATGGATCTACTCGAGAATGTTAACATGGCGCACTCTGGAAGAAATGTATCATCTGACGTTTTCCTTCGAAGTATGCTTGCCGCTGATTTCCTCTGGATAAAGATGTAGAGAGGCTGGAGGCCACAAATGCTTACTGAAGACAAGATGTGAAGGCGTCAATAGCACTCCTGTGGCGAATTGTGAGATCTGCTGCCCAAAAACAATGTACCATTCTCTGATCAATTGTAAGATAACTAACCTAGCCTAACTTAACCTAAAGATATCTAAAATTGAATGACTCCGAACATCCAGTTAACGGATTATGCATGATGTACACGTATCCCATGCAACAGTCACATAGAAAACACCAAATAGAAACGTAAATCTAGGTAATCCAAGGCAAAGCTTTCAACAGATATTCAATAATATCCGCAAATTTGCATTTCCTTCACTCCACCATGCAGAATTCCTGAAATGCAAAAATAGATCTCACAAGTTGAAAGCTTATCATTTCAAATCAAATTCGGAACACACTTTTGTGACATATGCCGTAAAACATTTGCATTACAATGGATTTTGTCCTCAAGATGTCTATTGAATAACACAGTGTCGTGCAGATGATTCGCAAAGCGTCAAAGTCAATAAAAACTATTTGTGGTCTTTCCTTGACAACACTTCGTCTTATAGGGATTATAATTCCCAAATATAAGTTTCCATTTAGTTTTGAGATGACAGGATAGAGCATCACAGGCATTGAGATATCTTGTGAATGTTCACTTTTTTCTTAGCTAAATTTTCTTAATAGAGGAAAATGAAATGGAAAATGTGTGGGGGACTTTTGGTCCTTATTCGATATAATCGAGATAACAGTTTTATTGTCATTATGGTTTTCTTTATGTACATACTTCCTGTACTATCAGGTTTTAGTTGTAAATGCCTTGGATCTTTGGATCTGTATCGTAACCAGGCTGCAAATCGTGGACGTTTATGAAGCCGAACCTTTACTTTTTGTTTTCTATGTAGTATCACTAAGCAACTAACAAATTTATATATATGTAATATATTAGTTGCTTACGGGTTTCCAATGTACATTCCACGTAACAAGTCTGGCTTACTAAGCTTCGATTACATGGCCTTAAAGTGAGGCCATGTAATCGACTATAAGGTCAATATTAACAGGTATTTTGTAATGCTGACGTATTCAGAGAGTCTTAAAAAAAAAACAGAACAATAAATTTTGGTAGAGTTAAAAAAAATATATTTATAAACACACGTTATAATTATGAATGAATAAATTTAAAAACATTTAAGTTTTTGCTCTTGACCTTTGTATGTTACTTTTATCCATTTTCTGTAACGTAATCCCAGGAATTCTACTTATACTTTTGTATAAAATTGCTAAAGTGATTTGGATTATATTTTCGAGACAAAAATCGAGGCCCTGATAATAAAAAAAAACCTAAAAAAATTGTAGCAATTGCAGCAAGAGCTAAGATAATTTAAGGAGAACAGTATAAAAACACTTTTAATCGGTAAGACAGCATTAATATGACATTAAAGGGAAATTAAAAAGATAGGGGATAACTTACCTCTCTTGTTTGCATCATTGTTGACAGAGATATTTTGCTTAATGGATCCACTAATGCAATCGTTGTTATCTCAGTTGCCGCAGAAAGTATCTGAAAATGAAATAAGATTTTCCTTCAAATGTAAAATTCTAGTAAAAGTATTTGAGAAAAAAGTTCAGCATCTTCAAAATTCTTCAAGAACATGCGTAAAAGTGCTAAAGATGCATTTTATTTCATTTATGTATGTATGTAAGTCTAGGCAAGTCTATGACCTTTACGGTAGTATTTCTTATATTTAGCTAACTTATGATATACATATTTAATGTGATATATGTACATGGTGTTTTGGAGCCCGGGTCATATTTTACACTTGAGAAAAAAGCAAAAATCTTCAGAAGTAATCCAACTCTGGTAAGAACGTGATAATTTTAGGATAAAATTTTGGGAGAAAAAATCGTAAAACTTTGAAAAAATTAGAAGTTTTTCTGCATTTTTTATTTTTGAACGTTATAGCTCCCGACGTATAAATTTAGGTAATAAATAAGAATGAAAAGAAGGGGCATAGCTGTATTTTTATTCGATGGATTTAGGGCTTGGAATAAAAAAATATATGTGAACAATAGGTGGGGTCTTCCGGTTTAGGGGTCGTACCATCCACTAGAGGAGACTGTGCAAAATAGGTCATGTTTGGTATCAAATAAAAGAAGGAGCAGAGAGTAATCGAGTGATGCAGTTTGTTTTTGATCTTTTAAACGTCATAATTGACTTTTAACAGCCGAAAACTTGTTGTTGTTTGCACTTGAATCATATACAACCGAGTTCCTATATTTTGCACGTATTTCCTCCGCTCTTTCTTTCACATCTATTAGTACTGTGTAGTGAACATTTTTGTCTACGAAATTAATTTCCACGACTTACTAGTTGCTCACAATGATACGTTGAAAATATGGTTTTTTTTTGGACCAACGAACGGTATATTTTTCCACCCCTTAAAAAGGACTGGTTCAGTTCTTTTGAAACTATGTACAAAACAATTTACCGAATTCAAGAACTAAATAAATGCCTAATTAGGAGTAGATGCAATTTCATCCTACATAGAAACTTTAGCCATATTTCTAATTTTTGTACCATCTCTTCTCTACTGGAAGACGACCAAATTGACCATTTTTGCGATATTTAAAATTTTTAGTGGGTACCTTGAGCCAATGAAATCCATGTAAGTATTGCATGGATTTCCATACTTTGTTTTTGTAAATATAGCCAGGATATGCTGTGAATCCCTTATTTAATTTAAAAAGACCTAGGTACCTACACAAAACACAACAACTCTTAGTTGAGAATTCTTCTTCTTACTTCTCCATAACTAAAACAATAGAGAATTTCGCGGGGGAATAAAGAATTACGTAATTTTCAATACAAATTTCAAGTGAATAAGTAAATGTCAAGATAACTCTCATCTCCCCAACTCCAAAACTCTCCATGTTACAGAATCCGGACCTCGATGGGTCATAAAACCTTTGGTTTTGTAGGTCTTGTAAAAGTGGGTACAGGGTACCGTCAATAAAAAAAAAGTTAATATAAAGGAGTGCTCAAGAAATTCTTTTATTACTCATTAGGAATCGTTAATAATTTGGCTAACGACATATAATGAAAAAGATACCATAAAATTAATTAATGAAAACAAGGTCTCTTTTAAAACGAAGTCATATGTATGAGCCCAATTGAATCGACCGTTTAGAAAAGGGCTCAAACTGATAACTTGTATGTTTAGGAGAAACAAAAAACTCAATTTGTTCGAAAGTACTGAAGGAAGAACGAGATTATCTTGGACATATTTCATTGAGTTGACCCAAAATTTTCGGAGCCAAGATATATATAAAAAAAATTCCTAGATGGGCCCTTTTCGAAATGAGCTGCTTGAAAGACAGAAAACAATAAAGAAAAAATCGAGCAAACATTTTTTATTGATAACAACAAAAACTATTTTTATTCATAAACACAAACATTATTTTGTAAATTAAAAAATTTACCAGACAAAGTTAAGTTTCAAAAAGAATTTGAGCTGAATTGTATTGCTTAACTCTGGGAAGTGAGCCCTATTCGAAATGACGCCTATCTTTAAAAAGTTAGGTGAATATATTGGGTGTCCCGTTAACATTGGTACAAAGGAAACTCTATGGTAGGGGGCATTATTAGCCACCACCTCCCTCAGTATGTCATATAGAAAGAATTATTAAAACTATGTGATCAGGGAATTCTTTGAAGATAGCCGAGTTGACCGTGTGACAGTCAGGTTTATAGAATAGGTATATAAAAATATTATGCAAACTTTTTTCCTCACAACTGCACAAATTTGTAAGGTACAGCAAAAGTATTCGGTTCCAACAAGATGGCGCTATATACATGCACACCTTCAAAGTACCCTTATTTTCCGTAAGACACATTTTTTTCAGAAAAGTTTATATCGCGATCTATTTAACTATACTTGGCCTTTTTGGGGTTTTTTTTTTTTTTTTTTTTTTTTTTTTGTTACTTGAAAAGTCGTTCTTTTTATGATAGCCGACCATGATAACATAATTAAAAACAATATCTAAAATATAGCAACGATTCAATGAGCAATATTCCAGAGAGTTTTTGGAAAATTTCAATCGAGATTGTAAGACATGTCAGACACCTCGAAGTTATACTTTTTAAGAAGTGAAACTAACCTAGTTATCCCCATATCATGAGTAATTGTTTTAATAAACTTTTAAAATTCGCAAACTTTATTACGCACGCTTCCTGACTTTACGTGACATAACACTTTGTGGCTCCAAGCAAATACCGCATAAAAGTGTAAAAATATCGCAGAATTAAAATTAAAATCATAGACGGAAATACATTTAAGGTCAGATTACAGTTAAGACTCATGTTTCAACTATTCAGTTAGAGGAAGACAATATTTCTTGCTGATTTTGTATATGCTGCCATTTGTCGTAGTACGTAAAACAAGTATGGGCATTTAAAAAAAGAAAAATTCATTATGGTGCAATTTGCAAAGCTGACAAATATAAAAAATTCACAAAACTACACACGGGAATGTATATTTTGTATGTAGATACTAAAAATAAGATTTCTGAATATAGGAATGGTTTAGTAAATTGAGAATGAAAAACCTTGGGTAAATAGAAAATAGTATAAAGTAGCTCTTACAAAATTCCACAATATTATTCGTTGCACTTATGCGCACTTAACCCCGATTCACCCCGCTGAACCATCGAAACAGAAAAAGCTATAGAATTTCCAATTTATTTCAGAGGTAAAATCAATTTAAGAGGAAGTCGGAAAGTATAAAAATTAATTTAACTTTTCAGAATTGAATTCAATTTTGAAGGAGAACAAACCTGCGATGTTGGAATTTTACGAGCCTTTTCCCAAAGGTAGTGAAAAGTTGTATACGAGTTTTAAATTTGTAGCACCATGTTCACACACGGAAAGCATAAATTTAACTCATTTTCCGTGAATGTGTGCTGCTCTTTAATCTACAGTTAAAGTGATAAATAAATTTATGGGGGATCCGTAAAAGTTCTTTCCACATAAATAAAAATATAATAAAAGAGCTAAATGTAAAATGCGATTTAGTTTTATACCTTTTTGTTGTTTTAGAGCATGTGTCTGTGTGTATGTGTGTGTGTGCTTTAGAAGCATATAAAAATTCGCGATGTGAGAAAATTTCATAAACTAAAAAATGAGGGAATATTTTGCATACCTACGTAGTTGAAGGTTTTCCAACCATAAAAGGGAAATTTTGCAAATATAATTTAATTATTATATTTGGAGCTTGTACAAAAATAAGTAAATAATAGAGGCTCTGAAAAAAGTTATTAAAAAAAAAGAATGCAGAGCAACATCAAAATATCTTTAGTTTTTATGGATGTTGACCAGAAATGGTCACATACTATGACCACAAGTGTATTTATTTTTATACTAGCTCATTATAACAATTCGGTCTATTCCAATTATTAATCTATATCTCCTAGCAATGTCATATAATTCCACTCTATTAAATAACAGAGATAAGCCTTTATAAGGAAGTATTAGAGAAAAAGACTGTAGGAAACAGACGTTAAGCTCAAAAACATTTCAATGATATTGAATAACCAGCAGAGATCGAGTATACCGACTACCAGGAAGTAATAGTGTTTTGACAAGTCTTAGACGTAATTTAGTCTGAAGGAAACTAGAAGAAAACCACAGTCGCCGAAGTCGAGGATATATTTTTGATGAGTTGATACCAATATTTTCGAAGTATTTCCAGTTGGAATTATGAAGTACAACAAATTCACAAATTCTATGATTTTCCAGCGTTTGGGCAAATACAGTTCATAAGTGACCGATCGTTGATTCTCTTTAGGCCACATTTGATTCAAATCAATCTTCAATTGGACCGCTTGGATGGCTCGAGCAGATTTGAATGTCATCTGTAGGCAAATGAATGCTGATGTCTTGCACAACGAGAGTTAAGTTATTGATGAGCAAACTGAACAATAAGGGAGGCAATATCGACCCTTGAGGAACACCGGACATGAGTTGTATAACATTCGAAAACACTTGCTGATTTAATTTGACTCTTTGGGATATCTTTCAACAAAAGAGATTTGAATGAAAAGAAAAGCTGAGTTAGAGAATCTAAAGCGAGATGAAAGCTTATGAAATAACATAGCATCGTTTACACTGTCAAAACGTCTTGGAGAATTCTAAAAGAGTTAATATACTGACTTCATCATTATCCATTCCTCGGTGGATATCTGTTGTCATCCTAAGAAGTTCAGTCTCACAACTAAGGTCAGCCCAGAAACTAGACTGCCAAGCACTAAACGAATTAAACGTAGATATTCATTTATGTCATAATAGATTAATTTTTCAAGAAAGGAAGCAAAACTAACTAATGGGCAGAAAGTCTGACACGTCTTTGGAAAAAAGGGTTTTTTAAAATTGGTACTACATTAGAAACCTTCCACGAAACTGGAGATTTAGACATAGTGAGGCTCGCATTGAATATGTGTTGCATTGGCAAACTGATCCAGGGTAGGATAAGTCTGAGAAATTTCGGCGAAATATTATCAGCACCAGAGGAAACAGACTTGAAAGATAGAAAAGCCTTGAAAACTTCGTCGCAATCTACGCAGCGAAAACTGAGCCTATCGATTAAATTATCAGAGTAAGATCGCAGTACATTTACTCTTAAACATGGGTTCAGCAATTGAATAAATTCATCCTTTATTAGGTCAATTTGTGATAATCTTTTCACGACTACATATTACAAAAGGACCTAAATGATACTTACAGTATAAGGTTTGATAGCATAAAAGATCTTTAGGTCTCAATGCTTAGAGGAAAGATATCCAGCCCCATCCGTTCACCTATAAGATTCTTCCAGCTTAGGAACTAAAAATAGCCCTATTCGAGTGAAACTAAAAGGCGAAACTCGAGAGCTGATATCCTGAAGCTGGAGGTAACAAAAACTCATACCTATAAGTATTTTAGAATTAATTAAGAGCTCTAAGGTGCATCTAAGTGAATTTCAATCAGGTATTTTCAAAACCAGTTTGAACAGAACATTCACGAAACACTAATTAGATATAGGCCTGATATAGAAGTCATGCATCAATGAAAGCACAAAAAAGGAAGCAATCTAAATTCAACGTAATCTACGCTATTATAATAAGAAAAGTGGTGCTACCGTGTTTTCAGCTATAAAATATTGCTTTCTATCAGTATCAATTCCACACGGGAGAGCATGTATTAATTAGTCAGGCAGTGTACCGTTCTGGAAAATACGTATATTTCACCAAGCTGACAATTTGGGAAGATCTAACCAAACATGAGATCAAATTAATCTTAAATAAGAAATAATCTGGAAACCTTTCATTATTCACAATCGCTTACAAAATAGATTTACAAAGGACTCTAACTTATAGGTATGCCTTTATCCATGGATAGCAAAAATTACACACCATTCTTCCCTCTATAGTCCGTTCATCATTCAACAGATTACGAAGAGATTAGATTAGACTTTTAATTAGTGACAAATGCACTTGCTGCACAAAAAAAAAAAAAAAAAAAAAAAAAACGGATGTAAATCATTTTTAATTCCATCTAGGTGGCGTAATGAGTATAATTCCTTCATTAAAAGGCGAACCATTTCAATTCGTTGGTGGTGGTGGAGCTGGCGATGGTAATGATGGTGGTCGTAGTTGAAGAGTAGCTAGCGCAATCCTTTAGGAAACAGTTTGAATTAAATAATGACAAGGAATGAAGGAAGTTAATTTCTTTAATTCAATAATAAATAATTTCCGCATCGCTTTGAGATAATTTATGTCGGGTAAAACAGTTAATGTGATTAACTCTATGCGATTTGTCAAAGGTTTGACATGGTTTCCTATACATAATAGAAGGAACCGCCTTTTATTCCTTGCGTTTAAGTCGTAGTTTTTATAATTAAGTATGAGATAATTAAAAATATAAGTGTGTGGTTTTTAGTAGGTTTTATTTAGCTTCATTTTCGTATATTTGTTTGTTTCAATTCTTGCAGTCCAGATTCCAACAACTTCTGCCAAACCGATTGGGTTGAAATATTCCACGCACTTGTAGCTGAGATGACAATACACTTTAAAGATTTTATTCAGCGGAAGTAATCTGTCATTTATAGTCCGAATCCCGTAACATGGATATCAAATGGAAAAGCTTAACTAATAGAATACCATAGGCTGTATGATTTTATTTCAAACATAATACGGCGGGCACCGCAATATGACGGAAGTGGACTTTCAGTCTTTTGTAAATAGCAACTCAAACAATAACCCTTTTTTATTTAAACAGGCTTAAAACACATAGTCTAGAAATATATAATTACATAATCCCAAATGTCGAGTTTTCTAGTCAGAGTAATTGCACTAAAAACTTAAAAATAAAATAGTAAAAAAAAGCTTTTATTTAAACAGTACTTATGTACATTAAATGATGTACTAAAAGGTAGAAAATAATTATCAAAAGTGCGAGTTTACCGAGTTACAGGTATTGTAAGTAAAACCGCGAGCTGTCCTGGTCCTCACCACTGACTTTTCGAATTCCAGTGCAGATCAGAATTTTATTATCATTTGCTTTAGCAATATATCGTTAGGACATCTACAAGCCTAAGGTCTCTGGATTTTATTTAAGTCTGATCAAAGGCCTGAATACTTACTTAATCCGCTGATCCAGCGACACAAAGTGGATCCTGACCTCCGAGACTAGAGGAGGTCACTATTCTTGGTCTTGCGCGATTTTTACCAATACTTACATCTCGGTAAGCTAGACGTTTGCGACTCATAATTACTTCCTACCTTTAGAGTCACAACAGTAGTGAAGGCAGACTACTATGAGCCTCGACATCGAACAGAACTTGTAGTCCATGCAATAGTGGTAGCCAAACTACCAGTCAGTCAATTGTGTACCGTACCTAGCCAAAATGTCAGCTGTTACTAGTACCAACGCTGAGGGAACGCAAAGACTTGCGTGGTCTGAAACTATACATTTTTCTGTCTTGTCTAAAATGTAATCTGTACACCTCAAGCTTTGTATAATTAGTAAGCATTAGAGTAAAGCGATTATTGTAAAAGTTGAATTCAAATAGGAACATTCGTGGTGTTCTCATTTGTCAAAAGGTGTGGGACTAAAACCTTGAACAGTCTTCTGACTACTCGCCCCAATACTTGACCAGACCTTACAAGGAAGGAAAGGAAGAGAAGTACATTTTCAGCTCAGAATTGAAGAAATAGCTAGGCAGTAGATCGTATTCAGGTAGGTTGTCGAGTTCTGTTTGAAATTGAGGAAACGTTTTTGAGAACTCTCACATGAAAATATCCACACCCCCCCCCCCCCCCCCACCCAAACTTTTTAAATTTATTCTGCTCTGGATTATTTCTCCGCTTTTACATACATTTATTCAAAACTTGTTTTATCAGATCCGAATTTCCCTCTATCCCTGGAAAATGTTGTTCTTTTTGGTGATGCTCAGTAGGTTGTAGCAAGTATGATATTTTTTAAATTAATTTTACCTATTTATCATATTTTAACCGTTTCATTGGAAAATTTATTTTGGTAAAAAACAAAATATTTCTTGTCTAATTATCAACATCCCTGTTTGGAAAAATTAAATTAAACTAAAATGTTAAGCTTTCGGTAGACAAAGCTGCATGGTGGAATTTTAAGGAAAAGTGAGAAATATAATTGTGGCAACAAAACACAAAATAATAGCGACAAATGTCATTACTAAAAACATGCAACTTCCAATAATATCCTCCACAACTGAGAAATATATCTCTGCTTCCCCAATAGAACATGTCATAAAACAAATAAGAATAAACCCAAAAAATGCTACTATCGCATCGGTATAGGACGGGAGAAGAATTCCAGAAAAAATAATTTTCCTGTTCATATAATATCCCAAAAAATAAACTTCATGGTGGATGCTTAATGGAGCACAAATGTTACTAGGGTAAAGGCGGGTAAGTAGAAATGTGCATAGTTATTTTTTGCTCAGAAGAGCTGTATATGAATGTCCGAAGTTATTTAAGAGTAGAAGGACATGATAAGTGGGCACTCATTAATATTTTCAACAATTTCTATTCCAGAATAGAGTTTTGTAGAGCTTTTTGTTAAATTTTCAGTGCACATAAAAAGGTACAATAATTAGTTTAAAATTCATTTATATACACTAGAAAGCTTGTTAACTATTTTTATTTTTTACATGAGTGAAAGCAAACTCTACCCTTTACTTGAATTGAAGGAATACCATTATTAAAATTCACTTAATTGCAATGGGACACAAACCATAAAGCTCAAGCTTTAAAAAATTTAAAATTGGTAGCAAAAACCAAACATAGAAGGACCTCTGTTTTGAAAATGGTCAAGCTACTTATATTAAAAAAGTTGTTTTCGTATATCTAGAACGTTTGGTTAGACAGTAAAATTGGTCATATGTTTCCACACTCAGAAGTACAGATGTAGAAAATGTTGAGTATATTTTCAGAACTGATAATGTATTACCTATTGTGATAGTAGTAAAATTATTAATGTCAATACTTTCTTTAAGTTCAATAAGTTCTGTCATTGTTCCCGGCAAGGCTTTTCTATTTTGGACATTACTTATCCTGCAGATGCATTTTTGTAATGTCGCAAAACAGTTAAGGTCCGGTAAATAGAGACTTCACTCCTTTCCTGGCCAAGTAGTCAGCGCTCCCATTACCTTCATAACCTTGGTATCTTGGTACGCATCTAACGGTTACCTTAATGTCCTCCGATAGTAATTCGAGGATATCCTTGCACATTTCTCTGGTATGGTTTTCTGTTTGAAAACAGTTGAGTAGGATTTCAGGGCCTTGTGTAACTTACATCTCAGTCAATAGGCTTGTACACCCGTATGTATGCCAGACGAGTACTTCGCGTGGAAAACTCGGTCCACTGTTTTTCCAGCTTTGGCGGTCTGCTATACCTACTTTAAGGCGGCGCACACTGGCGCAATTGAGCTATAAAGTTGGCCATAAATCAAAAAATGAAATAGCACTTGCGCGATCCTTTTCATTATTTCCGTATACCTTACTGTCGTCCGCACAATTAGCCGAAAGCATACGGACGTCAACTCAGTTCCGTTCCTCTCCAGGGTGACTCAGTCGAAGCCATTTGTTTGCGGAGATTATACGTGTGATATTATCGTTTGTTTTTACCTGTTTTTGTGCATTTGGTAGGAGTTTAATTTCGAACATGAAATTCTTCGGGTCTCTAAAATGAATAAGCACACCAAAGTCAAACTTGCTACGGACGAAAGTGTAAACGTTATGAAATGAAAACAGAAAAAAAAGTATGTTAGATTTTCCCCCTTATTTCCCTTTTCAAACAAAAATTCAAAACCTGTAACACACCATAGATTGTAATCATATTGTCTATCATTTGAAATCACAAAATTCGAAATTGAATTAAGTTTCGATTATCGAATTCGCTTAAACTTTCGAAGTTCATATTTTCGAAAATATTCGAATTCGAATATACCTTTAATAACACCCTTGAAAAGAAATATTCAACTTGGAATCCATTCATTATGCCTGTGATTTATGGCCAACTTTGAATGGCAGCTGCCTCACAATGCTTCGCCCAAATCTAAGAGTAGGTGGGAACTGTGTCTGGGAACTTAAAGGCTATTGAGACATTTTGAAATTCTACAAGAATTTTTTGATGACCGACTAAATCTCCAGCTTCCTTCCGGGGCATACAAATCTTTCTTATTTTAAAACTTTAGTTGCACTATTCTTTCCGACGGCGCTTCATGGACAAAGCGATAGTGATGTAGGATCAATAAACTATTTTTCGATTCTATGACCACAAGAGCGTACTATACTGAGGATATTGTAATATGGAAAGGAATCACTTTTAATAAATAAGATACAATAAAAAGGATGAAATTAAAACAAAACCGAAGACGTGCATTTTCTAAATAATTTTTGTATATGCATATAAGGGCTTAAGTTAGGCCTCGGTAATGTACAGAAAACTCTAATTTCACTTGGTTGCAGACTCTAGTAACTCTGAAAATATAAAATAAAATACGCACGACCAAAAGGCTCACTGAGTGGGACCCAGGGGGAAATGGATGCAATACCGTATCTAAGCGGTATTGCACCTTTGGCTTGCATTATCGACCCACTTTTGTACGAAAACTTTGATGATTTTAACACACGATATCGTAGGCAGCGTGTTATACCTTTCTACAGGAGTAAATATCAATGAAAGCTTCAACGAATAATCATTGATGAAAATTTTGACTACCAATCAATTTTTGCAGATACAGGGGTAGTACTATGTAACTTGAATGGAGTAAAGTAGAAACGCTTGTTGTAGCTAAATTTGTTGTTTGTTTTTTGCTTATTCAGCTATTAGAAATCGTTTCGTTTTTAAAAGAATTTAAATGTATATTTCGGATATAATAATAATAATAAATTAACTCAAGAAAATCACTTTTTAATTTTCAGTCGTACTCACAACAACGGCATAATTTGATTAAAGCATGAAACTGCAACGAAATTTTGCACAAACACTAAGTTGGAAAGAGACAAAGGAAGCACTCATGTACGGGCATGCTAATTAACTTGAAATTTTAACATACAGCGTCGTTTACGCAAATGACTCATCAATAAAATATCAACTAGAAAAAATAAAAACATCGTGTAAATACAGGCACCCTGGTCCTAACATGATATAAACTTGAAAGTCGGGCTTCGCTTCTTTTCTACAAGAAATGTACACATATTTTTCATTGATACTGAGTTCTTTGAAGAATTCCTGTATACCTACTTTCATGTACGATCATTTCCCCGCTTGGGAAGTTCATTCAGAGTTTTAGTTATTCAAGTTACAATCAAATCTATATAGAAATTTAGGTTTTTTTGGTTTTTATCCATTTTGTTGCGCTTTTTGAACTTCAAACTCTTAAGGTATTGAAATTTATTGACACAACTCTGGCGGAAATCGAAGGGTTTTCTTTTAAGAAGCATAACAAGCAAACTTTTTTAAATTTAATTTTCCCAAGCCGAATATTTTCTTAGCCTATTTCTTTCACGGTTATTCTTAATCTACGCCCTAAATAGTAACTACATAAAAAATGAGTAATAGATTGTCAAAATTTCAAGAAATTCCTCTTTTTACGAATCTAAATTGAATAGAATCGTTTGAAAAATTCACTTAAAATTTTTTTATTCGCGAATTATTTGGACTCATGCATGTAGTAAGGCAAAATATATAAAATTCTTTTACTTTATTTCTTAACAAAAAGACTTGGAATCCCCTAAGACAACCAACGTGAAAATTAATTGTACATTACCACGCAAGGAAGTCGCTTTAAGTATTTTTCACACTTTTATCTTTGATCAGATGACTTTTCTGTTTGTCGACTAAAATAGAAAAAAAAAAAGAAATTTTAATTTATAACTACTTTGCTGACAGTAAAAGGTTTAAATTAGTCGATTGTTTCACCCAGCCTTCCTTTTAATGGGTATAAAACAAAGAGATAATGGATAATGGACAAAACAAGTACGAATCTTGAATAGGAATTTTTCTTCTCTTTGAATTGCTGTGAATTGATTAAAGCAGGAGCAAAATATTTAAAAAAAAATCGAAATTAATTTCGATTCCTACAAATAATATTGTAAAAGCGCATTTTTATCTAGCGAAATAGGAAGTAGTAATTAAGTAGGTGCAATGTCAATAGGATTATTGAAAATAAATAATCAGTTTTATCAGAACTACTTGTGAACAAGTTTACACCATTAAGGAGCAAGTTTTTAACAGGATGGGCAATAATATATTGCGAAACAATTTATTTTTGACAATTTACCAAAACGAGGAGTTCTTTGTGATATTCAAGGATAATTTTTAAAAATTGGTTTGGTCATATGTAAAAAGCTGTTGTCTAAAAAAATTCGGGACGAAAATTGTTTTTATCACCGCAGAAAAGTCAACAGTCGAAATCATAATTTTGATCAGTTCTTTACTTTGGCCAATTTCTATTTTTTTTCAGGCAAATTTTCCATGGTGATATTGAAATATTTACAGGAAAGGTATGACTTCTTTGATGTAATATAGCATAAAGTATTCTATTTTGTGTGCACTATATACTTCGACTGGACCTCTATATTTCACGTAAAAACTACAGGGAAAATTTCTCATAGTTCACGGATGGTTCATAGGTGCACTTAGAATATATTTTTTTCCTCTTCTTAGAATCCTCAGTGCTCCTGGTTAGACATCCCTGTTGTTGGTCTGATTCTATGACACAGAAACTTTTGTTCATTCATAGACATGGACTGTCGTCCACGATTTTGATTCATTTAATTTTTTTAGATCCTTATTTATCTTTTTTACTCTTCTTTCTTCTGACTGACGGACTTTTCTATTTACGAGCTTGACCAGACTGACCTCTTCACCTACTGAAGTCTTTGGTTTTATAAAATTCAGGATGATATTGAAAAATTTGCTTTATTTTAAAAAAAAAAAAAATAGGCAAATCTAACAGCGATTTGTATCGACTATGGGAAGAGGAAGATAAAACCTTCAAGCACATTGTATATGAGTGTCCCGCGTTTTCAGTCTTAACGTTGCAAATCACTGGAGAAGCTTTTATCTCTCCAAATTTGGTTTGCAAGCTAACCCCAGGGGCAATAATTGAGTGCCAAATAATGCCGACATGATTTACTTTTAAAATTGTGCTATTCGAGGAGAATATGTTTGTAATAAGAACAAAAAATGCTAGTCTGGCATCACTGTAAGAATTCTATCAAATAACTTAACTTCACGAAGTTTGTAACAATTCAGCTTCAATTGATCTTTGCTTTTCTGGTAGGTATAAATCCCTTTTCCTATTCCACAGCTTTACGAAATTTATTTTGCCAGTTTTATTCCCCAATTTCGGGTTAGAGGCAGAAATACAATATTCACACAATTCGGGGATTACTCTAAAGCCACTTGACTGTTTTATGTACAAGGATTTCCGTACTCCATTTATCTTAGCCGTGGTAACGTGCGACATTTTATCTATCGTTTCTATTTTAGCGTAACACGTTGTCTGCATGCATGGAGTTAAAGGTTCTGCGGAAGCTTTGCATTCGAGGAATATTTTCTCTTTAACGAAATTTTTTAGCCAAAATATGAGAGGGAAATGCATTTTATTCGCCGACTCTTTAGAAGTGTTTATGCTTGAATATGGGGAAAGATATAAAGCCTCACAAACGAGAACAATTATCGCTTGTTCTTTGGATTTAAGCAAGTGACAAACATAAGTGGGTCACAGGCATTAAAGATTTTTAAGAGTTTTGGCAAAATTTGGTTTTTATTCTACATTGATTGAGTTAATTGGTCGAGAAATTTCATTATTTTGAGTACTAGGTAAATTTGATAATTCTTAGAAAAGAATCTTCCCTGAAGTTTCCACGTCCTTCACATACTATGTAATGTATATGATGTGTATAAAGTGGCAACGTCCCGTAATCGGCACTTCATACAATTGTCATTGCGATTACCATACAGGATTGGCAGTTTCAAAGTGGTAGTGCAGCATGATTTTGTTGAAGAGTATGTTATGTAAATAGGTGCGTTTGGAAATCGTACACTAAGGATAACATATGAATTGACGTCATTGGATATATTGCGGATCACCCGCGGTAGTAGGTCGCTACTTCGGCGTTAAGCTATAATTAAAGCTGATGTGAATATTTCTGTCAATTATTTGTCAATGTACCAGGTACTTGGTTTATCCGAGCCCTTTTAATAGTAGAAAAGCTTTTTATGCTGTAGCATTATTTCTAACCTTGTAGGTAGGAAAAATATCAATGTCAGTTATTATGCAGGTTTATTGGGAAGTATCAACATTTTTTTATAGTCATGCATTACTGAGCTGAGGTACTCAATAGTCCCAGTAGTATGGGAATATCAACCTACTATTTCAAAGATTGGTAAATTTCGTATGTATAAAAAGCATTAGAACATTGTGGAATTATCTTATAACTAACTAACTCAATGGGCTCTGGATTTTTCTTCTCCAATTTCTTCAAGTTTCCCATGCAAATATCCTTTGTCAGAGTTCACCAGCTTGAAATCTCAGTGAAACTTAAAATTAAATGCCAAGGTGCTAAATGGCAGGACCGGATATGACGATCATATCATACCCTTGACGTCACTGGAACTCTACATTAACTTCAGTATTTGTTCAAAATGCTAAAAAGAAAGCATTGATCGTGCACTTCATAATTATTATATCCCAATCATACATATACCTAATAATAATATTACAGGATCAGGTTCTCTTGTTTCCGACACAGATATGATTCGTGAATTGCCTTTCGGTCAGTTATCAGTAGCCTATGAAAGCCTTTTACAGTTTTTTGTCGATACTGATCATAGACATCGGATTATATGCACTATCAAACTGCTAAAATATGCATGCAAATATGCACAAAAAAAAGCCAAAATATGCACAAAATATGCACTATCAAAAAAGGGAAAACTTTGTTAGAGATCATTTTTTGAATGTTTAAATCAATATACAAGTTAAATCTAGAAAATAATTTAATCCAATAAATAATAATATTCAAAATCAACAAAACACACAAGAATTAAAAATTAGTTATAGTTTTTATGGCAGTATATTACAATATACTTCTCTAAATTTTCAATTTGAAATTTGTGACGTTTGTCACATAATATTAATTTGTAGGCCGAAAATGATCGTTCTACGTCTACCGATGTAACAGGGCAAAATTTAAAATTTTGCGCCATGTCCGCAGAAATCACCTCAGGTATGTTAAGCTTTGACCTGCTCTATTAATGTAAGCATTTATTTGTTTAATTGCTTCAAAACCCGGATTTTTGGCAAGAACAGTGTCTAACTTATTTTGGAGTTTTAATGAACATGTGTTCGGAAGTGCATGGATTAGATCCACCATTTTTTCTATTATTGCAATTGAATTACAAAGAGGAAGATTTTTGGTCTCTAGCTTTTCAATTACTTCGGGTATTTCACTGAAGTGCGTCTTAATGACTGCTATATTTTTCCTTATTAAAGGGTCTTCAAATGCTTGCTGACATGATGCAATGGCCAGTGCATCGGAACCGTTAAATTGACCGACTACTCCTCTTATGGCCTCAAAATGCTCCTCATAGAACAGTGCTGCATTCAACCAGATACCCCATCGCGTTATTACAGGTTCCGGAGGTAGTGGCAAATTCGGAAGTTGTTCTTTATAAGTCTGTATACACGACGGTGCTTTTAACACTTTTTTTGTTGACGAAATCAAGTCATTGACATTTACGAAATCTTTCCTGATTTCTTCTGTAAATCGATGGAGCCCATGTGCCAAACAGGTTATGTGCAGTAAGTTCGGGTAAAATACTTGAAGAGCTTTACCAGCTTTTAGCATATATGGTGCAGCATCAGAAAGAAACACACATATTTTTTCGTCCATACAGGAATCGGGAAACAATGATTTTATGGAATCATTTACGAATCGAGCAATAGTTGAATGGTTTGTTTTCTCTAAGATCTTACAGGCAATCAAGTGTGGAGTAGAAAGGTTCAGTTGTTAATTTTCCAATTATCAAATTGGCTATATATCGTCCACATGAATCTGTAGTTTCATCAGTTGATATCCACACAAAATTGTTTAAAATGTCAGCCCGAATTTCTGCTAAAACGTCTTTATAAATAGCTGGCAGGTAAATTTTACGGATCGTTGATTCTTCTGGGATTACTTGATTTAGACAATACTTCTTCAAGAATTTTCTGAATACATCGTTATTGAGTTGATGAAATGGAATATTGCAACCGACAAATAACTCACACAAATCTTTACAAAATTCAGTCTTCTGTGACGACGGCGAAGTAGAAGAAGTGATTTGCGTCAGGAGTTGTTGACGTCTGGTCGAGAACTTATTTCTTGCTCCTATATGAGAAAAATTGAATTGATAAAAATTCTTCTCACTTTAATTGATAAAAATTCTTACTTATATGAGAAGCCATATTTACGTGTTGGTCAATCTGATACTTCTTCGAAGACGTAATACTCTTGCTACAAACTTTACAGTATATTACTGCACCATCAGTTGTAAATTGGCCTGGGTAACCTTTATCCAACTTTCCATTAATGTCTGACAATTCTTTTTAATGGGTGGCATTTTCGTGAACGAGTACGGGATAGTAAGCGCACAGAACACACAACAGTGAATACAACAAAAACAAGATAGGGAACTTTTTAATTCACGCGATAATGAACGCACAGAACACACTAGTAAATGCAACAATAAACACGACTAGGTAGTCTTAACCTTATAGACGATGACGAAAAAGCACGGTCGATTACACGTTACGCTGATGGAACTCCCGCTGCAACTACACCACCGAACAAAACAAACAAACTTCATCTAACATCTTTCTTGCCTACTATCTAACGCATTTGAAATTGATAAACGCAACTTTTTATGCCGAATCATGCACTATAAACGAGAAAGTACAATAATATACAATAACGTTGCAAAAATGCAATTATATGCAATTGCATATGCAAACATGCAAATGCATATAATCCGATGTCTTGATCACCGAGGTGTCACTTATATATAGAATCCTTGGAAACTTTGAAGCTTGCTTGAAAGCTTCTAGGTTTTTGTCAAACCTCCAAAACATTTCATTACGAAAAGCTTAGAATTTTTTGTAAAACGTAGAGCTTAACCCTTAACTACCCAGTATGCTTTTGTAACGTAATTGACCAGAAGTGTCCAACAGACACTTGGGAATATGAATGAAAACAAAGGCAATATTAATGCAACAGACAGTATTGTGTATTTTAGTACTTTAAGTTTTATTACTTATTTACTTACAGATATTACACATAATTTTTTTTTTCAGAGTGTTCAGAGCAGACATTGCGATTGCATTTATGACCACACTGTTTAGAAGTTCTAGATATTTTCGAAGGACACATACGACAACGCTTCTTTCTATTCGCAGTGGGTTCAGATGATTGAGCAGCTCCCTGATTTGATCCTGCCATATCTTGCATAGCTGCTAAGTGATAACTCGATAGGCCTTTCTTGTTTCGTCTCCGTATATGAGGTGTTATCAATACAGTTGCGATTTCACATAAAAAGCCAATGTCATATTTTTAGAAAAACCAAAGACATTAGATTCGATATCACGAGATCTGTTGGGTTGAAAAATTTGAGGTATACAAACCTTATTTTTTCCCATTGTTCCAACTACTGTGAGACCATTCTATGCCAAAGATTTTGCAACATCAAGACTCGTAAAATAATTGTCAAATGTAATATTTCTGTTACTTCGAAAGTATGGTTCACATAATTGGTTGACTACATTGTACACCAAATTTTCCGCCCTATTTTGTCCTTCTTGCCTGTCACAGATCCACCAAATTTTCATGCCATACTTGTCAGATTTGCTGGGTAAATATTGTTTGAATGATACTCGTCCTCGAAAAGCTACTAGCTGCTCATCAATAGTGAGATTCTCTCCAGGTAAATAAAACTTTTTTAGGTTTTGGTTGACGAACTCCGATAACTCTCGAATAGGTGCAAGTTTATCTTTTTTCGACTTTCTGAAAGATCTAGTATTTTTATCATCAAATCTCAAGAATCGTAGTATAGAACCAAATCTATTTTTCCCATTGTAGCTCGATATATCAGATTTCCAAACATCGGTTCCAAGTAGGTATTCTCTAAAATCCAATCCTGCCTGTTTATTGACACCTGTAGTCAATAACGGACCTATAAATGCTTGCATTTCGATTCTGTCTGTTGGTTTCCATCGATTTTGTAACACTCTAAGCGCTTCAGCATTAGTATGTTTCACTATGATTTCTAATAAGTTATCGTTGAAAAAGAGGTTGAAACTGTCTATCGGATCTATTATAACTTGTCCCGTAGGAAGAATCACCTTATGAATACCACCGCGAATTATGTTGTGTCGAGGCGTTCGATTTTGTTTGTCAGGTTCTGATTTCCACGTTGTTCCATCTCTGCCTTTATAAACGTCAATTGAGAAGTATTTTTGTAGTGGTACATCATCACTCTCAGTCCATAACTGTTCATCATCGGTTTCTGCTGCTGATTCTGTCACGTTACTTTCACTCTCGGAACAGCTGTCCACAGCAAAATTTTCATCATGGCTATCGGGTCCATGCACAAACATATTTTCGTCGTCACTTTCATCAAAAGCACGTTGAATTTCGTCCTGTGTTAGTTGACGTTTAGCCATTTTTTATAACAAAAACAAATACGAGCACGACTACTTTATGATAGAAACTTTTAAGTACTGATACGAAATACCTCGCCGGACCAGGACGTACCATTGAGTAGTACCAAGCAAAGGTAAGCTAATAAGAAGAATTCAGCATGAGCATCTCCCACTTAATCTCTTCAGAGCAAAACGAATGTAAACAAAAGCATGTGCGTTGAAATATCAGAGGATTACAGCAACAACATAGGATTACAGCAATATTTCAGAAAAATTTGTTTTCACAAAAGCGCGGGAACATTTTATGAGCGTAAAATCTGAAAGTTCCGCCCCTTCTCATTTATTTACGAAAATGTAGGGTACAAAGCTACGATTGTAACACAAACAAGGGCCTGGGAGGAGGTATTGCCGACTCGTTGCGATATGATTATACGTCAATGAAAATGAACAATCTACCTTCAGACTCGAATCAAAGAAAAATGTTATTGTGTCTATTGGACACTTATGGGTTGGTGAGTTACTATTTTATTTTATTAGCAATAAATATTAAATTATCCATGTTTTAAATATTTTCATTATAGTTTAGATTCGTAAAACATTTAAGATAAAATATGTAAAAGGTTGATTCATAGAAATAAATACTTTAGTTTTTATAAGGACAATAACGCAAAATAGGGTCCACGAGACACTTGTGGGCTGTTAAGGGTTAAAAACTGCCCGAGTGCACCGCAATGTCTGGCCTCTTCGTAATATAATTGATTACGTTGGGTCGCTGGCATACTCTGAATGAAAAACAAGAAAAATATCAAATAAAAATATTTGGAAAAGACTCCTTTGTACTTTTTTTTTCTAACATCGGTGCTTAGTATGGGAGACTTATAGTATGAAACTAAGTGTCCTAATTCTCTATACTGCTGCGTAAAGGGAGTCATTAACGAACTTGCAATTTTCTTTTCACAGATTTTAATCGAGAAAAAGCAATATTTCATATAAAAATAAATCAATGTTGCCTAGTTTCTGTGACAGTTGAGTCAGTTACATAAAACAACCTTTGCAAAAAAATTTTGGATACAGTGATCAGAGAATATTTTATCAGCATGGATATTCTTAAAGTGGAGGACAAACAACCATTAAACTTCCGTAGTAGTCGATCAGAAAATAGTCGTTATGATGATATCTTCTTAATTTTTAAATAATTTCATTCTAATAATCATCTACAATTACTGCATGCATACGAACTTTGAAATATGAAATTTTGATGTATTAAAGTATCATTTTATGACACTTAGTGTCCAGTTTTATGAACTTTACCTATCTCCAAAACTGTTAGCAACCTGCACTCATTCTCATATGATGTGAGTATCGGTAACGGCAACATATCTATGAGACCCCAATATACATAATCCAAAAAAGTAAAATCAAAGGCAATATCCCAAAAATTACCCGGAAAACAGAAAACTATACAAACAACATGGTTTGTAGTTTTTCGAGATTTTAATTTTAGATTTTTTTGCATTCTGTTTTAGAACACTGGATTTATTTTTCGGAATTGTTCCGACATTTTATATATGTCGCTTCAAATATTCGTGTATGATAACCCGTTTCTTATATCTTTTCGCAAAAAAGGAGCGCTCCATACGCCCCATTGTCAAAATTAGCCTACATATGAAAAAAGTATAGAAGACTAAGATTAAAAAACAGGTTCCGAAATATTTTGGATGTGGCTCCCTGACTCTGTTTTGTTTTCTATTCAAAATTTTTCATAAATTATAAAAGGGAATAATTTATTAAACAATAAATGAATTTTAATGATTTTATTTTAGTTTTCTATTGCATTCTATTGCACAGATATCACAAAACCTTACATTTCACTGGACTTGAATCATACTAAGTATATAATAGTAACTTTGAAACAGCCAGCTTTCGTAATTCTATTGTTTCCTAAGAAATTAATGAAATATTTACCTGCGTACAAAGTCTATGTTAACCAAAATTCAAGGTGGCTGTGCATTGCTGACGTTGTCCTCATTTCACAAATGTTTTTTAATTTTTATTTATTACTATGGGATACGAATCTGGCATAAATCATCTCAAGTAAAAGTGTTTAGTTGTACGTAATTTAATTTTATGTTTATGTTGTAAAATATACATCCTAATATTGCCCTAGGTCTTTAGGCGTTCGGTTGATAATAGATGCACTCCCTCAAAACCCATTGGAATCCTGAAATATGCAAAATTTGAAATGAAATATATATTCATTTCAAATTTTGTAGGCCATATGCAACTGTAGGTCAATTTACAGCATTTATCAAGAAACGAAAGATACCTCTCTCTCTAACTATTTATGCATGTTGAGCTTATCGGGAATAGATTGAAGACGTATAGTTTGAATATCCAGCTCAAAAATTTAACTTAAAGCTTTTCAAAATCAAAATCCTTAGTTCGATAATTGTCTGTAATTTTCTGAATTTTGTAGACTGAATTATATACACTTAGATGTCTACGTTCAGTCGCGTGTATAATATTTCCTAAGGGAATCCCATCACTGCACTGTGAATATTTTGAAATGTTAAAAATTTCTGAGATGAAACAAATGCAGGAAATAATAGCATTTTCTAAATAATCAATTTAACCTTCTTGCTAGCTTTCGATGCATTACTTTTGATAATATGAACATGAAGAAATTCATGATAAAATTTCAGAGACTGTAACAAGGTTAAACGAGTATAATCCCAAAGCTTTGGCACTTGAAATGCAAATGATCTCGTTTGAAATATTCATGTATTTCAAATCACAGGACATCTGGAGAGCTCCATTTCTAGATGGAATTTACAGAATTTGAACTAAAATTTTGTACGAAGGATGCTCTACACTTGAGGGTAGAGATGAACATGTAAAATTTTGACAAAGATTACTAAATGCTCTTTAGTTGAGCTGAAGCTATAGTATAGTGTAGGAATATGTTTCGTGAGCTTAATTTACTGTTTTTTATTTGGTTTGTTAATTGCATGCTTCCATATAAAATATTAATTACAGCATCATCCTTTAGGTGTAGAGGCTCAGTCTATTATAACATGTTTTTTCGTTATCGTTGGGGTCTCGCCGATTATCATTAGGTATTCGTCATACGACGATAATCCGATAATTGAATGCTGTTTTCCAACCCTACTAGAATATCTACACTCTAGTAGTGTAACTATAGCGATATTACACCAAAGAGAGAAATACCAAAATGCATTTTCATGGAATTATCTGGAAGAAAAGTAGGATTAGGGGAATGAGGAGAAAGTAATTTAGAGCCCGAGACTTTTTCCAGGAAAATTAAACCGATTATCAACAAAAGGGTTATGTTCAATTACTGCTGATTGATTGTCATGTGTGCATGCGTACTTTTTGAAGGCTTTCAATTAAGAATTAAAAAAGGGTAAATATTGAAAAAATAAAAAAATAAAAAATATTGCTGAAGAAATGTCCAAAAGGCAATAGTGAATATAGTGGAAACTCATAAATTAGTATACAGCTCGAGGATGTCATCAATTTTCTGGAAGATCTTACATGGGAAAATATTGTCCTCTCCACCATAACTTTCTGTTTTATCTTGCCAAACTTTCTAGACTATTCTTGAGTTGTGTGCATATATTCTAAATATTTTGAAACAAATTTTTAAGGCTTTTTCGAATACAGAGAATTTTATTTATTAACTCCCGAATCTGCCTGTTGACTGACATGATCAATTCAATACTATTCCTGTAATTCTTATAAAATTAGCATACCTAACAGGTAAGTAGAAGTGAATCTTTGCTAAAGCTTGATAACCGGCGTATTAGTAGAGTCTTGTGTCCTCAACAGAAGGAATCCAAAGGATCTGTTAAAGGTAGACGACTGTCCTTCTTGAGGAAGCCTTCTACGTCGACGTTCAGGAGCTCGGTGCTGTGGCAGCCGAAGTGTCTATTTATTACTAAAGAATTGTAGATTTAAGAAGCTGGGCACTAGCTGTTGGTATCGGGATCCCCTGGTATCGGGGGCTCAAGCGTTCGGTAAGTAAGTCGACTAAAAGGTCAATACCTGTTCCTGAAAGGTTGCAGTTCCAGACTATCCGTATGATAGCCTGGATGAGTGATCGGTTTGAAACCAAGTTTTCTTTCAGATAGTGCACTAGTTCAGAATGCCGAATGAGTTGGGCGTCCCTGTGACAACCTGGAGGAGAACCAAGTTCCAGCTGGACTTGTACTCTATTGACATCTGTGGTCTGAGGAGTTAAAGCACTGATGTTGACGAAGCCGAAGCAGCAACAATAAAAGCAGTGCTATTCTTTCGAAGTCGACATGTAATAAGCGTTAGTACCGGCGGTAGCAATCAAAGATCTTAGACTTACTTATATTATGCTGTTCCACTTTTAGCATAACATAAATATTAATAACTTTAGAATGCAAGCAGATCTTGAGCTAAGTCATATTTAAAACAAAAAAGAAAAATTATCATTGGTGCCATAATTTTACAATAAACTTGTATGATTTTTTAATAAGAACTCAGCCTTAAGTCTACTCCACCATTTGGCCATAAGGCGTAACATATCGAATATCTTTAAAAAAGATGAAAGATCTTCTACATTACAAGTTAAAATCGTTTGATATCCTTGTGCGTCGTTGATTGCTCGATCGGAGAGTTTGCTAGCGTGTCAATAGTTTGGTTCGAAGTAAAACGTCGAAATTGGACTCTGGGTAGCTTCAATGGAGTAAGGGTCCAAATGATATCAGCTGGTTGAATTCAATGTTCTAGCTTTCATTGCTTGTGTCCCTATTATAAATGTGAAATGTATAGATATTAATGTTCAAATGCTTAAATCTAGTTACTAGAGGGCTTCCTGCTGTACACGTATTGACTACTGGATTCCGCTGTTCCCGTACTACTATGATGATGATGGGCTTCCGGTGATCATTTGACGTGATTGCAAAGAGGTTATACGATTCGGTAGCGGGTTTGTCACTTTAAAATGCCCCGAAATTATATGAAGCCACTAAGAACGCGTAGACATTTAAAATATACGAATGATGATGTCACAAGAACATTAGAAGATATTAAAGAGGACATGTTACAAGTCAGTGAGGGTAAAAAGTGGAAAGTGTAGAGCGTGAAACAATTCGGAATAGACCAAGTGGTGCACACCAGGAGAAAGTTTGTGATTCGCTTGCTTTCAGTCCGGAGGAAGAGACACTGATTGCGGATACTTTGCATCACGTGGCTATGTGGTAGAAAATGATGATAATGATTATTTGTATTTATTGTGTAAAATGCAATAGAGCTCTTATAGACCATAAACGGGCTGAAATACCTCACTTGTCATGGTGAGCTACGCGAACTCTGCCACGAAGACATGATATTTAAGAATGTGTAAAATGTGAAAATTACGGTTAATTTTTTTTTTTTTTTTTTTTTTTTTTTTAACAAATATTCTCAAATTACTAAACTACTTTGCTTTATACTATCTTCTCGTAGTTCCGCTTTTATGTTTAATTATTATGGAAACATAATAATTTATACACATTCCAAAGTCACCTCAAACCCGGGGTGACATTGGCATACCCTTTAACCCCATTTTTTTCTAAAATATTAAGCGATATGATTTTTTTATTTACTAGCTTACATAAACAAGATGTCAAATGTTATAAAGACACTAAAATATATTATATTTTTGGGTGTATGCGAAAAAAATCTATGAAACCTTCAAAATGAGATCGGTTATTAGCGCCTTTTCTTTGCTTTATTTCTTGCTACTGATTTGCCTAACCCTTTTCCTAACACCTTACTAGGATTGTTGGCTTCCGCTTTTTCGTTGAATGTCAGTCTTAATTTGTTTTGTTTTTAATTTCTATTTCTTTTCACATTTCTTTTTAATTATATTACTGTCGTTATTAGTTTATTTTCCTTATTTACTTCTTAACATTACTATAACTTTTCAGTTTTTTTCTTTATACTTTAAATTCTTCCTTTGCAATTGGAAATTAACATTCAAAATAAATAAATAAATATACTTATCGACAAAATATATTAAATTTTAAGATACATAAAAATATCTGATGTATGGGATGCAAATCTAAGTGCATGCGGAGTTTTTGCAACACCTCTTACAACTTTTATCAGCAATTTGAACTTAAAACGAACGAGATTAAAAAACATAATCCATATCCGACCCAAAAATTTTTCAACCAACCATCTTTATTCAGTTCTGTACATTCAAATTCCTAACATAACACAAAACCATTGCTATGTGTGTATGAATGTATGTACAAGAGGATTATACTCCCCTTCCTTAGTGTTCATAGGGAGAAGGGAAATACAAGAGTATTTTCAGCTGTACTACTAAATCCGTATTGAGTGGGTAAAACAATGGTTTCACTTCATCAGAACATGTAAGTTTCTATAGTGTCAGAGACTGTAACAGCAGGAAATACTTTACCACTCATAGTAAATGCCTATGCTCTAGAACAATGGTTCCTGTCGGAAATCCCGTCAAATTTGCGTATTCATCAGACGTCTATATAACCTGAGTAATTTGATTTCTAGGACTATTCGTTCTTACCTTATCATCGAGTGACATTTAATTAAAATCCCTTGACTCGTGGTACCCACATTAGCTAGGAATTTAAATTTTCAAAGCTCTCTGATGTAGGACATACATCAATACTTACATAGCTTAGCTCTTTTCATCAGAGAATTTACAGCCTGCTGTGCTGTTTCATTGGGTTCAATGTTTTAATCTGTTCTGTTTGCTCCCACAGCTACATAAAGCGCAGCATGTGGATTCGGTTGTGTAAGATATAAAATAAAAAGTTTTTTCTAATAAAGAGTGAAAAGCTCCTGGAAAAACTGAAGGGTAATGAAAACGAGAGAAAAATTTTGTATTTTATTTTCAGAGAAAGTCTATTGAAAGGTTTTTTTACACCCTCAATGAATTGAGTCAATTCCATGCATGATTTTTTATTCATTTTAATTCGTTTTTATGAAAAGATTGACAGTGAAAAAGGCGCCAAGTGTACATACATATTTTCTAGTATTAAAAAAACATACTCACTTTGACTCCTGCCGCTCTGTAAAAGGGGCTAAAGAAAATTACAAAATAAGGGTTTGTTTAAAAAAAAGGGAAATACAATATTATATATGTACGTTCAGTAATAATAATTTATCTGTTAGTGTGTTCACACTTGTATACCGGCCCTTAAGTCTTGTAAGCAGGTTGACTTATTCAGCAAGCTCTCTATTTTTGTTCCCCCCCCCCCCCCTTTCATCATTTGTTACATTCTTATCTGTCTCAACGTATGCAGCGAGTTCTATTTCGCGGACCACTTTCTGCTAAGATAGAAAATTGCTTTGGTGTGCCTCAAGGCAGTATTTTCGGCCCGCTACTATTTATTCTATACATCAATGATGTATTATTATGCGTACGATGCCAAAATATTTCGTGTTGTTATGATGACTGTGCTTTTTTAACCGTTGCCTTAGTGACATATCATGAGTGGTGCTCCAATAATTGTTTTCCTCTATTGTCACACTTTTGGATATTTAAGGAACCAATAAATTCCCCGCAATATATGTATGAACCCTAACGCACCAGAACCAATAGCTTCCTCCATCTTCCTTACCACTGAACCAACTACAGCTACTGTGCGAAAGAGCCTTTAACTGGAGTCTCTCTTTAATTATCACTTCGATCGTATTAATTTTGATTTTTTAGACTGTATTTGAAAAACCAGCACAAACTTGATCTTAGTTAAGTTTATCTACTTCTTTCTTTTTGCCTTCTTCTTTTTATCTTTTTATTTTGCATTTCTTCCATGGAATGAATTATTGTCGTAATCAACTTGATGAATTTTGAATATATAAATAAATAAATAATGAAGATTAAGCCTTCTAGTGCCCCAATTTAAAAGGCGGTCTTATAACCTAATGAAAAGTAGGGTCTGATGGAGTAAAAAGTTCCGCGGCTAAGAAGTGCAACCGCTAATATCTCGAGGGCGTTAAAAAAAGAACGTACATACAAGGGCAACATTTTCTTATACCGTTCGGGGTAAAAAGTGCCGCGGGGGTCAATTTTAGGTATAAGAGAGATAACAAAGATTAAAGGTTTTAATTAAATATTAATAACAACCTGAATTGCAATGCGGCTACAAAGATTTTTCCAAAAAGTAAATATAAATATAACATTTTAAAGTGATGCAACTAAAAAAACGCTAGACTATCATACTAAATTAGAATGCTCATTTGTGTTGAATGTTTGTGATTATTTTTGAAGTTATGAAGAAATGTCGATAACAACGTTATAGATTCAGATTTTTTATTCTTTCTTACAAGGTTGCAACAGGTGGAATTTTTTACCCACCAGATGGGTAAAAAGTATCAAAAGACTTGCACATTTAAAATCAATTATTGACGTAAAATAATTAATTTTTTTACATAAATTTTTTGTGTATTGGTACATGAAGTAAAAGTTTATGATATATTGATGACAAATCAAAAATTTGCACTTCCAGCCCCACCCTACCATACTGAGTTTATATCCCTGAAGAAATTAATTTCACCAAGTTCATTTCATCCATCTACTTTCTATAAAAGTCCAAAAGCCAAAGAGAAAAGTTACTATCCTTAGTCCTTGTATCAGCTGACAGCACCATTTTAATTAATTTTTTTTAATATATAATAATTTATTCGAGAAAAATCCAGAAAGTTTTTAAGTTTTCCCTGTCTTCCAAGACTAGACAACCAAATAGAAAATGAGGTAGATAGTAAAGTTTAAAAAACACTGTTATCCTCTTACTTGATGTAAAAAAACAGTCAGTGATATTGAAAACAACCACTAATTTTTCCCATTCACTGTTGCCTAGTACATTACATTTTCGATAGTCTTGTCGCAAAAACTTTTGAAAAATGATTCAATATTATTGTAGAGTTATTTGGAGGGAATAGAATATATTCAGGAGAGACCCTGGTGTCCCATATTTAAATGTCCGGAATTATTATCTACATATTTCGATTAAGGTCATTCCAATTGCAAATTTTCGATAAGCTTGTGACAGTATAACTTATCACATAAAAAACGCCTTAGTATGCAATGTGAGAATTAATAATGGCGTTCTTGCAGTCCTCTTAAAATGTCCATAAAACATAAAAATTCCTTCTTTCACGCAACCTGCAATTATTGTATCTTTGTTCCTTGAAAGAGATACATGCATACCTTTTCTTCCTCCTTCTCCTTCTCCTCACAAAAAGAAAAACATGATAAATCCATGATCTAAGCTAATTCGACCATAGTGTTAAGGATATACAGATTTAATGGGCTACTAAATTTCGCTCGATTTCCTTTTATGTTCTTAAACTCCGGATATGCCCGTTTTTACGAGCTTTACGAGTTGTAAAAGAACAAGTCTGCAGAAAGAAAGGAGATAATCGAAAAAAGTTACAAAGTCGTGTCGAGCTGGAACGTCCTTCCTTAATCCGAGGGAGAAAAGATAGTACTGTCTTAGCTTGATTAGACTACATGTATATTATACATCCATACATGCACCTGTTTGTATTCAAGTATGTATATATGTGAAGGGAGACATTTCAATTTTTATACCCTAGATGAAATCATAGGGGTATACTAAGTTTGTCATTCCGTTTGTAACACCTCGAAATAATGATGGTAGAGCAAAATGGATTGGACACCCATTCATAATATTAAAAGTTATTTCGATTTTTGCATGTCCGTCCGTCCGTCCGTCTGTCCGTCCGTCCGTCCGTCTGTGCGCACGATAACTTGAGAACGCGAACACGTAGAGAGCTGAAATTTTGTACACAGACTTTAAAAAAAAAAAAGTAAAATTAAGTTCGAAAATGAGCCAAATCGGGCAACTCCTTCGTGGGGTTGCCATATAAAAATTTCGTTTTCCGCTATATATTTGGTCACTGCCTGAGAACGCGTCGACGTAGAGAGCTGAAATTTCGCACATGATGTTTTTACTACATTAGGAAATAAAATGTCAAAAATGGACTAAATCGGGCAACTCTTTCTTGGTGTTGCCATATAAAAATTTCGGTTTTTTACGTATACTTTGAAAACGATCAGTCCAAGACATTTTTATGGTACTAAAAACTTCTGCAGAATACGAAATCCTATAAAATTGGTTATAATCATTTTGTCTGTGCGACAAACCGTTCTAGAAATATATGCGAAAAACAACTTCAAAATCAATACTTGAATAGATCGGTGACCATACGAAATTTAATACGGGCATTCATCTAGGGTATCCTAAGAATTGGTCTTAGACCAATTCTAGCTTTTTTACTTGTTTTATAACTTTTTGTTAATCAACTTGAAATCGGGACAGTATGGTTTAAATTGTGTGCGAATATATTTCAAAAACTAAAATAAATCATTTTTGAAATTTTAGAATATTTTCTCACCATTCCTTGATAATCTGGAGAAAATAGGTTATGGTTGATCTGAGTTATTTCTTTAATCAAAATCATACAAAAATTTAATAGCTATTAAAAATGAAAATAGTTTTCTTCTCACAAATGGTTGTTTGTTCTTTATTGAATGGGAACTGTTATTTTAAGGGCTAAGGAAGTTTTCAATTACCATTTAATTACAATCACTATTAACAAGTATCGATAAAATAACTAATTGCTTTTTAATTATTAAGGAATTATAATATTAAATCGTATTCCAAAACATTAGTTTTATAGCTAGTAGCAGAACCATAATAAGAAAAACTACCACTTATAAATATTAGTGGAGAGTTAATTATTATTTATTTATTTATTTTATTATTATTTTATTTATTTATTTATTTATTTTATTATTATTTTATTTATTTATTTATTTATTTTATTATTATTTTATTTATTTATTTATTTATTATATTAATTTAAGTAGCTTTAGGGACGTTTTTCTTGTAAACAAAACAAACAAACAAGTTTTTGATATTTGGATCGATGAAATTATTAAATTGCGGTCTATTGAGTGAATATAGGATAGTGCGGAATTTCGCTGTCTATCTGGAGCTTTCACACAGTTTGTCTTGAAAATACCAAAACGAAGACGTTTTCGGGATTTGGATCGATATTGAAAGTATTAAATTCCGCTCTAAGACCGTTTGCACATCGAAAGACGAGAACGAAAACTCAGTTTTCTATCCTCCAATATTTCCAATTAAACTTATACCAAAAGGTCGATAAATTCTTATTTTTTCATCATTCATAAGAAATTCTTAATTTATTATTTTATTCCTTGAGAAAAGCAGTTTTCAATGTTTTCGTTGAATTTTCGATCACAAAAATATTGAAATGTACTTTTCGCGGAAAACAATAATTTTTTACGGAAAATCAAAGAGCAAGGGAACGCCCATTTTAGGCCCGACACCTCGAGTCGTGAGAGATGTCTTAAACAAACATTCTGATACTCTGAAAATATTTTATTAATAATATTTATTTCAATTACGCGGAGGAGGCCTTGGGAGAAGAGCAAAAGTTTGATCTGGTACCTTTTGGTAAATCTAGTACAGAATGGAATTACTATACTCGGAGGCTTAAATAGCTTTTTATAGTCATCCCCACACTCACTTATGAGTATCTCCTTCCTTTTTATTCAAACTGTGGTACTAGACTTTTCGCAATGTAGATTGGCTCTAACTTGGTAGGGTTATGTCCGATCGGAAAACGAGTTTCACTGTTTTCCTCACCTCATTTTTCTCTGTACACTTTTAGGGTGGAGGTGTCGGGCCTAATGTTGTATGAAAAATTCCAACCTTTTAGTATAAGTTTAATTGGAAATATTCGCTCTTGGACAGTAGAAAAGTAACTTTTTCGATTCAGCGTTTCTGTTTTTTTTTTTTTTTTTTTTCAAAAATAACCAGAACTTCTTGACGAAACAAATTTTCTGCCTTAAATAAATTATATTAATTATTATTTTTTTATTTCTTTGTAACAATTTGTCAAACTGACTCTACTTCATTCCTTTTGCTTTCTGAATAGCTCTACACTTAACTGACCAGAACACACAGTAGTCTCCGGAGTCTTGAAGGCGATAAATTGACAAACTTCGGAGACCGGAGACTGAAGCTGAAGGTTGGATTGTTTTAAAATATCCGACGGGAGACCGAAGACCAAAAAATTCTCCTCCAGAGACTAGGTCACTTTAGAGATATTTTGCATATACGGGCATCTGAGTCTCTAGAGCCATTGGTCTCTGGAGGCTCTATCACCTTAAGAGTTGAGTTAACGTTAAGTTTTGCTGGTTGTTTCCATGGAATGCTTCTGAGTAGAATTGCCAGCTGAAATATATCTAATAAAGTAGCCAGTTTGTATTGGAAAACACCCGCCCTATTCCAACAAATACTTACACAGAACACAACTCAACTCGACTGGTTTCATGGAGTTAACATGGAATCAACGAAACTCAACCCAATTCTCGTTTCCGTGAGGACTAACTCGGGCTCAACTCGGGTTGAACTCGTAATGCTTGTCGGTCGGGAGCAAATCTAATCCTATAATACCTTACACTTATAACAAGTTTGAAGCTTTTTCGTTTACCATTGACAGTTAGTATTTATATACCACTCCTTATAGAACTCCACGATACTCCTTGAGTACCTATTTGGTTTATTCATTACTTTATTTTTCCTAAACAGCACGAATTTTCCTAACATTTCCAAATATTACTTGACTTATTGAAATAACAAAATTATCCAAAGCTTCTGAAAACGTTATGAAAAATTTTATATGCCCAACAACTAACTAACTCCCATTAAATCTCCGATTTTTTCAATTTACAAATACCAACAACAAAGAATAACATTTTGAGTTTTATCGAATTTCAATAATCCTTCTAACCACCTGCACCTTAACATTTTGCAAAAAGTCATTTAAAGTATAAATAAAGACTCAAAACTTTAAAGATTCAGTTTTATCTCGCAATTGTACACCAACCACAGCGATTTAAGTTATAAATTTGATAAGGTAATGATAACGACAAATCTCATTACCGCAAACATCCTACCATCATCAATATCGTCGTTCATGAATGCTACACCTTACAGCTACTACAAAGTTATACATATATATACATAGCTAGTCCCTCCGGACCAGTCCAAAGATTGATATAGCCATTTCCGGACGTCGAAAAAAAAGGAAAGCCTTCCATCCATCAGCTAAGAGGGGGAAGGTATTTCCAGAAAGATAAATTTCTCTCTTTTGTTGTAAAAGATCCAGTTGAAGTGAGTTCGCGGTGTATCTTTACCGGTATGAATGTAGGTTGGTATAAAGAATATAAAAATTCTATGTGCCTGTGTGTGTGGCACTTTAATCGCTGATATTCAGGAAAAGTGTTACCCGAGGATTATTTAAGAGGAGGAGGACATCGTGATAAATGCACAGTCATTAATAATTGTTGCACCTCAAATTTTATCAGCAATGGAATTACACAAAAATTCTGAGCAATATAGACTTCTTAGGCACAAGAAACCTTACTTTTATTCAACATGAACTCATGACGTGACGTGTTGCTATGTCACAGTTTAAAGCTATTTGTAATGACCGCTTAACTCATGTAATAGATAAATTAGTCGGAATTGATAGCATGGTATTCAAGTATAGTGCTAATTACATAGTATACTGGATATAGTGTGTCTCAAAATATTAGACATAAAAACTGGGTAAGTCCTACAGCTATAGGTGTGGGTGTAGCATAGCAACCAAACTACAATTTTGATAGAAGGTAATTATAAGTTTTTTTCCTTGCTGGAGATATAACAATAAAATCGAGTGAATGTCTAGAAAACATCTTTGTAATTCGCTGGATAATGCAAGATGGAAGAAAATAATGTGGATATCCTAGCGATAGCACAAATAACCTCTCAAGTGATCTTCTTGATTAGGCTACTGCAAAGAAAAGGAAACAGCGACCGGAAGAGTATAATTAACTAAAATGTGTAGTTAAGAAGATTCTGTGGCGCCAGGATATAGACAGAGGGTATTAATTCAACCCCTCCCCCCTCCCCCCAAGCTTTGCTGTGACTCACAACTGGGAAATAATACCGATTTTAACAGGAAGAAGGATCATATGGTTGGAAATCTTCTATCTCTAAATGGTAGTAATAATTACCACAAAATCTAAAAGGCAGAGCTTTCCTCGTAGGTAAAAGCTCGATTTGATTTTCATTTTGAAGCCTGTAACATGATAAATTTTCCCAAAGGTGTTGCGTAGCTCACAGATCATCTGTTATGCTAAGCACAAATTTCGTAAAGAATGAATGTAAGATATTTGGGGTTGAAGGGATAACGGAAAAGATACTTATGTTTATTCCGCTTGAGCAGTTAAAGTATATTTCCTTAATTACAAATCTCAAAAACAAGCTTTTTGGAGATACTACACTTGCTTGAGGAAACCAAAAACAAAAAATTAATTATAAAGCCCAAACAAAGAAAATGACATGAAATTTTGGGGAAATATGTAAAAATGGTTGTCAATTCTGACGAAAGTGAAATAGTACTGCCGTCATTGTTAAACTCGTTAATTGACTTGTTTCAGTGAACTCCGTGTATTAACTTAGCCCAATCTTCCAAAAACGGAATCTATCCGCAGAGTGGCTTGCTCTAACGTCACAGAATCTATAACACGACATGAAAAAATAGTACGAGTATATTGACAGTAGATGTCTCACTAATAACTGCGTGCAAGTTATGATTTGTAGTTATATTAATTCTGTAAGCCTGTTTTGATATACAGTAAAATTTACGAATTTTTAAAGCGACCATTTTCCTTGTATTATTGGTATAGTACTAAGTACGGATCTTATTTTTGACATATCTGTAAAGAGAGAATTTCTATGTGTGTCATATTGCAAGATTTCGGTGTTTAATTGACATTATTTCTTGGCAAGATTACACAGCCAGAAAAGTTGTCTTGCATAAAACCACTATTTTATTAGCTAAGTAGAAAATGGCAAAATACAAGGAAAGTTCTGTCGTAGATTTTGAAAAAACAAAAAATGAGTGCCAAACAGATACGATATGTAAATGCAGCAATTGATCTCAAATAATTGCTGGAATTTCGGCACATTAGAAATATAATTTTGCTTATTGACGTTCCATTCATGTGGAAATTGGCCCAATCGCTGAAGATGAAATTTTTGCGAAAATTCGTCATTTCCAAAATCAAATCAGTGAACGTACGATGTTAGGACTGAATTGCAGGTTTCAATTATTGATTTATTTTTTCCAGGACAGCAAGCGGAAGGTCCCGGTTTCAAACCCCGGACGAGGCGGTTGTTTTTTCTTGTATTTATTAATTTGATTTAGAATCGTTAAAAATAAAAGTTCTTAAAATTCTTCTTTATCCTTCAATTATTGAGTTGTTCATTGAACATTATACGGCTTTTATCGAAATTTGCTACAAACTGCTCTGAAAATATACAACTGTTGAGTGCTATATGTCGAGCGGAAGCTTCTGGCTCACCATCACACACACCAATGAACGATATTTTCATTCGAACGAACTAAACATTGACTTCCAGCTTTGTACTGTTGATTGTACCTTTCAATGAATTGCATGAAAATTGATTTTGTACTTATCGAAATTTATTATTTTTTTAATGTCCTCAGATTTTCTTAATTTGTAAATGTGCAACATTACTATACTTATCTAACTGCGTGTTATTCGCATGTGCCATCATATTTTCTGCATCTGCATTTTTTTAGGTTTTAAAAATGACTTTAAATATAGGATCGAATGCCTATAGATTTTTTCGAATAGATTCAATAAAATTTCCGTCGAAAAGAAGTTATATTATGTTACTTTCTACAACCAGTTTTCAAACTTAAAATCAAACGAATCTCTGATATGGTAACTTAGCTTAACTTAACTTTGGTTCTACCCTTTTCAAATAGAATATTGCCAAAACCGAGTTACTTAAAAAATGCAAAACTGCTCCAAACTTCCTTGTTTAAGCAAATGTTAACAACACTTCCCTTTCAGTATTAAAATTGCAACGTCCGTCGTAAGGATTTTTTATTTTACATATTATGTGTGAATATTGACTACATGCAATTATACCATTGAAATGTGTAAAAATCACTTATATCATCGTTTATACCTCCACTTGTAATAAAGTTGTGAAATATCATTCAGACACCCCCATCCCGTGTGACTTGTTCAAAAAATATATTTTTTTTTTTTTCATAAATAGCATTCAAATATAGTGTAGAATATGTGGATGATGCGATTTTGTGATATTCAGAGTCGTTCGAAAGTTACAGCGTTGAATAGGTCAGCTGTTTGGAGCACGCCCTCGAGCGCTCGATGAACATCAGATCCCTTTTCCTGCAGTTCGATTTCCTACCCGAGCCCTTTTAATACAAACACAGGTATAAATGCACAAGAGGGAAGCCATTATATTCTCTAAACTCATTTCCTGTCTCGAACATAATCCTGACTGAGCACCCAAATCGAATTTCACTTGTGATAATCGTATTTGAGCCTTTAAACGCGGTTTTCTCAAAACTGTATTTTTCAAACTGGTGACTGCAATATCTCGAAATCTAATGAACGAATTCCTTTGAAATTTGACTGATTTATTCCGTTTTCATGTCGGCGTCATGCAAACTACGGTAATTCTGATTCATTACGCCGTTTTTTTTTCATGTTGAAGAAGTCGTGAAAAAACACCGAAATTTACGAAAAAATATTCAACAATATGCCAAAATTTATCTTTGAATATTTTTTAATAATCCTGGTTCACAAGCTAGTTCACACTTCACAGATTCAAATACAATTTGATTTTTCGTTTCCGATAAACAGAACGCCCGCAATCGTGATTACATGGTAGTAATTTCTCTTTCCACACTATTCAACACTCTTGCACATTGCTTTTGATGCCTTCCACCATCTTACCAAATTTACGCAATAATAGTAATGAATTTTCCCAGTATAGTAGCAAAATTTGCTTGAGTTTGTAATAAAATTTGATATCGTAGTAATTTTACTGCTCCACTAATAGTGGGCAGAGTGTATTTTCAGAAGGAGAGAGACTTAGGGGGACAAACAGGGTGCTGGCTAACATTTTTTTCTCCAATTTTCGTAATATAACATGTCTATCTAGACTTCGGTTATAATATATTAAGTTTAAATTCAAAGAATTACAAAAGTTGTGGCGATTTAAGTGAACCTATGCATGCGTCTGCAGCCGTCTGTAAGTTAATGATCCTTTCTTAGTCTTCTCAAGGAAATGCTTATGAAAAAACTGAAAAGAAAATGAGGCAGGCGCGTGTAGTTTTATTATCTTTTTTAAGTTATCATCATTGTCCACGTAATGATAGTGCCCTTTTCTACACCCGGAATCGAAGAACGAAATCAAACAATAAAAAGAAATAAACTTTAAACGAGATTTCGCAGAAACAAAATTTTTCATATCGGTTGTCGGTGCAACTTAGTCAATTTACATTAGATCAAATTCATATTTAGTCGAATGGTACCCAGCTCGTTAGATTAGTTTGAGTTCTGCGCAACCTTTTTTGTTTTTAACCAAAATTTTCAAAAATAAAGTAAAAAACTGTTTTGAAATTTTAAGAAAAATTTAGTTTTTTTTCAAGTTGGCTGCGATTCAAGTTGAAAACAAATTGAATAAAAAGGCTGCGCTTAACTCAAATTACATTTGTCTATTACTGAAAAATCATAAAATAGTATCTTTTTTCCTCACAAGCCTGTGGAGCCAGAAACAGAGAAGGACCTTTTCGAACATACCGTTACAGGAGGACCTTTTGCACCATTAATTTAAAATTTTTATTAAATATATATATATATATATGTATGTGGGAATCTTTTGGTATATTTTGCAAACTCCGATTCGTACAAACAAAAACAAACTTTAATTTACTAAATTCAATGATATAAATGTTGATTTAATAATATGATGATAATGATGGGAATGGATGGCGGTGGCGGCGATGACGTCTGCTGCTACTCCTTCTGTTGCCGGTACGAGAGTGTCTCGTGTTCCCCGTTTCTCTGTTCCCTCAGCCCAGCAATGCCATATCGGCGGGTACGGTCAGCAAATGGGTGATGTGGGATTTACAATTTTGGAATCCCACAGTTCGGCCGTCCTGAAGAATGTTCGCCCTCGAACATCACGCCAACAAATAAGCTCCGAATAGTTCAAATAAGGGGAACTGAAAATAGACAAGCATAGTTCTGTCGTGTTTTAATCGTATCGTCAAAGTGTCAAGTCAGTCCTTGTACCTCAGTACCTTTTAGTGTCAGTCAGATTTATCGATCTCGTATCTGTGCGCTTCCGATACACCTTCAAGGTGCTAATGTATCTCTACTACTACTATTTCTCTAATTAGCTCTCTCATCTGAACTCACTCTGATACCTCTGTATCAAATGCTCTCATTACATGCTCGTGGTGTCTTCTCGTGATACCTCCGTATCTGAAAGAGCTTCTTAGCGCTTTAACCAACTAATGATATCTCCGACCTTCAAATCCTGAACAGGTACTTCCTCGGTTAGTCTTCGCAGGGATAACAATGTCACATCTGGGTTTTAAATTTTTTAGATATTGCTATGAACTCTCTTGCTGAACTTCGTCATCGCTCGAACTGTCGTCGTTAGAGTTGTCATATATCTCTTCATACAATGTCCATGGCTTCATGCAGTCACAGCTCACGGTCGTTTTTCTGGGTCCCTCGTGATTTCCAATTTTAGTGACGTCATAACGATCATGAATGTTTATCCTTGACACTCTATATGGACCTAAGTATTTGGGTTGAATCTTCAACGTCGTACCAAACTGTGTCCTCCTTATCGCAACTAGATCTCCAACTTGATACTTAATCGGATCTTTTCTTTTTCGATTAAATTCTCTTTTGTTTTCTTCCTGAATCCGTAAAATATTTTGCTTGGATTCTTCGCGAATTTCGTCTCGTTCTTGATTAAATAAGTCTAATAACTCTTCAGCAATAATTTCCGCAAGGTTAAAGTCTTCGACGTTCCGCATCTTCACTCCAAAAAGAATTTCAAATGGGGTTCTTTTGATACTGCGCTGCCAGGTAGAATTTAAACAACGCTGAACACCTCCAGTGAACTTATACCACTGCTCTGGATTCTTGATACTGAGTTTTGTCAAGACTGAAATTATGATGCGGTTGATCCTCTCAACCTGACCATTACCTCGTGGGACACCTGTGGTTACAAGAGTATGTTGAATCTTCTCCCTCTTGCAATATTCCTGGAAAACGTTTGACGTAAAGGCACCTCCTCTATCGGATATTATTTGTTCTGGGCATCCAAAAATGTTCTTTTGCAACTCTAACTTCTCGATTACCTCTTCTGATGTAAGCGTTTTGACCGGATAAATCCAGGTGAATTTGCTAAAGCTGTCAACAATGTTGAAAATATATCGGTATCCTTTTTTAGTTGCTGTTAAAGGACCAAGGTGATCCACATGATAGCATGTTAATGGATGATCATCTTTCGGTAAAGGATTCAGACGACCTTCCTGTTTACCTGATTTCCTTTCAGCGAGAATACAGGGTATGCAATTACGTCGGCAGTCTGCAATCTTTTCCTTTAGCTTCGGGATGTAGTATTCTCTTGAGAGAAGTTCCTCCATTTTTCGATGTCCGAAATGACCTTGCTCATGCGCTGATTTAATAACTTCTTTTTGCATTCCACTAGGGACGCACAATAGTTTCACTCCATCTCTCTCCTTGAATATGACTCCGCGTTCAATGATATAATTATCGTAGGGTTCCTTTTCCAAAATTTGTGCTATAATTTTCAAGTGCTCATCTTTCATTTGGGCGGCTTCGATTCGGTTTATGATCTCATTACTTACAATCATGCTCACGGGATAACGACTTAATGAGTCGACATGCTTCATTCGTGTTCCAAGTCGATGTTCCAGCTCGTAGTTAAAATCCTGAAGGTATAAAGCCCATCTGGCTACTCTCGGTGGTAAATCCTCTTTTCTCATCGTCATCTGGAAGGCCGAGCAATCCGTAACAATCTTGAAGTGAATTCCAAGTAAGTAAACACGCATTTTCTTCAACGCCAATATGATCGCTAGCACTTCCAGCTCGTAACTACAGTACTTTTCTTGTGCAGGCGTTGTCTTTCTACTGTAGAACATTACAGGATGAAACTGTTGGTCGTCACTACTCCTCTGTAGGAGAATTGCTCCAAATCCCTGCTTTGATGCATCACAGTGTAGCTCGGTTTCGGCTTGTGGGTCATAGATTTGCAATGCTGGTCTATCTGTTAGAGCTTCCTTTATCTTTGTAAATGCTTCACGCTGCTTCTCTCCAAAGCTCCAAAGGTAATCTGTTCGAAGTAGATCACTTAAGGGTTTCGCTATGCGGGCGTAGTCTGGTATAAATTTGCGAAAATATCCTGACAATCCCAGGAAGCTTTGTAGTTTCTTGATGTCAGTTGGTTCAGGAAATTTTCTCACTGCCGTAACTTTCGTACTCGATGGCTTAATTCTCCCTTCTGATATTTCATATCCTAGATATTCTATGCTTGTGCAAAGAAATTTACACTTACGCCATCTGATACGCAAGCCATGTTTGGATGCTGTTTGTAAAGTCAAGTTCAACCTCTGAAGTGCCTCATCTTCATCTTTCGCAAGAACGATGATATCATCCATGTAGACAAGTATGAACTTCTTCTGAATTAGACTCTTGAAAATGAAATTGACAAATTTCTGAAATATCGTTGGTGAAGTGCACAGCCCGAATGGCATCCTCAAGAACTCATATTGGCCACTTGGGGTAACAAAACTTGTATATTTTCTCGAATTCTCGGAGACTGCAACATGGAAGAAACCATTTTCCAAGTCCAATGTAGAAAATATTCTTGCTCCTTGTAACTGATCCAGGTGGTCTTCGATTAGTGGAAGAGGGAATCTATCTCGTATAACCTGTTTGTTTAATTTACGATAATCTATGCAAAGGCGTTTACTTCCATCCTTTTTGTCGACTAAGACCACAGGGCTTGAGAATTCGGACTCACTAGGCTGGATTATTCCTTCATTTAGCCAATTGTCAATCTGCTTCTCAACATCTTCTTTTTCGGCTGGTGCCAGCCTTCTAGGCCTCGAACTGATGGGGCTTTCATCTTTCAAAATTATTTTCATTTCGAAATTTATCGCCTCCGTTTGCTCAGGTTGATAAGTCTTAATAAGTTCCAAAATCTTAGATTTGTATTCGGATGCACCTACTTCCGGTTCGCTTAACTCTTCGTTGAAGTATGTTTCATTGGTCAAATTCTCTTCCTTTGTTACCAAAACTGATCCTCCCTTGAGCAGAATATGCGTTCCTTCTAGTATGTCACGTCCAACAAGCATTTCAGATCGTAAGTATCTCTCAGATACAACATGAATGGATGACTGAAATATTTGGCCGTCTATACTCACATCAGCAACAAAAGTACCTAAAGTTTTTACTGGTGCCTCTGAAAGCCCTCGTATGCTAGTACTCGTTCCTATTATGCGCGGCAGATCTAACTCCACATAGACATCAGCTCGTAATAATGTGAGGTCACTACCCGTATCGATTATACCTTGCACCGCCTTCCCGTTAACAAGGATTTGTTTGAGTGGTGAGCTACATAAGTATGTTTCAGGTCGCGAAGCCTTCACGTGATTACTCTGTTTATGTTTTTGTGGGCATTTAGCCGCCTTGTGTCCTTGCCCTTTGCAATAGAAACACCTAAATCCGGCCTCTCGTTCCTTACAATTTTTTGCTTTATGCCCTCTCATACCGCAGTTAAAACACTTTTCTTTTTCTGTTTTTTTATTATTCTGGAGTTTCGATGTATTTGTATCATTGCGTCGTGAGAGTTGTATTTTCTCTCTATAGTTTTTATAAAGGTCCAACCTACTTTTAAATTCTTTATAATTTGCCACTCCGTACAATAGTACCTTATTGTGATGACTATCATCAATGCCATCAATGACATATTGAATTATGGCTGATTCTTCTACCTGTCCCTTCGCACCTATTTCACGCATTTTCAAAAAATATTCGTAAGCTGACTCATCCCTATTTTGTTTACGCGCACTCAATTTCCGATGGATATCTGCACTACTTACTACTTCAGAAAATTCGCTCAATAAAAATTGTTTTAATTCGCGCCATGAACTAAGATTTGGCTGAGATCTAATTGCCAATTTCGCGGAACCGGTCAGTAGCCTCTTCGCATACAATAAATATTCGAGATCAGTCCAACCTATAAGCGCACCCATATTTTCTAAATCTTCTACCCAATTTTTAATACTATATTCGTCACTACCCGAAAATTGTGAAAGCGTATTCGACACATCCTGCGAGGAAAAGTTTAATAACCGCGATCGATCGACTACTGTTCCTGAATGACTCGCCATGTTATCATCTCGTTGACTTAATTCTTCAAGTCTTTTTTCTCTCAACAATAAAGCACTTTCTCTTCGTTGTAACGTTGCTTCTCGTTCCGCGAATAATTCCTGAATTTCTTCAGTTAAATGTAGTGATTCGGGAATAGAATTTTGTAGGGTACTTGATCTAAGCCTCTTTTTATTTTTAGGCATTTTATACAATAGTCCTTCTCGAATTATTAGTAAAAATCAATAACGACACTAAGCTATTATTTTTCGAACTAAAAATGTATATTACAATTTAATTGTTTTATCTTTTAACTTAAATAGAAAGTCCAACAAACTACAAAAAGTTTTTAGAATTAAAAAGTCATTTACTTCAAAATGGTTCTGTGTAATCAATTATTTTTGATCGTTACTGTACCCGAACTTTATGGTTTGAACACTGACTAAAGCTCATTTAGTACAAAGCGCGTACTTTGACAGTTTTCGGAGCCTCCTGAGACTTCTTGGGGCCCTGCTCAAGACCAATCTAATGTGCAACTGTAGAAAGTAACAACCAAAGCACTTTTCACCGCTGATAAACCAAATGGCCAACCTTTAGAGCACTTATTTCAGCAATAATTCACTTCTGTGAACCAGCAACAATTCGTAATTATATAAAATACCTGTTTTTTAATTTTCCGCTTTGACAATTTGGTTTCGCTATAAACGTTGATACTCCAACGCTGAAATTTTTATTCAGTTCTACACAAGCTGAAGTGTACGATTCCAATGCGTATCCCACGTTGGAATCGATGCCTTTCTTAATTGCAATTCCTCCGTGCAATTACTCGAAGTTTTTATGTCGTACTCCTACGATTTATCCCTTGCGCTCTTGCGGCAGATTAACTCGCGTCTCGCCCCTTTCCATCCATCCCGGACGAGCCCCCAAAATTTGTGGGAATCTTTTGGTATATTTTGCAAACTCCGATTCGTACAAACAAAAACAAACTTTAATTTACTAAATTCAATGATATAAATGTTGATTTAATAATATGATGATAATGATGGGAATGGATGGCGGTGGCGGCGATGACGTCTGCTGCTACTCCTTCTGTTGCCGGTACGAGAGTGTCTCGTGTTCCCCGTTTCTCTGTTCCCTCAGCCCAGCAATGCCATATCGGCGGGTACGGTCAGCAAATGGGTGATGTGGGATTTACAATTTTGGAATCCCACATGTATACATTTTTTAATAATTTAACGTACCGTAAACCAGGGATACTTTAGTACGATTTTAATTTAAATTTACGTATCACTAATTTACTTTCGATTATAAACTTCGCAATCATATGTAGCATTTGGGGCTGTGTGATAATAAGCATGTATACAAAAATGTGTCTTCGTAGGCAATGTTTTGAAAGCATATATATAACAATTTGCCTTGTGGTCAAAATAAAGTACAAATTGGGATACTTTGACTGGACCTCTGGTTTAGATCCCCTAGTCAAAATATTGCCCAAGTGGGTAAACTTTAATAGCTTTATATAAAGTTTTATACGATTAAAATGCGTTTTTAACTTACCTGCTCTCTAGTATCAACTCATTTCGGTAATATTTCGACAAAAATTTAATCTAGTAAGCCTACTATACTTCCTAATTAATAGTTAACTTAAACAATCAAAAGTAAAACCATACATTTATTTAACTTCGTATAAAAAATAAAATATAAAATGTAGAAAGTAACGTAACATATTTTCTATAGTGCAGGAATATGGCTTTGCGACTAGGTCACAAACAACTTTTCATTCTAAGTCTTTCGACAGGTACTGCTGATAGAGCTCTTCATCGGAGGATTCCCACCTATCTTCACCTTCTGAAGTGTCCATATAGGGTATATCCACAGAAGTTAACGATGCATCAGAATCAGAATTCGTGTGTTTAAAGCTTCTTAAACGTTCGCGTTTTCCCTTTGATGTTGATGGGATATTTTCTTTTCCCACCGAGTTCTTCTCGGGAAGCGAAGACTTTTTTATTTGCTTGGATGGTTTATTAACATTTGATGTTGTTGGCATAGAATTGCTGTCAGCAAGTGAATTCTTATCCTTTATTTTAAATGGTTGGGTCTGTAGTTCTTCAAGCGTTATTCCTTTTCCTGGAACAACTTTCACTTTTCGCCGTTTAACTGGTGGACGACAAGGAGTGTTACTTCGGCTCTTTTCTAGCATTTCTAATACTGCCTCCGACACATGTTTTGCTACATTTTCGTCATTCACTATATTCTGATTCTCATTTTGTGGTAGTCGGCTTATAACTTCGTTTGGTTCGAATGGAAAAATACCGCATTTTCTAAACCCACTCACAAGATTACAAGACACATTATTTTGGTCAGCAATTTTGAAATGAAGTTCCTTTAATAAAGACGGAAAGGCTTCCTTTGACAACACTTGAGCTTTTCTCTTTTGCGTTGATTTCCAGTTATCAAGTATCTTCCGCCAATACTTTTTAAGTGGTGCATAAAACGCCACATCTAGCGGTTGAGCGATATGAGTCGAGTGAGGCGGAATACATACAAATACGACATCATGCACGTGAGCTAGTTCGATCACGCGCTTTGAAAAATGGCTTGATAAATTGTCTCCAATAAGCACTACTTTTCCGTTAAGTTTTCTTGTGTGTGGAATAAAAAAGTTTTCAAACCAATCCTGAAATACTACTGAATCAAACCAACCACTTAAGCTTCTATTATAGCACGTATTTGGTGGACCATTTTCCATCCATGTTTGCCATAGATGCGCGGACTTATAAACAACATATGGCGGTAATAAATTTCCACTTGCGGAGCCACAATACATTACAGAAATTGATGTTTTCGATGTGTCTTTAATTCGATCTGCATTTTTGACACCTCTCTTAAATATGCACTTTTTCACACCAGGGTCGTCTGATAGGTTTGTTTCATCATAGTTATATATACGTTCAGGAGGAACGTATTTGTCAGCTCCGTCATCGGAAACTTCCTTTAAAGTCTCTTTTAGATTGTCGAAATAGGCATTAAATTGTTCGGGTGTTACAGCGGCTTTTGCTCTAACAATATTTTGACACATACGATTAGAAATTTTATTTTTATGTCGTTGTATAAATCTCCAAGCCCATTCCTTGCTAGGAAGATTATTCATACCAAATTCTTTTATTTTCTTCCCAGACTTATCCAAATACATTTTTGCAAGTTGACGAAGGTCGGTTGTATCAAATGGAAAACCCCATTTTGCAACTTCAATTATGTGGCTTACGAAAACCTTTTCTTCTTCATCGGTGAATGCTAATGGACGGCCGCATTTTTTAATGTGTCTCCCTTTAAGCCTATTTACAAGTGATCCTTTAGAAATTTTATATTTTGCAGCGGCTTTTGTAATAGAAAGGCAACCTGTAAATGTTTTATTTGTTTTAGAAACCAAAATTTCATAAAAATCTCGACAAACTCAACCTTGATTGACGTCATTGATAGCTAATTGCATATCATTTTCACAATACCCATATTTGCGTGATCCAAGTTTTGATACGTATTTCCGCGGCATTTTGACTTTTATTTTGTACACTTCCCTAGAAATGACAATAAAATAAGTAGGTATGTATCTAGGTATACAAAACTCATTAAAAAAAATATAGGTGGGATACTTTGACCAGTCAGTCAAAATATCCCAATATTATGTGAAATTTCATGTAAAAAATAAAAAGCCAAAAAAATAACACTAAAAACTGATCACTTCTGAATTTTCGTAACTTACGATGTAAATAAGGTACAATATTATTACCTTTCACAAGCTATTTGACTGCAACTCTATTTAAAAAGTCTGTACGAAGAGAATTTGCACAATAAATATTTCCATATGAAAAACGTTTATTCACAAACCACGCTGAATGAATACTCACGTCAATCGTAAAACCAAGCCGAATTGCAAATGCTGCTGCAACACCAAGCACACCGCTAACAGATACACATTAAGTTATTTCGTTAGAAGCAACGCAGTAAAAAGAGAAGCCAATTCTTTTCTCCGGATTTGGTCAATGTTTACCCACCCGGTCAATGTATCCCTGGCTTACGGTACGCAAAACAGAACAAAGTTTATATGTATTAAATGTTCGCTTGAAAAATTCTCAAAAAGTGTGATATTTTTAAACTGCATTGATGATAATGTAGTAACAAACGTCCAAGCTCCTATCCTATCCTTTAGTGGAAGGTTCGAGGTTACCAAAAAATGTAATAAATGACAAATAAATTTTTACTGATATCTTGAATGAACGGATGATGAAATTTAGCTACATCAAATCAGATTATAGTGGCCCCGATGCCCAACCATCCACATTTTTTAAGCACACACTCCCTCTCCCTTATTATCGCAACGGTCCAACGATTTTTCTCAATGGCCATAACTTAACTGTTACTAGATCCTCCTACTTTGTGATTCTTGCAGAAATGTTCAAATATTTTTATTAGAAATAAATTTTCATTTTGCTTACAACAAAATTTAATACAACTTACTTAAAACAAAAACAAGTAAAAACTCTAGAATTGGTCTAAGACAAAATCTTATGATTACCCGGATGAATGCTCGTTTGTAAATTCGTATGGTCGCACGCGCAAGTTTGATTTTTGAAGTGGTTTTAAATATATCTCTAGAACGGTTCGTCGGACAGAAAAAATGATTATAACCAATTTTATAGGATTTTATATTCTGAAGAACTTTTCAGTACATTAAAACCGTATAGGACTGACCGTTTTCAAAGGATACGTAAAAATCCTAAATTTTTATATGGCAACACCAAGAGGGGTTATCCAATTGAGTCCATTTTTGCAATTATATTCGCTATTTTTATGAAAATACTATGTATAAAATATCAATGCTCTACGTTGACACGTTCTGAGTCAGTGTCCAAATATGTAGTGAAAATGAAATTTTTGTATGGCAACCCTACGTCGGAGTTACCCGATTGGTCCCATTTTCGAACTTATTTTTGCTTTTTTTTAAATGCCTTGTGCAAAATTTCAGATCTCTACACGCGTTCTCGAGTTATCGTGAGGACGGTCAAATGGACGCGCAGACGGACGGATGGACGGACATATAAAAATCAATGTAACTTTTGATTTTATGCATGTGTGTCGAATCCATTTTGCTCTACCATCATTATTTCTAGGTGTTACAAACGGAATGACAAACTTGGTATAACCTATCATTTCATCTAGGGTAGGTATAATAAAAGAAATAAAATTATTTAAAAATATCCATTCAAAATTTATTCGATTTCTAAACTGGTATTCGGTGTTTTGAGTAAATCAATAATTAATTTTCACTACCTGCCACATATTTCCATTGCCTCCCTCAAATAATTGCAACACGTATTTTACACAATATTATCAAATACTCCTGTTCCACATCGCCAACCAAATTTTCCACAAAGCTGTGCGATATTTACTGTTGGAGATACAAATCTGCCGATATTTTATCCAAGCGGTTTACAAATCTGTTAACAATCGAATTTGTAGTGGTTTCACATGTTTAACTATGGAAAACTAGGGACGTACGTTTCAAAATCGTTTTAATTCATTTGATTCAATTACATTCTTGCATTGTATTGTCGGTGCAATTGTTTCAAAAATTGTGAGGTCAGATTAAATAGGGGTTGAATTAAAATAGATATTAGATATTGCATATGTTGAAGTACGTAGGTAGGTAAACCCGAAAATGAAAACACACAAGTAATAATAATTTTCGAAACTAGACTCTTCGTATATAGATAAGCGTCCGATTGACACAGCCCCTTGTTACAAAACCGAGTATGTCACCGGTCGCAGACCCTTTTCAATTAATGCTTTTAAATCTAAATGCCAGAAATATCACATACATATAATAAAATTTCATTATCCTCAAAGAAAACCTGGTCTTCTTCTTGGCAAAAAGAGTTTTAAGGATAAATTTTCACTGCTCCCCAAGGGAGGAGGCACCAGATATTTTCTTCAGAATGTGAACACTTTTGTAAATTGAAAAATTCTGAAGGAAGTTTGGATGGTCGTCAATATGTGCATTTTCATATATGATAATTTGGTGTGAACAATTGAATTTTAAGCTCTCCGTTGTTTTAGTTTTATTACGTTTGTGTCTCAATTACTTGGCATCAATTTTAACGGAAGATACTTAAAGAATGAATGGAAATATATTTTATGTATAAGCACTTAAAGAAACTGCTTGAAATGAAGGAACTTTTTTTTACGAATGCAAAACAGATATTTCAATCTTACTTAATAAATCGAAATAGAATAGCATGTAATGTTTTATTTCGAATCATCGCTGCATAAGAATATTAGGTAAAATTTCAAGGAAATGTAAGACTTCTAGCTACCATTGAAATGTATATTATTGACCAACAAATACCATTAAAAAAAAAAAAAAAAAAAAAACTCCAGTTCAATACATTATGAAGACACGCCATCATAAATGGAGCGGAAAGAAATACTTGGGCTCGTAAAATAAAACTAAGAGCATCATTTCACTATATACATCCTTGTTGCTATTTCCAACGTAGGTCCTTCAATCCTTCAAGGTGCAGAATCTTGAAAATTTATTAACAGCGGCGGAATAAATATAACAGCGGAGCTTACGATAATACTATGAGTGTGAGTGGGAATGAATATGCAGTCACACTGCCCAAAAAAGAGTATCCACTCTCCTAGTTGGGCCGGAGCCTTTGCGGTCTCACCCATAATATCCTTAACCTTACCATATAAAATTGGATCCACAACCAAATGGGCCAGATATGGACACCAAAGATAGGTTCCAAAAAAACCAAAAGATTTATTACCTTCAAAAAAAGAAGAGCCTGCATCTTTCAATGCTATCCAGGCATCAACGCAGAATCGTTACAGGAATCTTAACTTCAAACTTGACAAACACATGCACATGCCTATATCAGCCACTGAGGTAAATAGATTATGTCCCGAAAAGGTTGAAACATTTGAGCACGTTTCTCGTGAATGTGAGGCCATTGAACGCACGATGTAAATTCGATAATGACTTCCAGGAAATTAGAAAGTTAAATCTAAAACGGCACTAATATAAATGTCCTGACCGAATTTAAGGTATTTACCTTTGAGTAACCAACTAAAAAATTTGTTGAAACTCATAAGGCTATAGACACATGAAAGAGAATCAACTTCGCAGAGTGCAAATAACTGAAGCACTGCAGGGGATTAATAAAAACAAATGGTGCAGGTTTCGTGTTGACACCCTGTACCTTATGTACATAGTAGGATAATGAAAATGATAGGGTTCCACTTAATATTGTTATTAACTTGACTACTCACCGAAACGGTAACCTTAAAGTAATATTACAATATTTCACAGCAGTCCAGGTGCTAGAGACTCAACCTAGCGATATCAACGATATACTCTTTACCTCGACCTCCGCCACCTGTGTGAATATACATTTTGTATAGAGATACTCACGGGTTCAGTATGGAGTCCCGAGATTTAAAATGGTGAATGGTACACCCCTCATCTTTAAATCCTATAATCCAAAATTTCAAAATACATAATCTAAACTAGATAAGCTGGTTCGTCAAACTCTCAGCTTTCTAACCTTCATTTTTCAAAATTTTGCTTCACAAAGTCTAATTTTTTCAAAATCTTCTATTAAAATAACAAAAACAGTTCGATATAAGCAGCGCACGCCACCAAGTTGAAAATTGCGCTTGAGTAGCATGTGTAGGTTTATGTAGATTAATCAAAATGTTATCAGATATTCAGGCCCGGACATGAAGACCCAGGGCTCTAGGCGATTAACAGAGTCAGGACGCATTTGAATAAAATAAAAATATTACCTTTACTTTTCATTTATTTAACGTACATCGACCATAGAAAATAAACGAGTAGACGTCAAATAAGTAGGAAATTATATGCAAAGAAAATTCATTGCGTGTAAGCATACGCTTAGATTGTCATGCGACAAATTTTCTTCTCTTCAAAGCAACGGATTGCCTGAGTATAGTCCACAGACTGCATTAACTCTGACTCTGTGTTCAGCACAGAGAGCGGATTGAGCGTGATTTCCTCTGTGGTGAATCTTAAATAGTTCATCACTCCTTTTTGCACTGAAAACGACAATTTTTCCGAGAAGTTTGACACTAGTGTACACAACAACATCCGACGTGATATTTCCACATTTGGATATATGTCCAAAAAGCCTTTTTCAACAGGTTGTACTTGTATAACTCCAGGTCAGATAATTGTGAACGAAAAATGACCTCGAAGGTGCAGATACTTGTTTTCCAAAGTCCCGTCTAAATCCTTTAGATAGAAGGCTTTCAAGTTCCGTGCGCTCTCGCGGATATCTTGAAATTCCGAGCTATATAGCTTCATGAGAAACCTAAACATTGTACTCAAGTTTTCATGAGAAAAACCACGTCTTTGTAGTTGTGAAATCAGCTTGTCGATTATAACGTTGAAAATGCTAACTCTGAATCCGTCCATGCCAGATAGTGCAATTTCGATCTCGTTTCTTTTTAGACATCCTCTGGCAGTGGGAATACCTTTCTAGATGTCTGAGACTTATGCGGCGTACAGCTTTACAGTCACTGAGGCATGTTAAGCAATTTTAACGTATTCCATACAGAAGCGACAGGTGGCATCATCGACCTTACCCATCTTTTTAAGATGATATCTAAGTGGGCAGTGCCCAGTAAATAGGCCCGTTATGACCCTTAGTTTCTTTCTGCTGAGTGTGAGGAATGTTTAGTAATTTCTACTATGCCCAGGCGTAGTAATTCAAGGACTTGGGGATCTTTAACGCCGATGCTTTCTAGCGCCTCCAGTTAATTCAGTCTTCATGATAGATATCGACCACTTGGTATCAGGGTGCAATAAATTATCTCGTCCGGCATATATGTATTTTTGATTGCCTGATGTTGTAACAAAGCTTTTGCAATTAAAATTGGAAGACCTTGGAAGAAAGCCGTTCTCAGATAATTAATTAAAATAACATCTTTAAACAATTATACAAGTGTGAATGGGGAAGACTTTGGAAGAAAGTCGTTCACAGAAAATTAAATTAAAGTCAAATCTTATTTTGAGACTCAAATTAAAAACTAGAAGTGTTTATTGCGCAAAATTCTTTTCTAAACCAATCTAGCTAACAAACTTAAGAAGTATTCCTCTATTTGGTTCTTTTCTAAACCAATCTAGCTAACAAACTTCAGAAGTATTCCTCTATTTGGATTTTTATTGTTTTTTCATTAAAAAAATCACGGCATATCCTGATAGGACTTTTCGTACCCCGCACAGTAACATTTCGAATTACAAAACTGACAAATATTGTCCCTAAATACAACTGACAGCTCGGATACAGTTTACGCTGTAATAAGCAAAAGATTGTCACCACAAAAGCTTTTGTCTTCTGTTGCGCGAATACTTTACAAACATCTTCGTTTGTCTCAGCCCCGGGGTATTTTCCCAGTGTGCCTTTTTAATTCTGTCCTCTCAAAGTCTGATCTTAGTTGAAAGGTGACTTTCTGGGTGTTCAAAAATAGGCTCAGGGCCAATAAACAGAGATTTGGCTCCTTCCTTTGCAAATGCAGGAACAATAAAGTGAATTAAATTTTACTTTAATGTCCGCTATCGTATGTTCTCCATATTTACCATTTCGGCCCCTGGCGGGACCCCCTAGGCAGAAGTTCGCCGTTGCAGATATTGTAGGAAAGTATACTTGAAAGTACTCACAAAATAATAACTACAAACAATTGCTGAATTTTTCGCTCTTACTTCGCGTTTCTATTGCTTCTTTAATTTTGTAATTGAAAATTTATTGAATTTACAGTATAAATGTGTACAGCATCTCAAAGTGTGGACAAATTTCCATATATTTATTTATTTATGTATATTTAATGTAATCATAGTTATATTACCTTAAATTATTTCATCTTAAGATTCTCTGATCTCTTTAATATTACACATATTTTATTAGTAGTTTAGTCCAGGGTTATGTAAAATCAAGACACTTGCTTTGCTTAATTTTCACCAGGAACTAAGAATTCTCTCTGTACATTTTATACTTCCACTTTGAATTGCAAATGCGTAATGCAGCTAACGCTAAAACGCTGGTGGAAAACTCTTTGAAATTCATAAAATTCAATCATGCTCAATGTTCATGTTTTGAGTGAGTATCATTGCGGGAAATGTTAGAACCCATTCAACATATAGCCGAAGTGCTAATTGAATTATCAATACTCTACCGACTTCCGTTAAAACATAGTGTTAAATGCAAATAAATTCAAGAGAACATAAAGACCCGTAGGGATACACGCTTTGCTTGTGCACTAGGGATTAATCTTTGGCTACAGTTTGTGGAGGTTTTGCATTGACAACAAAAATAGGATAGAAAGCAGTTACCAACTTACCTACAGCAGCAGCAGCAGCAGAAACATTACGAAGTATGCTCGGTCTTGGAACTAAAATTGATACCAAGCCGCAGAATAAATTATAAACTAAGCGAAAGATAGTTACATGCATTTATTATGCTCACTTTGTGGAAAAATTATGAATTTCTGGGAAATTTAGTTGATTGAAATCGCAATTCTAAACTTGCAGCTGTGTTTAATTGAAGATAATTGAATTTAAATTTGGGCTCTTTAACGACCAGACATCTGTATGGCATAGAGTAAAACAGACAATTCTTAGCAGGAATTGAGGAGTTTACTTCCAACTGAAGTTGGAATTAAGTTAACGTATTTGTCACATCAAAGTTATTGGAGTTTAGTTGTAAAAATCTTCATACCTAGTGAGAATTTATACTTGTTGTTCAATCTAGACGCTTTTGTTTGTTTGTATTTCAACTTCGATCTCGGAGTAAATAGAATTGAGGAAAGGAAGATTTCAGTATTCCAAGACTTTAAGTTTCTGGGGGAAACTGCAGGACGGTACGCGAGAATTATGGGGAATGAAAACGCAGGCTCCCTAGCCAGGTCCTGCCCTAATTGCCCTATATTCCGTCAAAACCTGTATTGGCTTTGTCACTAGTCGGGTCTTTCATTATCGTGAATACAAGGCATCAGCAGGGATAAGCGAACCTAAGCACTTGCAAGTGTAATGCGGAACTGTTTTTTGATGGACCAAAAAGGACATTCACTGTTCTTCCCTTTGGAACTTTTAAGAAAAAAATGTCGGTTTTTTTATCGTTGGCTAGAGCCCACGTCAAGCTCGTTTAACAAAGAGGAGAAATGTTGACAGCACTGAGTGTCTTACCTAACTTGGACCTGATGCGCTTGATAAAGACTGAAGGATTCCAGGGAGGTATTTTCTCATTAGCAAGTTATCAAAATTAGCGGTAGCCTTGGCCTCTGTGTTTAAGATCTTTTGTCTTCCTGCATTGGGAAAAAATCCAAAGCCTCCTCCATGGTGACATAATTTGTACAAATTTTTGTCCTTTCTTAAAAAGCAATAGAAATTCAAGTCATGAATAAAAAATATTTTTCATATAAATTGTTTTTTTATATAATTCACCTTTGAAAAGTAGACTTAAATATCTAGTAAATCTATTAGTGAATTCTATCATGCGACTTGGTGTAAGCACTGGCACCGTATCTGTCATTTTTGTGCTCTTTTCTTCCCTACTGGTCTGGTGGTGATGAAAAAGCAAGAAAATAACAATGGGAAGTACTGTTAGAGTAGTTGTATACAATATAAGTGCAGAGTGTAGATGTGGGCATTTAGTCTGTGCGCAAACTGGAATTACTCTGTTAGAATTCAATTAAGTTTTGGATATTTTGCTTCTATGATTGGCTTTTATTGATGGATATCATGACTTGTTTGTGATAAAAAATATTGCAGATGAAATTCACGATAAGCCTGAACGGTGCGGAGTAGCTCACTTTAACTTATTGAAACCTATGTATGTACCTAACACGTCTGCCAGGTCTGAGTGACAGAATGCTACTTAGACCCTATGACTTCGTTAGCCCTCCTGCTACTAGAGGTTACTAAGGCTAACCGGCATAGTATGCATGTTCAATTTACGCAAATTCTCGAATTTAAATGACTGGATTGAGTAACTATTGGGGTTTTTATTATTATTACTAGAGCCTTGAATTTTGGAAGGCAACAGATATAATCAACTTCAACGGACATTTAGAAGGTTAACAATATTGCTTGTAATGAAAATGCAACTCTTCCTGGGACACAAAAAGTTATCCGCCACCTAAATGCTCTAACATGGAATCGTGAAAACATGAAAGCTTCAGGTTCGTATTGAATCTTATAGATACCTACACTCAAAAACTGAGGTAGAACATTTGCCGCCATATTTAAACCTAGCCTAGTCTCCTTACAATTATTCATCGAAGAGTTTCTGAATATAAAAGCTAGTAACCTCAGAGCCTACCCTACTGAAATCCTTGAGAATGACAGTGTCCAAGGTTGTATACTTTTCACTCTATTCTAGTATCAGGTTAGCAATTTCCTTATTACGTTCGAGAAAAATAAGCATTTTCATATGAAACATATCCAGATGGTGTCGGCCTGTTTACACTTAAATCCCGGACGACTTCTATTTGTACATTCAGGCCGTGTGCCCTTAAAATTGTTGAAAACCGATGTGTTGATCTAAAAATGATGATGCTCCCCATCAGGATACAAATACCAATTGTAAAAATCTTGAATACTACCTAGAGTCTAATCTGACGTGAGCCTTGCTTGTGGATGAAAATGCGGGCGTGGTTATTAGGATCTTCGTCCTGTGCAGAATATATCTTCTTAAGACTTGATATTACGATCGTTGTACACCTCGCCGTCATTCGAAGTGAACCTTGATAGCTTGCGTAAGTATCTTTACGCTATACAGCTATAATCGCGCTTGAGATTTTAGATAACCTTCCACTATCATTTAGATGGAGCATCATATTCGTAGGATACGTTTTAGGTATGTTCAGAGGCCGGCTGACTAAATGTCTGGCTTGCAGCATTCGTAGTAGTGAGTGAGTTCAACCATAAGATCGCATATCAATTATATTTGAGCAATGTGGATTCATGTGCTGGATTCTGAATATACATACTACTGTTCTGGCGATATTTTATTTTGCAATAATAGGTTTTGCCGTGGTAGTCTTTCTCTTGGCAGTACCACCTTTTGCTGCTGTCATTTACCCAACCATCACGCTTCTTCGCTTGCCCGCCTTTTAGGCCTTTTGCTGATGTAGACCTCCTTCGATCCATTATTCGAATTTCTCTGAAGAGCTCTTTTAAGACATGTAATGCAATATCTTACCATCTGGCAGTCATAATAAGGAGATATATGAAAATACCTTTTCAAAAGTATAGGATATCATAAAATTCTTGCATTTTTATTCGAAAATTAAAGTAGGGACGCTTACTATAAGTCATTTTCCAACTTTCTTCTAATTAATAGAGAAAAGAATTGTTCTTCGCCATTAATAAATCAAAGGAATCATTTTACCGACATTGTTGAAAGGCGAAAGCAACTTTTTATTGTTATTCAATATCATCATTGTCGATAATTTCACTTCTAGGATTTAGCTTTACTAATCTGCACTCAACAGGAAAGTGCTAAACTGAAGGGTCTTTTAGACGTTTCAGAATTTACTAAAATCCTCAGTCCAAAAAATCCAATGACTCCACTCCGAAGCTATCATAAATATTTCTTTCTCGTTCGACCTCTTCATATACCTAGGTATCCCCACCCAATTTGATGGGTAGGACAACGTTTTATGTTTACCTAAGAGTGACGTTTAATTAAAAGCCTGTTACAACTTCTGACACGATACAAAGTTTTCAATGGGAAATTTGAAAGGATTTTTGCTTTAAACTCGTTTCTGCAAGTATTTCGGGAGTTGTCGTTGTTATTTTTGTGAACTTCTCTGTGTATACTGACTTATCTACTAACCTACAAATGTACAACGCCTGAAAAAGCGGAATATGCCATCAAATCTTGAATCGGATCAGTTGATTAAGCGCGCAATTAAAATGATTTCTGTATATATATGGAGCGTGACACACGAAGAGAAAACTTAATGAGGAGAAAATTGCCTGCCATGTTACCATAGTTTATGTTTTCATAAAATTGTTGATTAATTTCAGGTATAGATCCGTAGAGTTGTAGAGCCTGGGAAAACTTCAACATTTTTTCCTTTTGCTTTTTCAATTACGAGTAAATTCTGAGTGAAATTCTGTTTATGAGAATGTTAGAGGCGTTCCTGAGAATTTATTTAAATCTACGCAATTGGATATAGAGCCCAATTAGATGTCTAACTGAAGAAAAATGCAGAAAGTAGTTTTACTAACTATTTTTTTTCACTTGTCTTATATATAGGGCTTTTAGATAACCTCTCCACCTCACTCTGTCATTAGTCCGTATACGAGGATCTGATTCATTTTATTAAACAGTTTTTGTGCGCAAATAACCTAGGCTATATCCTAGAGTAGTTATCGCATCTGCCCCTTATTAAGAAAAGCTAACTGCGTTCGGTTAAAATTTTGGTTATTGTCATAAAGATTTCCTTCTTTGAGATAACGCCTCTGCTTGCGGTGGAAACCTTACAAATGTCCTTATTAAAACTCCCTCCGGCAATTATACAACGATGGAAGGACATGGAACATAAATAAAAAAATCGAGCAAATACTGATAATAAGGAGAGTTCCATCTGCTCGGACAACCACGCTTCAACCCATAAATATGGCATCGCCTTCACCTAACCACTTCTCAACCTTATAACTTTTGACAGACTTCCATCTTGATGACTTCTCGTATACCCTAAAATTCAAACGTTTTGCACTTCCCAGTTCTTTGTAGTTTTTTTTTTTTTTCAGAAACGACACATAACAAGATATAAACACAAAGTTAGTAGTACTTATGTGACAACCTCGCTTTTGGAATTTTATTTTTCGATATTGTTTTATGTTTTTTATGATAGCCATGATATGAGTAATTTAAAAACAAATTAATTTCACGAGGGTAAATAACAAAAATTATTTCGCTAAAATATGGAATTTACATGCGAACAATATCGTGTTACAATTTTTTAACATTATATATCCTTAAAAATATCCCAAAACCTACATTATACATATACACAATTTGACTTTGACAAAAGTGCACAGAATAGCTAAAACTGTTATTGAACGGTCAAGTGTACCATTCCAGGCTAATTTAATGACGGTTCAACGAATTCCAACGGAGACTTATTTGGCTCTTGGGATTCTATTTAAGGACAAAGGATAACGAGTAATTCCTGGGCATATCAATATAAACACTCCGACTTGCCGTTTCCACTGCAACTTTGGCTTTTATTTCTTACTCACTGTACGGGCGTTAATTTATATATAAATTTTGCTTTTTAATTATTCAATTAATCGTTGAATTCGTGTGTATCACAGGTGGTTTCCACTTAAGTTTTCGAGTGTTTTAAGTCTTTTCTTTTTGACTGAATCTATCTTAATTTTTCACAGCTAAATAAAAAAGCAAATATTCGATCTCTCTTATGGTCCGGAATTTATATTCACCCTCCTAAATAATGTTGTACAATTGTGGAACCTTTCCACTCAAATACTATACAGATAATTAGTCCACACAATCCCAAAGTTTTCAAAAATAATGAAGGAGGAAATTAAGTGAATTTATATACCTAAAAATTTCTAATACCTACTGCTTTAACGGATAAAAAACCAAGTTCAATGACTTTAAGGAAATTGACCACGATTTCTGTTTACAACTAGTCTCACTCATAACAGCAATAAAAATACTAATCGTCGCGTGACTTAGAATATCATCGACCCGTCAGGAGGCATTGTTTTACAAAAAAAAAAAAAAAAAAAAACGAATGAAATCCTGACTTAGCACTATTAATAGTGCTAAAAATGCGTTTACTTTTCCTTACTTCCTAATGATGGTATAATCCACACCTGTGGGTGAAAAAAGGTGGAGAAGCATAAATCATCAATCTATAATTATAGTTGAATAAGGGCTGCGTGCTATGAAGTTGTTCATTACTAATGCGTATCGTTTCGTCAACTGTAACAAAAACTAAAAAAAACAGAACACAAATTGAGTGTTCTTTGAATATTAGCCCTCGGACGCCTGCGGAGGCGAGGACAATAGACTTAAAGCAACTTTTTGTTTAGCACTTGATGCTCGCTAATATAGATAACAGTTATTAACTAAGCAATTAGTCACTTCCAGTTCTGGGCGGATTCCAAAGAACACCTTCAATAGAGAGTAAAATATTTTCTGTTAAAAAAAAATCACAACATCGTAAAAGATACATAGAGGTAGCAATAAAATAATTAGAAGAACTTGTTGAGAACCGTTATAACTCAAAACCCTGATCCAGGATATTTGGACTCTAGACATCAGTTCGTTTCACTTTCTATGCTTATGTTGGCATGTATGAAACATAAGCACAACAAAGTGGCCGAATTCTGTATCATGTATCTGAGCATTCACTCCAAGCCCAACCATGCTAGGCACTACTACACTTTAGGTATCTGTATTACTTATGTGGTCTAAATGTGGTTGGATGGGGAAAAAACCTTGATGTGGTACTGTTGCAATACCAGAATTATAACGTGGAATTTATAAGAAATTTCTTATTATATCGTTCCACCAATCGTATGACACTCTCAACTCTCTCTCGTCCTCCTACTAGAATATAGAATCCCAGCGATAGAGTTCGCAAGAGCTAACTGGCTTAGTGCCTTAATGAAAGGCACCTTACGGTCGTGAAAAGCTCAAACGTCACAAACTCGTAGAGGTGAGCAACAGTTGAAATCAATTACTACAACAAAGCTTATACAGTCGACTCAACGAATTAAACCAACTATCTGAATCAAATAGAAATCATTAACGTAACAGTTGTTTCTTTTCTTATTATGTGTCGTACATTCTCACTGGCTGGAGTCTCTCATATAATCTACAATAGAATTCTTTATAGGCGCTAAGAGAATTCAGGTGAAAAAACTTCCCATGCAAATTTACTGTAGACTGTTATAAGAACATTCCCACTATTCAAAAAGGGCAGTAGGAGCCATGCAGGCTGCGGGGATATATGTGATGAAGAAGTTTCCCGTCTTATTTTTAAATACATTGCAAACAAGCCAGTCCCAAGGTTGATTCGCAGAGATCTGTTCACCAAGGTCCACGGTCTACTTGCCAATTTCGGCATTGCTTTTATCGGACGCTACCACTTGCCTTCCTCAACTCATCAGTGACATTCAGAAACAAAGTTGGGTACATATGTGGTTCCAAAAAATCATAAAGAAGTTTGTTATTCTTTACGCCACCGAGTCATAAACAAATAGAAGCTTTTCGTAAAGAGGTGAGAGCCTTCTTGCATCAACAAAAATTATACAAGCGCCGAAATACATAACTACATACATACATGAATCGGTATGGTCTCTTTAAAAGGTTTGATATTGTTTTCCAATTCAAAAAACTAAAAAGAAAAGTTTTCATTATCTACTCGCCTTATTGTCATGCAGGACGTAACTTTGCAGTTAAATTTAATGACAATCTTACTTTAGATATTTAAAAAAAAGGTTATATAAAGACTAGGAGGAACATTTTTCAGTCGTGTTATATCATGATTTTAATCTTCTCACGTTTGAAAGAGATTCTTAAATGCGAGTTAACCGGATAACTGCAAAAAATAAATTTGGCAAAATGACACAGAGAATTTTTTTTTTTTTGTCAGGCACGAAGCCATGAAATGTTTTCCAGGAGAATAAGCTCAGTTCTTGGAAATGAACTTTACGACAGACATGCTTTACTGCTGGGTAACGTTCAGAAAAATGCGAGAATGAGGACAGGTTTAGAAAGGCATTTAAATGATGGGCAACAATTTTTATTAGAAAAGAGTTAACTTTTCCCGCATATGTCCATTACATGAGAAAACGTCAGTTGATTTTTTGTTAAAGGCAGTATTATGATTTTTTAGCACATAAAATTAAGATTTCCGTATAGCAAAATGTATTGTTAAAAAAAAAAATTTAACTAACCGAAACACCATCTATTGGCAAATAGGGTAAAAACTTAAACACTAGATCAGGGACTAATTAATGTCAACATGATTGAAGGAGAAAAATAAAATATATTTTTTTAAAAGTCTTTTAAAATAAATATTTTTCGTAAATAAATTGCACTAAAAGGTAAAAAATATTATTTTCTTTCACAGTGGTATATTAAAGAAAAGCTTCGTTGCAAAATAAGAAATACTAAAGGGTTTTCCAATAAGAGGTGTTATTTTGATATAGTGATCGGATCTTTATTTTATTATAAAGAGGAAGGTATGCCGTTAATAATGGAAAATAACATCAGCCAAATGACCACCACGACCACGCCTACAGGACCATATCCTTTTCATGAAATTTTCCATAACCAAATCCTATGTCCTCGATAGCCTCACGAATTCCATCTTTGAGGTCTTGAATCGACGCTGAGCTATTGGCGTAGACCTTCTCTTTCACATGGCCCCAAAGGAAGAAGTCGCAAGGTGTTAAGTCACAAGATCTCGGTGGCCAATTGTGATCACCTCTTTGAGAGATAACACGGTCCGGAAACTTTTCCCGTAAAAGATCAATGGTTTCGTTGCTTGTATGGCACGTAGCGTCGTCTTGTTGAAAGTAAACGTTGTCCAGATCAATACCATCCAATTCCGGCCATAAAAAATCATTAATCATCTGTCGATAGCGCAATCCATTCACCGAAACTGTTGCTCCAGCCTCATTTTCGAAAAAGTAAGGTCCAATGACCCCGCGGGACCATAAACCGCACCAAACAGTCACACGTTGAGGATAGAGAGGCTTTTTAACAATAACTGTTGGGTTTTCCAAGCCCCAGATGCGACAATTTTGCTTGTTGACGAAGCCATCGAGGTGGAAATGGGCCTCATCACTCAAGATAAGTTTTCGATGGAATTCCGGATCATTTTCATGCATTTCAAGGACCCAATCAGCAAAGACTCGACGTTGTTGATGATCGGTCGGCTTGAGTTCTTGTGTTAACTGAACTTTATAAGCCTTAAGACCCAAATCTTTATGCAAAATACGGTGTAATGACGTTTGTGGAATGCCTAATTCCAAAGAACGACGAGGAATGGACAAACCTGGGTTCTCTTCAACACTTTCGACTACAGCAGCAATATTCCCGGCTGTTCTTGAGCGACGTGCACGGGTTTTATTCTTCACATCACTAACTTATCCCGACAGCTCGAATTTTTCTACCAATTTCTGTATTGCGGTCCGACAAGGTGCTTCACGACGACCCAAAAATGTTCGAGTTTTACGAACCGTCTCTGCCACATTTCACCATTATTATAGTGAATTTTAATAATTTCAATGCGTTGTTGAATCGCGTATCGTTCCATTTTTATTAATGGCGTAGTCTCTACTTGGCAAATGTCAAAAAATGACAGCTCCAAATGTGAAATCTACCGAAATAGCGGGCTAATTAAAATAACACCTCTTATTGGAAAACCGTTTAGAACTCAGATTAAATCCGAAAATTTGGGCATCCATAAATATGTATAATCACAACTGTCTAACCGCAACTTTAATCTGAGTTCCGGCATTTCATATTTTGCAAGGAAACTTTCCTTTTGTATATCACTGTGAAAGAAAAATTATTTTTTACTTATTAGTGCAATTTATTTACCAAATTTATATATTTTCAAATTTTTTTTTTAAATATATTACTTTCTACTTTTTAGTCATAAATTATATACACTCTTTTTCTCTCTCATCACACAAAACCATGTAGATCCATCCATGTTTACACTCCGAAAGAGCTCCAATTTGATATCACACATGGCCCGAACTGGACAACCCCAAGAGTGGTAAGTTACCACCCTCATCCCAAAACGTAAGATAATTTTACCCCATCGGAAAGCTCCCTGTTCAGTCATTCTTAATCAAAAAACCCTAAAACATTTTCGTCACGAACGACACTGTCAGGTGCTCAGGCACAAAGTTTTTTAGTCAGGGGTTTATTTTGTGGACTCCACACTGAAGCATGCCCATTTCAATATGCAAAAGACTATATAAATATTAAAATGTCTATGTAAATCTCAACGATAAAAGAACAAATATTAAATTATGGAAAAATTGTCAATTTCCAAATAATGCCTATTTGGGTAATGGAGAAGCAGAAAATCTGTTGTAAGGAGCAACTAATGGAAAATTAACTGAAGAGCTTATGTCCACTCCCCAGTCTCCTACCTCCAAAAGACATAGAATTTTCAGAAACGAAAAAGCAAATACTCAGACTAATGGTGTCAAAGTGATTTCAATTCATGGTGAATTTATTTTGTACGATTCACTGATGCAAATAAGTAAGAGTACTTAGCATGAGGCAGTTAGAAATGAAATGCATTTTCGTAAAACTTCGCTACGGATAATAGTTTTCAACAGCTAAATGCTTTACTTTTCGAGACTTTAAGTTTTCTTTATCATGGTCAGGCATTATATGTTTAAAGAGGAATGCATGACAGTTTCATCATATTTACTGACTTTATATACATAAAAAATTTCAAGTTTTAATGGAGCTATAGGCATTAGAAAAGTAAAAAGAAAAGTAGGGAAAATGAAAAACGTTTGGAACTCAACTCAAATTCTATTGATATTTTGTGGAATGAATGCTGGTAAAAGTAGGTCTCAAAAATATTTTTCGATTTCTTTGTGACTTCCAGTTAAGAGTTTGTTTAGTGGTCTCGTCATTGTCAGTGAATTGTACGAATTGCACGAAATCGGAAGATAATTTCAGAATTGACGAAGAAATTCAAAAATACTGGGTCGATACTGAATCCAAAAACACAGGGTGCATGTTCATTCTATCTGAGTAATAAAATGTTGCTGAAAATCATCCTGCACAAAAATTCATCAGTTGAAAGATGGCAAAAATAACAACAATTTTGGTGAGATGCATACCCAACGAACTACATTTTAGAGCGGTTTTTAGGCAATCAAAATGATTTTGCCATATTTTTTTCGAAAATGATGCCGAAAATGCAAAATTCGTGAATGGCGCACCGCACTCTGAAAACCAAATGTTTGTGACCAAATTTGGCCAGTATACGTAGACCCACATGACATATGTTTCCAGTAAAACTTTGTTATACTACGCGAGAAATAATTGATTCAAGTCAAGTCAAGTGTATTTGCGCCTTTCGAATTCAACGCTGTCTTCCCTCTTTCGATATAATTGATGATTTTTCGCATCCTTCAGATTGGCTTATTTAGGGGTTGTTGGGGTTTATCTTTAGTCCTCGGTTTGATTCGATGTTTTTACTTTTATTCTTTTAGATCTTTCGTTTGGACATTGTTTACTTCACGTGATATTGTTGTTTCCTGTCTTCCTACAGCTGCTATGCCACATTAGCTGTAATAAATGAACTTCTCGCAAGAGTTTGTTAATTAGTTTAGAAGGGACTGGAAGGCAGTGAGGATTGGATATGTTTAGGAAGTTTTAGGAATATATGACAACAATTTCCAGGCGGTATTTATATTCTCATGAAACTTCGACATAATTTAACCAACAAGATTATATGATTTGACGTCGCCCGCCGGAATACATATGTGAGTAAGGAACAAAGGTTTTCTGATTTCAGCGCAGAGTTTGATAACATTGAACTGAATATCTACACAACTCAGAACTATCATCAAAATAGCATAGGTGTGCATACATATAAGTCGCCAAAGATCTAATATACTTTTGGGTATCGAGTACGGCTCTCTAACAATTGAACGAACTGAGCACGAGGAATCGATCTTTAACATAGATCCAAAGTAAGATCCGTTCCGGGCTTCGCATTCATAGATATTCATATTTTCAAAGTGTTAATTGGTTTATTCAAGAGGAAAAGCCATTGTAAATAAATTGCCGAACGAAAACCATTTTAGTATTAATTGAATTAATATAGAGCTTACCAGTTCAAAGACAAATACATTGCAAATATAGCATATTTGTTGCACATACTGATTGAAATAGTAACACGAAAACAAATTTCCAGTCGGATTGTAAACAAAAGTAATCATTGTAGAACCCCGAGCTCATCATATAGCTTCACTTTTCATTTATTTTTGTTAAATTCCACTCAGATAAAAAGTAAACAATTACTTAATAAAAAATAAAACTTTCATATAACTTTATTCGTCTCCTTGTTTCATGGTGAATATTTTCACGCAAAATGTTAAATGTAAAAATTCAAAATATATCCTCATACCTGAGAACTTATCTGAGGAAGTCACACAACTTTTGCATTTAAACTTGCTCTGAATGGATTCGTAATGCTTCCATTGGTAAAATCAACAAATGAGAGGGGTAAATGTGCAAAAATCACTTTGCTAAGTAAATATTCCCGTGGAGTGGAGAATAACTGGCTTCCACTTCAAATCTCATCGGTTCAAGAATAAAATTCGAATAGATTTTCATTGTGTTACACTTTGATTTAACGATTTTATTTCACGTATTTTATTTTACTGCTGCACAGTCGCTGATATTTAATTTTTTATTTTTTTCTTAAATTTATTAGCGGCTATGCCTATGCGATTATATTCATACTAGAGAAAAGAGTAAATTGAACATTTTCTATTAAACAAGTGTTTTTAGTGATAGTATAAAAATCTGACGACTTTAGTAGTTCACAATTATTAAGAATTACCACCTTTTCTTCCTTTCAGTTATTATAGATATAGTCCTAATACAGGTGTTCACTTATCCAATAGTAATTAATAAACAAATCTGCAAATCATTATAAGTATATTGTGACCATATAAGTCTCGGGTTATTTTCAATTTCAGGTGCTGTCCTGTTTCAGTCGAGCTGAATAAAGCTTAGCGATCATTTTTGCTACAGTTCTTTCTGCAGAGTATCTGCTGGATAGTAGCAGGACATAGTTACTTATGGAATCAGCTATATTCGTTGTATGGTACTCTTACATACTTTTCCGTATAGAGTTTTCTTTGCAAGTATTGGTCTGTGTTTTTCTCTTATAATCGGATGAGTAACTTTCCATATTTTCTACCTCTTTAGTCACCTAAAATTCTTCCAATTTAAGAGGAAAACAAAACATTATCTACAGGGTTAGCCTCAAAACTAGCTACAGTACTTCAAACAGTAGGAATATTGAATGCCTTCAAAAGGAGCAGGATACGGGACATGGAGTGATCAGCAAATGTTGCAATATACATTTACAGCTGAACGTTAGCGCTCTCATAAAATGTCTAGCACTTATAACGAACCATGAAACGATGCCTCTAGACCTAAGTTATGATGATTTTGGATATTTGAAGAATGATACGTTTGAACTTTAGAAGAAAAATTTGTATAAAGTCCACAGCGAAATGAACCGGTACAGCAGACTCTTCTCTTCTTATGGAAACTACATAAATAAAACTATGCAGGATAACATATTTCCCAAATAAGGAAATTGGTTGGTTCTCTGGTAGAAACCCAACTAAACATAATAGGAATGGTGCTAGTATGATCCCCCACCAAAGAAGCTAGGTTCACCCTTATTAACTGAGCGCCAGTTTCCGTGTCGGTTATTATAGCGCGCCTGCGTATTAGATTAAAGGAACTTTACACTAGGGCAATAGTTCTGTACTGCAATTGGAAAAGCAAGATATTACGGGTGAGATATTTTCGCTACTTAGAAAGCTATTTGGATATTCTTTAATCTTAAAAGCGTACTAATCATTAAAACAGCCAGTGGTAGCAAAAGGATAATGATTATCAAAGTAACGCGCCCCACAACATTTTACTCTTTTTTTTTTTACCATATTTGTCTTTTAGTTTCAGGAAATTGATAACCACAGTCTTACTTCTATTGATTGGAGATGCAATCTCTGTAGTTGTTACTCCACTATTCCGATAGGCGAGAATTTGCCTTACGAAAATAAGTCACATTTTAATGCTAAATGTCACTTTTTATGGCTAAGGTCTTAGTATAAGAATCGTAGTTTAGAACAAAAGTCACGCTGTCATTGGGTGCGTTCACCGACAGCAAAATAGTAACATAATGTCACTACCGAGTCAATACACAACGCTATCGTGCGTTCACTGTACACAGAAAATGACAGCTAGTCACTTTCTTTTACTTTCTCACGCGTTCACTGAAACGGCCAAGAGTAAAAGGTAGCGCGCACTATTTCACTACCCTATTTAGGATAGTAAAGTTGTGCGATAATAAATTTGTGTTGTCAAAGTGACATAGATGTAGAAATCGAAGCAGAAAACATATCAATTTTGGTTGATAAGAACAATGTGGCCTGTGTGATGGGCCAAAAAGTTGTTTATTATAAATCAATTTCAATGCATTACTTTATTTCCTTGTAATGTCGAAAAAAGGTCATCTTCCAACGATAACACTATTTGCAATTTGACGTTTAAGTTTACTTTTAATTTACTTATTTTTTGCAAACGTCAAAAATATTTGATTTGCTACGTTATTCTCTTTTGCGTTCACTGCAATTTGGTTACACAGTGACTAGCTCTCAAAGTAATTCTTTTGACATTTGCTCACAACACAACGCTATCACAACGCTACAGGACGCTATCATGTCAGTGAACGCACCCATTGTCATTTTAATTTTATCAGAATACAGCCCCAGTACTAACACTACCAGAAATCTCCTAGAATTACGCACGCTGTGTCAAAAAAATATTCTCCAAGAAATCGTCCGTTTGTGTTTTAAATAAAACTCGTCTTTAAAATTACTAAATCAGATAACACAATGCTTAAAGTCCCATTTAAAATTAATAAGTTATAATTTTTTTTCTTTCTGTTTCGTTTGGAGCAAAACAAAACAAAAGTGACGTCTAGAGCTTTAGAATTGTTTTTATTTAAAACGGAGAATCGAGAGAAGCGGAAATCTTCAATTACCTCGTTAGTATAACTTTCAAGTCTTCCGGTAGTGGAGTGCCTTTTCTCAGCTACTCAGTGAGAGCTCGTATAAAGGATGAAAGACTTTTGTTTCATGATGGCGAGATGTAGAATGTCGTCAATTTAATAAAACATACTGACTTCAAATCGTTGTGTATACTTACGTCGTATTTTGAAAATTAGCTGGAAATACCTATCAAATGAAGAACGGTAAGATAAGAAAAAGCATCGATACAAAGAAAAGAAGGGGAAATGACACTTCCTCGATAATTTTATAATCGAAAGAGTGGTCCCTTGAACATGAAGACGTGCACCACTTGGAGGAAAACCATTTTACAAGAGAACAAATCATCAGGGAGAAAATAGAATATAGCAAGAAACATGGTCCAATGACCTTAAAAGGATTAAAGAAGCGCCTGTAGTTCTAGGATCATTTGAAGATCTCTTGTCATATTTATATTCAATGGCGCTTCATGCGTAGTTAGTTAGTTAGTGTACTTACTGTACTAGTTTAAGATAGTATTTTCGTTTAAAATCTTCCACGGTAATTGTTACAATTTTTCCTTTATATATGCTGAATCGCGATTCATTATCTACAGAAGAACAAGGTTTAACGGTAGACAATTGCATCCAATCCATACGACAATCGTCTGTAGTGTGTATTGTATTTGCTGTACAATGGAATAACTATTTTCCAACAAAACTAAATAATCTATTTTAGTTTGGTCTACCTTTAACTTTGTAATACTGCTCCCTCATCGAAACCATTTTATTTATTCCTCGGAAAAACAAAATTGGAACTAGCTCAAAAAACCTCAAGTGTATAAAAAGTAAACCCTTAAAATCCAACGAGCTTAGATAAATCTCCAACCAATTTAGTAAAAGCGTGCCATGAATTCATTTACTTAAGTTACAGGAAAGTTTCTTTTGTGTGCTTAACCTACAGAAAAAAGAAGTTGTATGTACAATTTTTACACAGTGTGCACGGTAGAGGAGTAGGATGAGGGAATTATTGGATAAACTATCGATAAAAAATAAACACCGTATTTTATCCTCAATTTCCAGGTTAATTTTCTCATCAATTGTAGAAGAATTGAGAAAACCAGCTGCAAACATTTCAAGCTTCATTGGAAATTTTTATTAAATTTGTTGCTGACTACATTCTTTCGACCTTCACTGTTTCACAGCTTTTGAGTGGATTAGATTCTATGAAACAAGTTTCGATTTAATTTTTTTGGGTAGAAAAATACTAAAAATTCGATTACTAGATGTTTTCCAACTACACAGCAGCGCAGCGCTTCACATTAATGGGAGCTCGTGAAAATTGGTGTTAATACGAAAATTATAACAAACTGAGGGTGATTGAATTCGCACTCATTTTGTGTAACTTCTGAGCAGATAAGGTTTTTTTTTCTGTTTGATCTTGAGTACATTAAAGCCTCCACAACGTTTTGTTAGCGTTAAACCCCGATCGTTTGATCTATGTACGAAATTTACTGCTCCAAAATGAAATATTTTATCAAGCATAAAATCTATTAGCTCGGTTCATTCAATCAATGAAGTTTTCATTGATCCGAATTTTTAATGTATTTCTGTTCGATATAATGGGATTAGCCTATTCTGCACGCACTCTAGCTCAATTTGCCCGTTCTTAGAACAGGGTTCTCTCTTAGGTTTGTAAATTTTTTTTATTGTTTTTTAATTTTTTATTTTTTTTTATTTTCTTAATATTTTTTTATTTTTTAATTTCTCATAAAAAAAATCATTGTGGGATTCGAATTCGTTGCAGATAGTCTGGGATTTTCTCAAGTTTTTTTAATATTTTTGTCATTAAAAGAAAGCATGCTGGGATTCGTCCGCGTTACAGACACCGAGCGTATACTCAAAAGCTGTTCAATACACCCTTATTGGCGAGTGTGTAAAGAACAACGTCCTTGGTTATTGAAAATGTAAGCATTTCTCATTTAGATAAAAACAAGTATTATATCCTTAAATGCTACACGCAACTCTTTCTTTCAAAATTTCGATTTATTTGTTTATTTTATTTTTTTCAAATGATGACTACTGTGGTGGGTAATTTCTTTCTATTGAACAGCTGTTCAACAGATTTCGCTTGGTAGTATACGCTCGCGAATTACAGAAAGAGTCTCGGATTTTCTCTATATTTGTTATTAAAATTAATTTATAAGAAGTAGACAAATTGTGAAGTGAAGATTGTTGGTAATTATTATGAATTCCATGATATCTTTGTAAATTTTATACACGAAAAATTATCGGCAAGTTTTAAGGAGTAACAGTTAAATGATTTTGGAGGTCACTTTCCAGAAAAATTCCAAAAATGCGTCAATAATGTGCAAAGCCCTACAATAAGGTAACTAGAGTCTAAACTATAGTGTTATAATTTCCGAAAACTATTTGTTATTTACTTAACCATAGACATAGATGGCACAAGAACTAGATTTCGCATGCAGTATCAAAAAAGTATACAAAATCTATATGGGTGGGTTCCATTCCACAACATTTGAAATGATGTATACGTCAAGTGATTCATATTTTTTCGTATCTGAAGTGTTCGAAGTCGAAGTTGATCAAATGTATACAAAACTGCTATTCTAAAAACATTTTCTTTCGGCACGCTCTAAAACATGTTATGTTTCATTCCAGAATGCACTTCCCATTTTACAATCTGTATACTCTGCTCTAGTATGCCATGTGACATCTAGTTCTTTTGCGATTTATGCTGTAGATCATAAGAAAGAAGAGATTCCAAAATAAGGAAGGAACAACATATATCTCTAAGAAGAAGAATTTTGAAATTTTAACCAAATAATTTGTCATATCTCTTCTGAAATAACTTGCATTATAAATTCAACCTCATAGGATATAAATCTTCTTCTGTTATACGAAATTTAATTGCCACCCTCACTGACATAAAAAAAATCGTTTCATAAAGTATTCAGCCCTCTCCCAACGTTGAACCATTACATCCTCCATTCCTCCAAACAATTCTGTTCTTATAAAGGAGAAAAAAGTCCTGCAATTTTGCCAAATTTATTGCTCGCAATTACCGAGTTAACTGGCTCTTAGAAATCTCTTTGAGGCGTGAAAGGATTAAAATATGACAACGTAGGTAGGACTTTTCTTTTATTTCCCAAGTTTTATCGTGAAGAGGGTTTTATTTTGGAATTTTTTCCCCTTGAATTATGGAGATTATATAGCATGAATTAAAATTGTAACTTGTCCCTTTTGTGAATGAAATATATTTATTAAAATAAACTTCGAGAACTCTTTTTCTTTTCTTGTATGTAGGTCTTTTTTAAGAATACAAAGAAAGCCTTATAAAATTTTGAAATAGAGGAACCTTGGAGGGTTATGGAATTTTCACTTCTTTTCTGTTTCACCTGTTTTTTATCTCTCGGATTGTTTTCTGTTATTAACTCCAAAATGCTCATTATATTAAAATAAACTAAAATTTTCGTTTTCCTGGAAAAATGATATTATTATAATAAACAGAAATGGGATTGATTACTCTTTCTTTGTAATATAATAATTGCGTTATGTAAATGTGCCATGATCCGATGAATTCGAAACAATCTGCCAGCCGATGCAGTTACGACCGCAACTATAACTTAGATGAAAATTTACTGAACGTAAAATGGTAAGGTTACGTTTTAATCAAAACTATTTTATGATTTTTTTTTCAGTAAGGTATATAGTAAATGTAGTCTTTGGGAAGGTAGGAGTCAAGCATAACATTACTGAAAAACTATTTTTCTGTATGAATTAGATTCGTGGAGAGGTGTGCATGCTCTAGCTTTAAATTCACTGCGACCTGAAAGAACTATTGTGAGTCCCGTTCAAATTATTCCCACTCTTGACTATGACTGTTAATAAAGTCTGGAAATATTCTGGGATTGACATTCTACATCTAGTTGGATGGATTCCTGCATAAAGAGTAGTTTAGGCCCTATATCACATATAAAATCAAAGAATCGACGTCTAGTCACTTCACGAAAAGTATCAATGTAGAACACTTTAGCAGGGACTGTAATTGTTACAATAAGAATAACAAAAATTTCGTTTCAATCATCATCCTTCAAATTTTGTTTTTTGAATCACCAGTAAAAATTAAAATTTGAATTTTACCTCTTTCATTCAAGAATAAAACTCATATCAATTTTTTTTCGAACAAAAATAAAAATCAGAATAATATTACAAGTCCAATTTGCGTTATTTCCTATTACTAAACTTTTTGTATAGTGGAATACAATCATATTTATTATCTTTTGTATGATATTTTTGGTCTTTTGTTAGATTTATGCATGTATGAATGCCTCTCATTACGATTGCGAGAAAGCGAACCAACACCCACATTGAACAGGTTAAAAAGTGAATCTAGGGGTATTCTTTAGAATGTAGTTACCTATAGCATAAGATGAAACCACCTACACATTCCTTGAGACCTATTTACAGAAAAAAACAACAACAGAGGGCAATCCATACATAGTCTAAAACTGAGGACATCGTGACGTAAATACTCAATTATATTTCAGAAGGATGAAATTACTCATAAACAAAAAATATTTCCTTGAAGGACCAAAGTACCAAAAAGAAAAATGAAAACAAAGTTACAACTTTACTATCTTAAAATGAAATGAAATGATGAAATGATTTTCCAGTTACTAAGATGCCACCGAAATTAGTTTTGGACTACTATGTACAACGCCAGAGTAGAGAGAGAGAGAGCTCGTAAAAAAAAAAAAAAAAAAAATTTCTTCGGTAAACCTCAACGTAGAAAATTGCTTCTGTTGGCAGCTCAAATATTCCAGCTAGGTGATAATACAAACAATTGTAATGACTCTGTTCAGGAAGATAAACTTATAATGAAGTTCTGTAATCAGAAGTAAATGAGATGAGTAAACTTATGACTATAAGCTCGTTTTATATTCGCCGTTAAATTATTAAGATAATAAGTCGCAAGGTATGAGCTGACAGAATTTAGAAGGTCTTTTACAAGAACTTAAGCGAAACTTTTTTTGGTTTATAGAAAGAGATTTTTGCAATCATTTAAAATTTGAAATAAAAATTATGTTCATCATTTGATGAGATCAAGGTTAAGAATTATAAGTGAATAATTTTATTTAAGTGATATACATATTTGAGATTATATGTGGCCTTTTTATACCCTAGATGAAATCATAGTTTGTCATTCTCGAAATAATGATGGTAGAGCAAAATGGATTGGACACCCACTCATAATATTAAAAGTTATTTCGATTTTTGCATGTCCGTCCGTCCGTCCGTCTGTCCGTCTGTGCGCACGATAACTCGAGAACGCGTATACTTAAAGAGCTGAAATTTTGTACACGGACTTTAAAAAAAAAGTAAAATTAAGTTCGAAAATGAGACAAATCGGGCAACTCCTTCGTGGGGTTGCCATATAAAAATTTCGTTTTCCGCTATATATTTGGACACTGCCTGACAACGCATCGACGTAGAGAGCTGAAATTTCGTACATGATGTTTTTCTACATTAGCAAATAAAATGTCAAAAATAGACTAAATAGAGCAACTCCTTCTTGGTGTTGCCATATAAAAATTTCGGTTTTTTACGTATACTTTGAAAACGATCAGTCCAAGACATTTTTATTGTACTAAGAACTTCTGCAGAATACGAAATCCTATAAAATTGGTTATTACCATTTTTTCTGTGCGACAAACTGTTCTAGAAATATATGCGAAAAACAACTTCAAAATCAATACTTGAATAGATCGGTGACCATACGAAATTTAATACGGGCATTCATCTAAGGTATCATAAGAATTGGTCTTAGACCAATTCTAGCTTTTTTACTTGTTTGATTATAAAAATGCTTTTGACTCAGCAGGCAGAAATCGCATGCATATATGTAATATATGTATAAGATATTCTGTGGACAGCTACTCGTTTTTTTTATTCCCTGACCTCAGTACTGGTACAGTTCTAATTTACTATTTACATAATACAGCAAGTAATGGCAGATGGATACAAATGTATCAATTTTGATGCCATCTTGAGTTTGATTTTCTTATTATATTCTTCTGCTATCTTATTTCTTGTCATAGGTTTTCACTTCGCTATATTTCCTAATTTGTCTTTATTTCTATTTAATTACACTTATGTTTTATAATTGTTACTATTATTGTATTTTTTTCCTTTTCCTTTTTTTTATAACTAAAGGGTTTTCCAATAAGAGGTGTTATTTTAATTAGCCCGCTATTTCGGTAGATGTCACTTTTGGAGCTGTCATTTTTTGACATTTGACAAGTAGAAACTACGCCATTAATAAAAATGGAACGATACACGATTCAACAACGCAATGAAATTATTAAAATTCACTATAAAAATGGTGAAAATGTGGCAGAGACGGTTCGTAAAACTAACATTTTTGAGTCGTCGTGAAGCACCTTGTCGGACCGCAATACAGAAATTGGTAGAAAAATTCAAGCTGTCGGGACAAGTTAGTGATGTGAAGAATAAAACCCGTGCACGTCGCTCAAGAACAGCCGAGAATATTGCTGCTGTAGCCGAAAGTGTTGAAGGAAACCCAGGTTTGTCCATTCCTCGTCGTTTTTTGGAATTAGGCATTCCACAAACGTCATTACACCGTATTTTGCATAAAGATTTGTCTTAAGGCTTATAAAGTTCAGTTAGCACAATAAATCAAGCCGGCCGATCATCAACAACGTCTTTGCTGATTGGGTCCTTGAAATGCATGAAAATGATCCGGAATTCCATCGAAAACTCATCTTGAGTGATGAGGCCCATTTCCACCTCGATGGCTTCGTCAACAAACAAAATTGTCGCATCTGGGGCTCGGAAAACCCAAGAGTTATCGTTGAAAAGCCTCTCCATCCTCAACGTGTGACTGCTTGGTGCGGTTTATGGTCCCACGGGGTCATTGGATCTTACTTTTTCGAAAATAAGGCTGGAGCAACAGTTACGGTGAATGGATTGCGCTATCGACAGATGATTAATGATTTTTTATGGCCGGAATTGGATGGTATTGATCTGGACAACGTTTACTTTCAACAAGACGACGCTACGTGCCATACAAGCAACGAAACCATTGATCTTTTACGGGAAAAGTTTCCGGACCGTGTTATCTCTCGAAGAGGTGATCACAATTGGCCACCGAGATCTTGTGACTTAACACCTTGCGACTTCTTCCTTTGGGGCCACGTGAAAGAGAAGGTCTACGCCAACAGCCCAGCGTCGATTCAAGACCTCAAAGATGGAATTCGTGCGGCTATCGAGGACATAGGGCAGCCACTTTGCGATTTGGTTATGGAAAATTTCATGAAAAGGATATGGTCCTGTAGGCGTGGTCGTGGTGGTCATTTGGCTGATGTTATTTTCCATTATTAATGGCATACCTTCCTCTTTATAATGAAATAAAGATCATTTATCTCAAAAAATGGCATTTTTCTTTTAATATCAAAATAACACCTCTTATTGGAAAACCCTTTACATATATATGCACTAATATCTCATTCATATAATTAGGTTTAATCTGCTTTCAATTCGACCATTATATTTTTATTTCTTCAATATATACATCTTTAGTATTTTTTTGGTTATTCTGTATATTTATATTCCACCTCTTATCTGTATGTTAACAAGATTATATAATCTTTTTGCAGTAGCCAGTAATAAAAGCATTACCTTAACTTATCTTATCCTTATTGCTTCCCCTAATTCGATTTTCTTTACTTGTGTTTTCTATAGCACATTTTCCTCCGTCTCAATACTGGTTCATTGAATAGTGTGATTAGAGATTAGAAGTAGTAAAATGCTGCGACTACACAAAAGATCTATTATGCTAACCTTCTCATCTCCGTCTAGTAGACCAGACATCTAAGGTAGGTCTAAGAGCTCGCAGAAGAGCGGTCTGTCCACCAAGTCACCAGGGCCTAGCTGAAATTTACCAAAGGTTGCCATTTTACCTTTAGTTCTCGCCTGGTATTCACACGAAATATGTAAAGCAGTCTGATCATCCTCCAGAAGACAAAGTCTGCAACATGGATCAGAAGGTTAAAGCGCTTCCTGAATTGACAGTGGTCGGTAATCACACCAGTTAAGAGTATAGCATTTATGTTACAGTACATCACAAAATTCCTTGCCCTTTCAAATGACGCAATCGCCATGAAATACTTGGCAAGGTTCTGTCTCGCGATGCTCCTCCAACAAATGCTGTGTCCCTGTGATGCACGTTTATGTATGGCTCTGATAGGATATGGAATATGCTTTGAGATTATCTATCAAAAATTTATGAACAATATAGTTCAAGACATGAAAGTTTTAAACGAATTTCTTCCTATATATGGACAACGGCTTGGTCTTAATCTTCTATTGATGAAGATGGATATTTCAGACCTTCGCGGATTAACTTAAAGCGATTGCGGATTGCGGGAAGAAGAGATGAAATCGTTTAATTCAACCATGATTTTATACATATCTAACAGAAGTAAAGAAAGGCTCTGGGCGATTAAATATGAAACAAAAATAGCAAAGAAAAACATAAATTAATTTAAGTCTGAAATGAAGAAAAATAAAAAATATAAAAAGCAAAATCAATAAATGTAAATGACTAGCTAAAGTTGACCGTTCTTAGAACAAGATTTTCTCTTACGTTTGTAAAAAAATTTCTTTTTCTTTTTTATTTTTATTTAAATTTATTTTGTTTTTTTTTTAACTTTTTTTTTATTTTGAAATTTTTAATTTTTTAATTTTTGTGCTTATTTTTTTTTATTCTTGTTATTTTTTTCAATTTGTCTTCATTTTTTAATTTTTTGTTAATTAATTTTTTATTTCTTTTATTACTTTTATTAATTCCGTTTTTTTAAATTTTAATTTTGTTATATTTTTTTAAATGTTTTTTAATTTTCATAATTCCTTATTTTTTCTAATTTTTTTATTTTTTTTAAAGTTTTGAAATTTTGTTTTTATTTTTATTATTTAAGAAAAAGGATATGCGGGCATACGAACACGTTATAGATAGAGTCTAGGCTTTTCTTAAGTCTTTGCTATTAAACATAATCCCAGAGCATAAACTGCATAAGGTGAGCTACAAGGATTAAGGGAGCTCTCACCACATCGTCTGTATGTTATTATCTATCAACCCAAAATTAGCAATTAAATAAAATATTTAGTTTCCAACGGAGTAGTATTGATTGTTTTTGAAATAAATTTCTTAAGCATATTCAGACATACCTGTCGATTTCGATGAGATAGCTGGATCCCTGGAAAATACAAGAAATAATATTATTCGTAAGAGATATTAAATGCTGGTTAATTTTTAAAAACAAGAATTTTCGCCCAACCAGAAAGAAGTCGTCCATCAAAAGTGAAACAAGAAAGACCTGATTAGCATAACATGTGATAAGAAATCAAAATTTGAAGTCACACGAAAAATTTTGAAATTTTATAAACTGAATCGAAATCGAGTTGAAATTAAGATTACCACTCGGGGAATTTTACCCGAAATCGTTAGGGTACCTACCGTGGGGCCAGCCTCAAGAAACCTTTGCCATTGCTAGATCACCTCATTATCAACTCAGTTCACAACCTCCGATAGGACGCTTATTTTTCTAGTAGAATTTGTGGCAATTTTAAAGGAAACAGAAGTTCTATGGAAAAGTTGCCACAAATGCTGCACTATCCAGCATGAACACAATTTGCTTCCAAGTGTAATTAAATGTTTCTTCATCTTCGGTCAGGTAGTCGAGAGGCAATGAAGTGATGTTTTAGTGTTGCGGTATATTCTATTATGTGCTAGTATTCTAATTACCAGCCCCAGATCTCATGCTCTCATACTCTCATATCTACTAATATTTGGCAAGTTGTTCATACCTCATGGAATCCTACTCTAGATGGAACTGCGGGCTAATGCTACTCCAAGTCTGCATCGAGTAGAGATTATATCCTCGGACCAATTAATAAGGTACGATGCGCGAACAAGCGGAACGGCGACATCCTGGAAACCAATAACTATTTGGATGGCAGCAAGATATTCCGCACGAATGGTCCTTCCTTTCTTTTGGCTCAAGGAGATCTAAGGCTACCACTTATTTCGAGTTTGGCCAAATGACATCAACTCTAATACCGCACTCACAATGCAGAGTGGAGCAGAATGAGCTTTGAGTAAAATTCAAACTTTGAAATTAACGTAACAAAACGCCATAATAACGCCAAATCAACAAATAGGCAAACAACTATCGTTGTCAAAACAATAAATTCGAAAAAGAAGACACACCAGTTGGTACCATCAGATGCAGCATAATGCTACGTTCATTAACATTGAGGATGCGTGGGTTGTTTGTTTGGCTTCAGAATGTCGATAAAAATTGTCAATTCATATTCTGTATAGTACGTGTATTACTTTCCTATAACACACAACTCACCCTCTACTAGCAAAAATGTAATCAAAACAAGTGAATAAGACAATAAGACCCATGTACTCCTCCCCAATCGCTCCCTTTTACTGTAAGCTATGCATACCACAGAATAGTTCAAAGTTCCCAAAAATGTTGGTCTTCTTTTAGATAATGAATATTTTACATTACTCGCTCTCTCTCTCTCTCTCTTCACCTCCCTATTGGACTTGCCCATGGCCTTTAGCAAAAGAAAATCATACACCTCTACCGAAAAATCAATTTCATAAGTAAAAGGTTTCTATAACTGAAAGAAAAAAGTCTATGTGGGAAATAAATCCTCCGAACTTGCAGTACACAGTGGGATACCTCAGGGCTCCATTATAGAATCTCTGCTATTTTCTCGTTTTATGAATGATCCTTTTATTGTTTGAATCCACGAAGCATTTACAATAAAATTGATGATTTTCAATTAATTTTCACTGGTTCTGAAAATCTTATAAGCGAAACCTGGTTGTATGTCAACCAAGGAGTATATAGCTACTTAAAGATTGTTTAAAAATTTAACTACTATTCTCATGTTTAAGTAACCTTATTGAATCCATAAGAATTCAGGTGAACATTGGAATTGACAAATGTATATATCAGTTGTTTACTGTCCTACTTATTATTTTTCCTGTGCCAATGCTTTTGATTTCGAAAACACCTCTCCGAGTAGTAAACAGAGATTTTAATATAAACATACTATTGTTTGGGTCAATTACCGTGAGTAGCCTGATCTTATATCTACCTCTTCTCAGTATTTTTTCTGCCCCCTGATGAAACAGATTATTTATAATGAAAAATTTTGGGTGGAATTGTGAAATTCCCTCGTACCAGCATATTATTAAAAGACATGCTTTGCTGTTACATGTTCGAAGTACTATTAATATTCTACCGGCAGATATTTAATGAGCCCTGCAACTGCATATGCAATAGTAGCTCAATGATTTACACAAAATTACAAACATTACTTTTATTATAAAAAGCATTGCATATATTTTCTACATTTAAAAACAATATCACTATGAAAATACCAATTAAACAAAGAGCTCAGACAAACATCTGAGAAAGCTTTACATTTTCCAAGGATCTAAGATATGGGGTTAAGCAAACGTATCCTTCCTGATCCATTAAATAGCAGACACTATTCACAGTGGAAGTTTTTGGAGCAATGCCAAGATAATTTCGAAGGATTGTTATTAAGTAAATCTCCTACAATTAGGGTAGCAAAGGCTTCCGGCATGAAATTTAATTAGGGTGCGCCGTAAAAGCAGATGCGGAATGGAAGCGTGAGATTATAATGGTAATTGACGACGAAAGCTTCTGCCTTGCAAACTTAAAATATATATGTATCATACGACGTGACTCGAGAGTTTAGTTTAACTAAATGAAAAGGGTTAACTGCGAGCTCTTCAAATTTTGCGACTAGTTGGTATAGTTAAATTTTAACTGGGGCACCTTCTTAGGCATTAATAATTTGTCTTAACACAAATTAGGTTAGCAATAATCGACTGATTTTTTACGTAGTTCTTATATAAATTTATATTTATCTATTATCACTTTTATATTAATGATAATACAAAAAGCAATTAAATATATTTTATGTGTCCTTGGATTTTGAAATCCATAACACGAAGTCGTCTGTATTCATTGATTAATTTTTGAATGATTTGCTAAAAAAAAACGCAAACATCTTCGTGTTGGCTATGACTTTTCAGAAAACTATCATTATTTTTTCACAGCTCTTTCCTACTTCATTACATGTGGAAGACACTTAACGGTAACAGTTGTGTCTACAAATATTCCGATATAAAGTGCCTATACAAAAGGCGATTCCAATTTATACAGCAAAACTAAAACAAGAGTGATGGTACCTACTCACCCAGACAAAATTCTTTTATGATAGTGATGGGCAGCTCTAACGGGTCCAAATATAGAGGGTGATACCGATTTTTTGACTGTTTTATAATGAACACATACTCTCATAATAAGGTGCTTCAAAAACAATTTCGACGGGTTGTATAGTTTTATTTTAAAACTACCCTAAGATTTTATAAGTTATAGTCTACTCTACATATTATAAGAAAGGTAAGGGAACTGATTCTCATTTTTTGTTGCAAATTTTTGTCATATATTGAAACATTTACCACAAATTTGTCGAACTTCGATTTTGACCATAGTTCATTTTGATTTATCCTTTTCATTCTTTCATTCTATGTCATACCAGACATGATGTGCTGAATAAAAACACAAAAGAAGCAGAATAAAAGTTCATTTAATTTTGACATGTTGATTCGACAAAAGATCAGATTGAGCCCCCAGTTAAAACTTTAAAGCATTCATTTGGCCTATCAGACTCGAGTATGCGCTGCTTAACCTGGATAATTGGGCTAGTAATAGTGGATAGAATGTAAACTCAAACAAACAAAGCTTGTGCTTTTTACAAGAAAAAGGCATGTGCAGAGCTTCAGACCTCCAATGCTAGATGAAGAAAATTTTACTCTCTGCCAAGGAAGCAAAGTACTTGAGAGTCATCCTTGATTTTAAACTGAGCTGGAAGGCTAATATAGAAGAACGTGTTAAGAAGGACAGTGTGGCCTTTTATACGTGCAGGAGAATTTTTGGTGGCAATTGGGGACTAAAAACCAAGGTAGTACGATGGATGTACACAGTCATAGTTCGGCCGATCGTATACTATGTCTTCATCCACGGTCTGGTAAACGGCACTGACGAGGAAATGTACCTTTGAGTCAGAGGACGCTTACCCAGGGATAACCCTAAATTTTGATGGGCCTGTTAATGCAATGATGCCCATCAGCAGTGATTGGGATGGAAAAAAGATGGTGGTAACATGCGCTATTTCCAAAATGCGTTCGGGCATAGGGGCAACGAATCTTGTGGACTGTTGGACAAATGCAATGTCATTGATGTAGAGCTTGTAGCGATTTACCAGGCGGCACTATTGGTATCTAGTGTACAGAGTCCGTACAGCTCATTTGCATATACACCGACAGACACCCACCCATAAAGGCACTGGCTACTGTGCTGGTAAAATCAAAAGTGGTGCGATTATGCAAGACCAGCCTTGAGGAATTGACTACACGATTTAAAATGGCACTAAGGTGCCTGCAATAGCGATATCCAAGATAACGAGATTCTGATGAGTTGGCCAAAGAAAAGCTCTGAAACAGATAGCTTCGCAAAGGTAGCTTATATGATGATCGCAATCGAAGCTTTAAAAGAGGAGATCATCAGGGGAGCCTATCAAAAGCCAAGTATCAGGCGAATCAACAGGAAAACATATAGTATTACGACGCACTTATGATCTGCATATGACAGAAATAGGACAAAAGAACTTCTTACTGGTAGCAGAACTGATACCAGGACTTAAGTAGGTCTTTACGGGTCATTTAGCCATTGGAGACCATTATAATAGACTGGGAGTACCTGCGAAAAATTTCTGCAGGAGCTGTAAGGATACGGAGGGAATCGAATCCGTCCAACACATGCTTGGTAAGTCGCAAGGTGGCTACTTCTTTCAAATCTGTGGAGCTGCAAAATAAAGAGTTCAAATGTGTCCTACGGGAAGCGGGATGGATCTAGAGTGGTTTCAACAGACTTAACCATGAGGTCAAGGGCACAATATACCCAATGGAGGTCTAAGTGAAGCAGGCTAGTTACTTCTAGTGACATCACCCGGCTTACCTAACCTAACCTAGCCTATCAGGCGGTAATAGTTTAAACTATTTGGACGGTAGCACTCATCAATGTTGTAAAAAAACTTAAGTCAAAGGATATTGAAGAAATTAAACGTGTCATAAACAAACATTTCTAAAAAAATCTTTAAGATTGGGTACCCAACATCAAAATCTCCGTATGAAATTAGTAGAAAGCAAAGAACTATGGGGCTAGCATTAGACTTGACATGCTTGCCGTCATACTCTCATATTATTAGTGCTTTGCGCATGTGTAGATAGCATCATTTCCAAGTTGTTGTTATTGAAAGCCATATACACTGTTTCACTATAAATCTAGAGCTAGGTGCAAATCAACACTTATATTAGCCTACTGTAAAGCACTTAAATATCCAAATCGCGACATGTACTATTATCAATAAGAGTCTCAACATGATGAGGCTAATTGGGCATAACAAAAGCTATCGGCAAGGTGCATGCGGCATTTACTCATAGTTGACCAAAACCGGAATCGTACGAACATTTCGTAGCAATCTTTAGAGATGTTCAAAAGCAATCCAAATGAGTTTTAGCAACATTATGTAACCGTTAATGAAACATGTACCTATCATTATACTGTACATATAGAATAGCAGTCGAAGCAGTGTATTTCTTTTGGAAAACATGCTCCAAAGAAAGTAAAAATAGTTCCATCATCGGCGGCAACAGCAAAGCACTTTCTGAGATTTGTATAACATAATCTCCGTTGAATATCTGAAAACGATAAACGATCATAGGACAGTGTTTGGCATATTAGCGGTGAATCAGTTTCAGTCTATAAATAAATTGAAAGCTTACTCCATATGGCGAAGAAAAAAATATCTTCCACCACAAAAATATACTACTATCGCCCGTCACTCCCAATTATCATTTCTAGACTTGTCAAATCATGTTACGAACTCAGATTTAGCCGCTTGCGACGTCTTTTTCTTGCATGAAGAAATGGCACAGAAAGAAAAATTCGTATCACTAAACCCAGCGGACATTTTGCAGAGGTTTAGGATCTGGTGTAGTGATATAAAAAGATGCCAACAAATAAAAAAAAAATTAGTACAAAAAAAAAAAGAATCCTGACTTATAAAACAGCTGTCTTAGGGAGAACGGAATTTTTATACATTTCTTCATTTTATACGACTATAAGACTCGAAATTGCTTTATTCTGCTAAAATTTTAATTATCTTACAACTCTTTTCGAATTATAATGCTCCACACCAACGTTACCACAAAATTTCCATCTATCTATGAACGAAATTTTTATCCCTTTTAAAGAAGCTCAACTTCTTTATACGGTAAAAGTAATAAAAATTAAATAAAAAAATCTCTGCTCCTTGAATTTTTATGAGCAGTTCAATTTAAAATTTTAGATTAAAGATAAGCCGATGGAAAAGACGACAATCGGGATTATTGGTCTATTCTCTGTTCTTTTGTCAAATTGAAATCTTATCTGCAATTGTAATTTGCCTAATCTCTCACAGGAAATAGGATTGCAACCAAAATTGCCGTAAAAGTGAAAATCTCTTTTAATAAAATGCTAATAAAAAAAAATATTCACTTTGTAAAGCATACACAGGCGAGTTAAAATTTTAATTACCACATTACCAGCTACTACCGAGGATAATTAATTAAAAGATAACAAGAGTGCGTTTCATTTGGACTCAAAATTATGATGATTATAAAATTTTCGCTGTTATTTTAGCGGAAATGAGTTTGCTCTCAATGGGTGCATTTTAGTATTTTATGTTTGGCCGGGTACTGCCGTGATATTATTTTTGTATGTATATGAAAAGTATATATTTGATGGTATTAAAAAACAACAAACCTTTCTATGGAAGGCTCACAATATTCTGAGCTGAAACAAAAATGCTATAAAATATTCATCATCTTCATATCTCTTTTATATATAGAAAGGCCAAAACAATTTTGTTTTTCACCATCCATAAAATCATAGGGGAAAGTTAATAAGTTTTTTTCGTACGGTTGCAACGCATAGAATAATTTCGGTCCTAAAAATGCATTGAATACCCCACGCATAATGTTAAAAGTAATTTTACATTTTGTTTGTCGATCCGTCCAACTGTATGTCTGTCTGTGCATACGGTATTTTTATAAAAATTATAAATCTATATTCGTAAATGTGTGAAATTAGGCAACACTTGCGTATAGAAAAATTGCAGTTTTCACTGCATACATATGTATGCATAAGTATTGGGATACTGCTTGAAGATGCGTTAGCTTAGAGAGCTGAAGTTTTGTGTTCGAATTTTATATGTAATTTGTAGACCACTTGGAAAATTCGTAATATAAGGGAACTCCCACATAGGGTTGCCATACAATAATTCTGATTTTGACGCATATTTGGGTACTGGTTGAAAATGCGTTGGCATACGAACCGACTGCACAATTTTTTGGTGAAAAAAAAAAACATTCAAATTCCAAATGGAATTTCAAAACTAGACCAACCAGATCGGACAGCTCCCTTAATTGATATAAACAAATTCCAGTTGTTATACCTACGTATAATGGAAAATTTTCAATTTCACACGTTTTCTTGTATACTGAAGAGAATTTCGGAATATAAAACTTATGGGAACTGTTATGAAATTTTGGCTGACCGACAATATGTTGTAAAATAAATGCAAAAATAACCTTAACACTTTAACGAGCACATTTTCAAAACGGGAGTAGTAGTTTCAGTAAGCATCGCCAAAAATGTGCATGCTACCATAATCTACAGAGGCAACTACCATGAAAACCTGGCCCTGCTTTTCTCACAACTCTGTAATTATTAGCGTTTTTTACATGTTGTGGTTTTAGCTTTTTATGTAAGTTCATTTCTTTGTCGTCTTTTATATTCTTTCACGGTACTTGCATAGTTGGGCATCTCTGGTGGAGTTAATACTTTTTTTAACGATTAACAGCCGTTAATAGCGCGATTTATGTTTTCTTCTGCGTTATCGGATATTATCGCGTTTTAGTCAAATTCATACATATGGTCTAAGTCGTTCCTAAAATTAAATTTGCACTTATAATTTGAATCTACAAGCGAAGTGTTGTGATTATTGTAGCGAATTCTTGTGACGTATAGTTAAAGAAATCTGATTACACCCCCATTTTGGGAATGGACTGAACATGAGCGCATTGCCATGAAGTTCGGAATATTCCTAAAATATCGTTTCCATTAACACAAATTTTCTTATCCGACAAGTTTTGAAATAAATTGGCAAACATTCTGTATAAGTGGAAACTCTATGTGAAAATCCAGCCGCATCTTGGCAGCTTGCTCGATGTTCGTTGTAAATACCCGCAGAATTTGTTGGTTCGATACTTTCATTAAACTGAAACTTGATTTGTTGTGTTGGCTAAGTAGTGATTCTAGCGATATTTTCAGTAAGTTAAAGATATTGGATAGGAATATTTGGTATTGATCTGGATATGTGTATTAGACATAGAAATTTGATGATGATAGATTGGACTTGCATGACTATCGCCAGTAGCTAAGAATTGTTAAGTTCTAGCCTTCTAATCGCTGCTGATGGTACAGATTTTTGATTAGTATCTTCTCTCTTGATAATAGGCGCGACCAAATATAGTAAATTTTCAAAGTAGGTACATTATAGACATTCGGAAAAGTTTTCAAATCCAATTTGAGGTTGCAAATCTTTTAATCTCCAATTAAAGGATGATATGCTCCTTCCATATCCGGTCCACGAGAGAGAAAGCTAGAAATTCACCACCTTTAACGTTTACGTTGCAATTTTTTTCATTTTACTTAGACTCAAATAATTGCAGCACAAATAACAAAAGCAAAACAAAACGCTAATAACATCTGCTTATCCATTGCGATTCGATTCTCAAGTGGATGTTAGAAATTCCGCAAGTCAAAAAATAATAAACAAGACAAACAGTAAAAGCCAGACTAAACAAAAGAATAGCCTTAAGAGGACCTGACAAGCCATGAGCCGAAATTTTGTAATGCTTCCACAAAATAAGCTTCCATTAAAGCTTTCTTAAGCTTATAAAAAATGGACTGGAGATCTGCTGCGGAAACATTGAATTCTTTCCGCAATTCCGACATCACAGCTGCTGTTCCCATGTCGGCCGAGTCGTCATAGAGTCGAGTTGGTTCACACTATCCGAAACTAGCCTGCAGACAAATCCAGCGTTGTAGTTCCTTTGGCTGTACGCATCTAGATGACATAGGGTCGGCAATAGATTCGCCGTGCATTAGCTCCCAGTCTCCGTCAAGCAGACTCCGGGCCTGTAAACTTTTTTCAGGTTTGGAAATTCCTCACCTTAATATCAAACAGTCACCAGGCATCCAAGACGCATCATTGCCTACGTCGTAGCGAATATCCAAGCCATAAATTCCTTGCAATTAGCAAGACTTAAAGACCCCGCTACTAAGCACGCTCTAAAGATATCGCAGCTAGTGCTCGAAGCTGCAGTTCCTGCGCTAGACGGGGTCTAAACGTTGGTGCTAAGCAGGCTTCCATGACAGCGCACCTAGAGTTCAAGTCATCAGTTTCTCTCATCACAGCTACGTTCATGGCGCCGCAGAGTTCTTTTACGGAAGTCGATTAACAAGCCAACAAATTATCGAACATTTAACTAGAAACATATGTTAAGTGTAGCTAACAAGTTGGCTCCCAACAATTTCACAACGTGTTGCTGAATAAGTTAGCACACAACTATTATTAGTGGAAACCATGCTTAAGGGTTATGACAGGTGAAATAATTTGCTGCCATCGTGAGTTGTAGGTCAGACTTTGAAACATAAATTTCAAAATAATATACGTTGATAAGATTTTACAAATTTTGGTCCTGTTATTAACAAAAGATCATTGTTTGTTTTACAAACAGACTACATATGAAAGTGGCCTCATTTCATAAAATTATAACAAAATCGAAACCGAAAGAGAAATCTGCCTGGTCGGAATAAAATAATAACTCTACGTCGACTATATTTAGAATTATTCCAAAAACATCCCAAAATTTCATCGTTGTAAACCCTGGACGCATATTAAAATCTCCATCATAACGTAATATGTACAAACCAATCTGGTCTATTAAAAAATGGAATTAGTCCATTGTGTTGCTAATTACTGCCTCAAAGTTCAGTTTTGTTGTGCATTATTAAAAATTTCTGATTGGAATGAAAGTTTTTTTTTAAAAGCCAATTTCCTTAATTATTTTAAATATTTCCGAAAAATCACATGTGTGAGGAAAATTCTGCACTTAATTAAAATATAATTTAAAATATATATCCCCCGTTTTATTTCAGATATTGTGAAGTGTACAATTATAAAAAAAAAATCGCAGGAACTACGTTATACCTAGATGGCATTTCATTTAAATGGGATTAAAGGGATCAAATGCAATGCAGCTGTGAAATAACGCAATTAATTTAATAACTAGCTCGGAATAATAAATAGGATTTTTTTCCACGACTTTGCATAGATATAATTAAATATGAAGGCATACATAATACAGAGCATCGAATCAATGGATTTTATTGTAACAAAAATTACCGTCACAGGTCTACGTAAATTATTACATATCAGCTGCCCTTTGTTATTATTCTGATATTTACTAGGTTGACAAAAGATTTTCTCTGTGTTCTTGATTAAAAATTTATTCTGCAATATCTTTGGCGAATATATCACTTTTGATAATTTATATTTTTTGACAAATAATTCCTGATATGTACATATACATACCCAATAAAAAAAACCATTGCTAGCACCTAGAATGATTATTGATTCCCAGTGCATTTACTGCTCGTCATTAGAGGTGACTTGGAACGCAGCTTCGCAGCCAAGCCAATGTATGATTGATGATTTAGTGTGTCAATTTTATTCATATTGGGATTTCCGAGCTTATTTTTCATCGAAGTTATCTATTTATATCAAAATTACAGCACAGATAATAATTAACTTTTTCCTTATGAATTTATTTTTTATTTTTATACGCTATAGGCCTAGATGAAGAAATCATAGGGTATGTTTAACAAGTTTTTCATTCCGTTTATAACAGCAAAATTGTAGATTTATATTCCAAAATGGGACAAATTCGGTTAATCCTTTGTGGGGTTGCCATATAAAATTTTCGGTTTACACAATATATTTGGGGGCTGTTAGATAACGCGCTGACGTAGAGAGCTGAAATTTTGTTCGCGGCTTTTCCATAAAAGTTGTAAGTACAATTTTAAATATTGACTAAATCGGACAACCTGTCTTGTTGTTAGGTTTTTTACGTATACAGTGAAAACGACCAATCCTAGATATCCTAGAATCCATGTTAATCTAAGGTCATTGCAATGAACACAAATGTGAATAAAAATTCCAAAAGGATTTAAAAGTAGGTTAAGATTTATAGTCGACAATGGGGAAAAAAATAATATTTAATGTACCAAAGTTTGTACCCATTCAGAACCCAGCGAGCTATAAGGACAAAGATTAGTTAGAATTTCTCTATACTTCACCAATATAAAGTTGTTCATTCTAGTTAGAGAGCCGTCTTCACATATGTGTCAACCGGCCGCGATCCAAGGGGCTCCTGGCCGCTGGGATAGTAGACCAGTAAGACAACCTATTACAAGTTAGTTTAGCTGTTATAGTTTGGCTACTGAAATTAGACCGTGGGATTTATTCAAACTTATATGCATGGCTAGAAATATTAATACAAGGTAAAGTAAAGTTACTATACTATATCATTTTTCATTCAAAGTCAATGTAGGTATTTGGTAATCAGGGAAGATTTTTATTCTATAGTTTATTGTTAAGCCTGACGCCCACTGGAGACTTTCTGTCATGCAACCTTTTCGTCACTGTTGCCATTGTGAGTAACTATAACCTTGAAAATACATGTTTTATATCGCATTCATCAATATAAATTTCAATGAGGTAGCTGTGATAGTACTTGTCATAAGGATATAGAAAATTTCAAAGAACGAATACCAATCATTCCAATTTGGAGCGACAGGCTTCTTAAAGGAAAATTTCACTTAATCTTTGATGAACTACGATCCTATCCGGAAAAATTCCTTTGATATTTCCGTATGAGTGTAGGTAGGAGAAAACCAAAACAAAATATGGGTGAACAATTTTGGTATTCTCTACAAACTGTGAAAGTTTCATCCAAATCGGAGATGGTTGGGTGCCTAGGTGATCGGTTTCGTGTGGAATGACTGTTCTAAATTTCTCTCCTACGGTTTAATTGTCTTAATCACTGATGTTTTCCTGTCAGCTCCTTTGAGTTTAACCTAACAAAACTGATAAAATAGGTTCTTTAGTGTCATTTCACGTCTGGGTCTACTTCAGTATCTTCGCAAACATATTGTATTTTCGCGTAGGTTTTCCCTAATTCCAACCTTCTCATAGTATCCCATGTTATGTAGATTTGTTGGCTAGCTGCACCTTCTTTACTTCAATTTTTATTCTCATGCTGGATACAATTAGATGGTAGTCACTTCTAATGTCTAATCCTCTAAAGAGTATAGCCTTTCATGGTTGGGATACATATATAACCTTTCGTCCTGATTTACATTCAATTCTTGTTGGACAAATTTTACTACTCTACAAATTACTCTGCCTTTTTAGAGGAATCTACCGAAGCCACGTGAATAATCATAAAAACGGGTCTTTCCGCGAATGCATGGGAAATCGGGTAGAGCAGATGTAGTCCAACTCCCTTAGTTACTATTGCATCAACATGAAACAAATCATAACCAATTTCTAAAATTTAACAAGTAATCATAGTATGCAGGAAACATATTTAAATTTTTCAAATCCTCAAAGGTGTAACCTCTTAAATTAATTCAATAAATAGCACAAAATTTCCATTTCAATTTACACGCTTTAGTTTTACAAATACAAACAATAATAATGTCTTCCCTGAAGGCCCTGTTGACTGCTGACATTATCAATTTCCCACAAAAACTCTTTTTATCACACGCATACACTTCACCCTCACGATGTCATCACATCTTGCCTTAAGATAAATTTCCAATACTGAGGAGCTTATTGCCAGAAGCTTTGATTTTATCACCCACAATTTGAGCCGCTCTGAATGTGCTAGGGTTTGCGAAATGGTTGGATAAAGTCTTGTTGACTGTTCTATTTCTTCAATTTTACAGCATCTTTCTTCGCATTATTTCACTGATTAAATCTTTTTTCTTTGGCTTTCTTTTCAGTCTCAGCGGTTATTACATGTAGACAAATGTATGTGTGTGTGTAGGGAACGACGTTTGAGGAATAATAAAAAAAAAATAAAGTCTGCAGAAAAGAAAATGGTACATAGGACATTAAAAAAATTGCAAACACAATTACATTTTAGATTATTTTTAGCTTATCATAAGTATGATCGGGGTTAACCTGAAATATGTAGTTTGAAGGAAAAAAAAATTTATAATTATCTTCCCCCCGAAAATGTGAATTAGGTCAACGAACATGCGAAAAAACGTCGTGGTCAATTCAAAGTTTCGAGAGGGGTTTCATCGCCATGTCTGAAGCAATGAAACATAGCATAAAACTGAGAAGGGAAATCTACAAAACGCTTTTGTAAGTCCTCTCACAAGATGATGTGAAAAAATGTTAATGGTCAGCAGTACTTATAGTTACAAACGAGAAACAAGTTTTTTTGTTGAAATATACACCATTTTTACAGATATCAGTAATATATCAAAGACAGCTCAAGCAATGCAAATTGAAAAGCAGATGTCGCATAACATAACTTCCCTGCTAATAAATAAAAATCAATGCGACACCATATATCTCTTCGTACTTGTTCTTCATTTTAAGGCAGTCCCACTCCCACCAACACGATTCGTGAGTATTACCAAATATTCAGCCAGCGAGTGTAGGCGAAACTTATCTTTTATGAGATGCACGAAAATGAGATCTTGCTCTAAACATTCGGTGATATTCGCGTGTCATGTAGGGTCGGCTGTAAGAATATTTTGTATGACAAAAACACATTTAATGAGAATATCAAGCTTCTCAACTACCTCTACAGAGAGAAAAATTCCATCAAAAATAGCACAGGTAAATTTCCCGTAATATTTTCCTATAATAAGCATCATTAAGGTGAAATTGTCACCTATTTCAAGCACCCGATTAATGGGATCCCCAGACAATTATAAATTATTTTACGTTGTCAAATCGATTATTAAGGCCAAAAATACGTACTAGATAATTTTTGTTAGTGAACCTTATTGTAGAATATCAATACCAAAAATTAACTCGGAGCGATCAATACTGCCGAAAAGAGGTTCTCTACCACTACGCCTCTGAAAATTTTGAATGGATATGCTTCGTTGTCGTTTTTACGAAACAAATTTTAAAGAGAAAACCAATATGCATTCAGCACCTTGTCGGACCGCAATACAGAAATTGGTAGAAAAATTCGAGCTGTCGGGACAAGTTAGTGATGTGAAGAATAAAACCCGTGCATGTCGCTCAAGAACAGCCGAGAATATTGCTGCTGTAGCCGAAAGTGTTGAAAAAAACCCAGGTTTGTCCATTCCTCGTCGTTCTTTGGAATTAGGCATTCCACAAACGTCATTACACCGTATTTTGCATAAAGATTGGGTTCAAGGCTTATAAAGTTCAGTTAACACAAGAACTCAAGCCGGCCGATCATCAACAACGTCGAGTCTTTGCTGACTGGGTCCTTGAAATGCATGAAAATGGTCCGGAATTCCATTGAAAAACTCATCTTGAGTGATGAGGCCCATTTCCACCTCGATGGCTTCGTCAACAAGCAAAATTGTCGCATCTGGGGCTCGGAAAACCCAACAGTTATTGTTGAAAAGCCTCTCTATCCTCAACGCGTGACTGTTTGGTGCTGTTTATGGTCCCGCGGGGTCATTGGATCTTACTTTTTCGAAAATGAGGCTGGAGCAACAGTTACGGTGAGTGGATTGCGCTATAGACAGATGATTAAGACGGCGCTACGTGCCATACAAGCAACGAAACCATTGATCTTTTACGGGAAAAGTTTCCGGACCGTGTTATCTCTCGAAGAAGTGATCACAATTGGCCACCGAGATCTTGTGACTTAACACCTTGCGAGTTCTTCCATAGTGCAGCCACTTTGCCATTTGGTTATGGAAAATTTCATGAAAAGGATATGGTCCTGTAGGCGTGGTCGTGGTGGTCATTTGGCTGATGTTATTTTCATTATTATAAAGAAATAAAGATCCGATCATTTATCTCAAAAAATGGCATTTTTCTTTGAATATCAAAATAACACCTCTTATTGGAAAACCCTTTATATTGGCGCTTATGGAAAAGTGCCAAGCATTGGTTTTATATATGCCATATAGCCTAAACCACTATCCATACAGGAAAATAGTCTTCTAGTAACTTATAGTTAGGTTCCTGACCTTCCCAAAGGCTACACTTACTATATACCTTACGAAACAAAATAATAAAATAGTTTAGATTACAAAGTAACGTTACCATTTTACGCTCAATACCTCTCAGCTGACTGATAGTTCTATGTGTGTAAGTGCAGCCGGAATCCGGATCTTTAGTCAGCTACATTAGATATCATCTGCCCATGGCATCCCATGAAGGCACAGCGACATTACATTGATTACATAGCTGAGAATTTTTGTTTGAAGAAACGTAGTCATTTGGTTCAGATAAATTTCTTTAAATAATTTTGTTAGAAAAGGTATGAAAATTTTATTTCGGTTCGGAAGATAAGAAAACAAGCTTAAGATTATCAGAACACAATTTTTCTGTATGAATAGTAGTTTGGGGCGGAGGAGCTATTCAAATTAAACTTTTTTCAGTTTTACATAAAAACACTGCAAATATTTTAGAATGCAAGGACTCCGTAGGGCCTCGCATGTGGTAGTGAGGGAGTCTGTTTCATGGCTTGTGAAGTATTCCCGAGGGTTTTGGCTGGGCACATCTTCGAAAGTTACATAGTAGATTTACACTGTAGCAAAACAAATCATATTTTTCTGTGGAGTATCTATGAATATATTGCTTTTGTAAAACACTTTTTATCACTAATTAATCCAAATAATTAATTTAAAAATATTTATTTCGAAGAACACAGTTATTTATTTAAACCACAAATTTCTCAGTTCTCTCAGTTGGTACTTGGTGCTTAGACCGAAAGAGTCAGCAATATAGAAGTGAGCCCACTTTTTGCAGTGCAATTCTGTGAACGTGTTCAGTCCATATTATATATGTCAGTGGTTTCACTTCGTATATTTTCCCTCTGTCCAAAAAAGTAAAATCTGCTAAATCTTTTATTTCGCAAATTTTAAATTGCTTTTTTCTTATGCGGTTGTAAAAATAGATTTTCTCTAATAATTTTTTTAATTCAAAAATTATTTCAATCTGCTATTTCGGAATTGTGTGTCGTGGTACAACGGAGCGGATTCCAATAAAAAAATAAACTTCCTCGAAACTTTGAATTTCATTGAAAATTTAGGTGAAAACTATTGAATACGTAATTCAATTATGCACCTCTCTACATCCTAAAGAAAAGCCAATGCAAAAATAATTTTAAAAACCAATGAAAAAAAAATTTAGAACACATCAAAATACAAAGTTGAGAGCCACTGACATGTTAAGTAATCGTCGTAATAAAAATTAAAAAAAAAAGCATTTCACGCTACAAATGATACTAAAAAAATTACAGCCACCAGCCGTTTTTCTATATTTTAATTGTAAGTTAAACGCAAAGCATTAAAAAGCATTTAATCATAACGTCATGTAAGAAAAGTCTCTATTATTACGGATTTAATTAATTTATGGTGTACTTTATATATATATATATAGGTATATAATTAAGTTCCAACTTTTATAGTATCGGCGAACCATTTGCAAAGGTGAAAATCACTTACCTTTCAGCAAATTGTTCGGAAAATAAAGGATCCATTACGACAGCAAATCACAATGCCAAGCAACAGATGATTAATTTGCAATCATTAAAAAACAAAACAAACAGCCTCCCCACTTCGCGTAAATATCAAACAGCCGCGCACTTCACTTTCCAAAGTTCAAATAAAATGATTGCAAAGCAGAACAGAGGAGGGAAAATAAGTAATAGAATAAAAGAGGAAATTATTGAGGCGAATTGAAATGTGTTTTTAATGCGTTAGGTCATCTAGATGTCAAGATTATTAATGAAATAAGAATTTCGTTTCTTAACTAGATAATTCTCATTTCCTCCATAATGGCACTCTGGTGAAAAATTTCCCAAAGTTTATGGATTGTGCATGTGATGAAGGGACATAGACGATCGATTGGCTTGGCGGCAGGAACCAGCAACAGTGATGTGTAGGGCGCTGCCATACTCTTACGATTATTTTTAATCTATTTAGTTTCAAATAACATTTAATGCTTTCTTATTTTAGAGAATTTACAATTAATAAATGTTAGCTCGTAAAGAAAAGCATAACTAACATGATTTCTGTAATTATAAACACACTTTCCATCAATTTCATTTATACAGCGAAGAAGTTATTAAGAAGTCAACAGAATCTTTGCCATTCGCAATGCATTTTCTTTAAAAACAAATCGCCACTTTCATTAAAAAAAATTGCAATTTCTATAATAGTTCTGATTTTGATTTGAATATATTTGTATGAGATTTGACCCAAAAAATAATAGTCTCCAACTCAAAATAAAACTGCAACCAATATTTTATGTTGCAGTGACAGGATTTTAGGAACTCTCTAGAGTGTAAACTAATATTAAAAGTAATTTTCATTTAACGTATTAAAAAAAATTACACAACTAGCAACTGTGACAAGCAGCGGTTTGTAATGTTTGAATTATACTCGGTACACATAACGTAATAATGAACTGTCAAAATTTAAAACTGAAAATATCAGAGTGATCTTTGATGTTAATTCAGCCAGGTCATTTGTGTATAGGATTTAAAGATTCCATTTTTTAACAAATCATTAATTCCAAGCACCTATATCTGTATTCTTCTGACAAAATGACACTCTATCGATGAAAATTCGTTGCCTTGTAATATGCTTTAATATGTGCAGATTACAGAAGAAAACAAACTAACGACGGCGTTCCATTTGTACTTTCTTACGGTTACGTCAATGAATAATCTTTTCTCTAATTCTATTTTAATGTAGCAATACACATTGTTTAAATACTGAGTGTGCGCTAAAAAAATTCGGGCAACTCTCTTCCACGATTTTTATGTAAATGAAAATTTCATTTTCCATTCTTTCATAGCATTTATAAATAATTTTAGATAATAATAATTATTTTTATGTTATATAATATATTCTTTACTTAGTTCACTCTTATAAACATTTCTTATATATAAATGGCAAAGGCTCTAAAAGGGAAAACAAAGAATTCTGACATTTTGTTAAGTGGCAAGTAGTTCCAACCTTCCACAATAATCTAATAAAAAAAAAAAACAAAAAAATTTCTTGCACACACGAATTTTCAAACAAATTTTGCAGTTTAATATTGAGACCAATAGTGAATTAAAAACAAGTAAAAACGCTACAATTGGTTAGACCAATTCTAATGATACCCTCTAGGTCTAGATGAATACCCGTATGTAATTTCATATGGGTGTTCATCAATCTATGTAAATTTGATTTTTGAACTGCTTTTTCACATATACATATTTCTAGAACCGTTCGTCGGACTGTAAAAATGGTTATAATCAATTTCATAGAATTTCATATTTAGAAGAATTTTTCAATACAATACAAACGAGCAGGACGGACCGTTTTCGCATTATACGAAAAAAATATAAATTTCTATATGGTAACACAAAAAAAAATTTAGCATATTTGTGAAATTATGCTTACTGTGTTTATAAAAACGCCGTGTACAAAAGTTCAAGTCTCTACGTTGATGCGTTCCCATCTGAACTAGTGAAAATTTCAAATATCCAAATATCCAAAATATCGTTTTCGTCAGGATAGACTGCTGTTTCAATTTCTTCATCTATGTCAATATAGTCCATGTGTAGAGGAAATCCAATGGTTCTTGAATTCCTACAACGTATGGAGAGGTCGAAAACTACTAGTAGATTAAAACTCGTCGTGTTCGATTTTAACTCTAAATTTTATTCGACTAGTACACTTAATTTATATACAAAAAATGATGACAATTAGAAAATAAATTAAGAATGCATTACAAAAATATTGGAACATGAAAAACAAATTATTAAGAAATTCTCGTAATTAAAGAAATGCATATGCGCATTATGTTGCATCACACTAAATTCATCGCCCATGCTATATGTAGGTTAACAAAGAATGCACGCGGAAATGTAAACAAAAAATGCAATTGATTATTGTGATTGCGAGTGAAGTTTGAATTGCTGACCTTGTTATTGGCACTGGTAAATGAATTTAGCGTGAAATTTTTACATATTGAACTAAAAAATGTAAAAGTTATTGTTCAGCACTGAACATGCTGGGGCCCGCCAGAACGTATGACTTTGTTGAACTGTTGCTGAAGTGACTCATGCTGAACAGCAGGTTCCTCATAGATGGAATTTGGTTTGTCCCCTTTGTGACAGCACTGTAGAAGTGACTTGACCTTGGTCCAGTATCTCCAAACTAGTAGTAATAGGATGAATAGTAATACTGTCGTTGTCGCCGCAACGGTGTGTAGAACAAGAGCCTTCTTGAGTATTATTGGATTAAGATTTGGTTCTACAGTGAATTCCATGAACTGCTTATTGGAGGGAATCAATAGTCCAGGTTGCATCAGAGCAGGAGGCTTGTTGAAGTTTAATTTTATCGAATCTGGTACCACTTCCTTCATATGGCTGGAGACAACTTCTATGTTCTGGTCCAAGTTTGTCTTCAAGATTATTTCCTTTGTTTTCAGATAGCACTCATCTCGAAGGCGAATAACTCCAGTATTGTTTAATAACAGTTCTCTTCTCGAGCCTTTACAGATAATTGCAGCAACCTTGGTCTCATTGGTTGTGTACAACCAGGTGTTTCTTGTCATTAAGGCCTTCCAGACTATTCCTGTTAAGCTTATCTGGTTCATTTGACATGTTGTTCTTGGATGACGATTATAAATCTCGTCGATTATACATGATGGACTGTCAGCAATGCTATAGACGATGGCTGGCGTGCAGAGATAAGTCTTTTGTTGGCTGATTGCGCAGGCCTTCAGCTGTGTTTCTTCTAGAGAAAAGTAAGTTTGGTGGTCAAAACTTACGGCCAGTGTATTTAGTTTTACGTCAGCTATAGCAAATGTGTTGATTGTAGTCATGAAAGGAGTGGGTGTTACATGAATTAAGTCGTACCTGTTTGTTTCGACAATATTCAGATACCCGAACAAGATTATGCTATCATTTACTTGTTTCACATCAAGTTGTACTTGTGGTGTTGATAGTATTTGGAGATTGGTTCCAATATTATGCGAGACATTTTGAATTAAAAGACCAATGTCATGTGGGCTCACAAAATCAAATAAATGTCCGTGGTTATGGAGTGCGTTTAACCAGGTTTGATATTTTTCTTGTAGGTCGCTGTAGTAATCTTCAGTACTGATAAATGTAGCGAGTACTTCAATGGCGATTCTGTTATGATCTGCGGTGGAATACCAGGTAGCCATTTCTTTAACAGAAGAAATTACTTGAGTTAATCGGGCGTCAAAGTTTCTTAGTTTCTCAGATATGAGAAATGCGGATTGATTAATTTTCGTGGATAAAAGAAGCATCTGTTGATTGGTTGAATGCAAAAGATTGTGCTGATTCTCTTGCAAAAGCTCAATATCAGTATATACTTGATCATTTACTCCAAAGATGCTGGTTAAAAGACTGCCAAGTATACCCCTCTTAGATCTGCCCTTCGGCTCCGTTGTACTGATAACTTCTTTTAAGGTCTTAAAGAGATGATTTCTTCTTGAGGATACACGTTCAAACAGTGTTTGGCAGTGCGTCATTTTTGTGAGCTCTCTTGTTTGTTCACACATATCTTTTATCTGGTTCCAAGTATTATCAATGTTTTTCTGATCAGTGATTATTTCTGCTTTAGAAAGTGCGACCTGTAGGCGAAGGTTCCCACGTTTAATTTGTGCGTGCCCCAAGTTCTCCAGAAAGAGCCCCGGCTTGGGCTGGAATATTTCATAGTCTTGGGCGAAAACTATCGTTAACCAATAAAGTAGAGACAAGGTTGTAAGCAGCAGGTTCTGTGCCCAGGTGCAAGGCGCAATGGTGGGTTTCCTTTTCCTTTTTGGTTCTGTGGATGAAATTTTATCGAAATGATTGGGCTGGGACCACAATTTTGGCTCTGACTGCAGAATGGAGCAGGATTTTCGTTTCTTGTTATTTTTATTTGGAGCAGACTCAAGACTTCTTGACACTGTATTTATTCTCGCCTCTGATTTAGTTACTAAAGTAGTCATTGTCGTGATTGAATTTTGAGCTTCGCTTGTGTCTTCTGAATTTAGTATGGAAATAGGTAGTTGACAGATCTTGTGAATAGGCCGTTTCTTAATACAGTTTTTGTATTGCACCGAAACAATTCGAACTACGCCATCATCTCCCGGATGTAATTGGGTAATTCGCCCTAGTGGCCACCTCTGTGGTGGTAAAGTATCTTCTTTTACCAAGACCAATTCTCCGATCACTGGATTTTTCCCTAACGTCTTCCATTTGCTTCTCTGCTGAAGCAACGATAGGTATTCTTGAGACCAGCGCTTCCAGATATCTTGATGCAGTTTCGTGACTAACTTCCATCTCTGATGAAGTTCTTGTGTAGCTACTTCAGATTGTGGTGGTGCTATGAGCGGTCGTCCAATCAGAAAGTGCCCTGGCGTCAACGGTTCCAAGTCTAAGGGATCGCTGGAATGTTGCCCTATTGGTCGTGAATTCAAGCAGGCTTCTACTTGGCACAGTACTGTGCTGAATTCTTCATACGTTAGCAGCGTTTCTCCTAGAACTCTTTTTAGATGTCCCTTCACTGATTTTACTCCAGCCTCCCATAATCCTCCAATATGAGGACTAGCTGCGGGAATAAACTTCCAGTCAGTGCCATCATTAGCTGTGGTCTCTGCCGCTTGCTTTGTAGATCGGTTGATTGCTAATTGTAGCTCCTTATCCATCTTGTTTCTGGCACCGACGAAGTTGGTGCCATTGTCACTAAATATTTGCTTGCAGGTTCCCCGGCGAGAAAGAAACCTTTTATAAGCCGCTAAAAATGCATCAGTGGTGAGGTCGGTGACTAATTCCAGGTGGACTGCCTTTGTTACTAAACAAATGAACAAGGCAATGTATCCTTTATTGGTTTTAATTCCTCTGCCTTTTGATGCTTTTGTGAGAAATGGACCAGCATAATCGATACCACAGTGGGAAAATGGCGGCGACGGAATGATTCGGGCTTGCGGTAAACTACCCATGAGTGGAGTATTACTGTTTTGACGAAATCTTGCACACCTTATGCACTTATGATTCCTTCCTTGGACTACTCTTTTCCCATCAATGATCCAGAAGTTCATCCTTATGTAATTTAATGTTAATTGTGTACCACCGTGTAACGTTTGCTGATGTGCATGATCTATAATTATATTTGTTATATGGTGTTTTTGTGGTAAAAGTATTTGGTGCTTGGCATCCATTGGCAGTAGAGAATTCTTTATTCTGCCGCCTACTCGCAAAATTCCCTCATTATCAAAAAATGGATTAAGCGAAAGAAGTTTACTTGTCTTTCTTATTGGTTTGTTTTTGCTCATTGCTTCTACTTCATCCGAAAATTCCTGCAACTGCACAATTTTGATGATGCGATTCTTGGCTTCAAGGAGTTCATCAGAAGATAGATGTGCAAGATTTCTTTGTGTTATGGACTTCTTACAATTTTTGATGAACCTGAGACTATAAGCTATAATCCTTATTTGTTTTGTGTATGTTGAGCAGGTAAAGATTTCTTCTGTCTGAATTGTTGCTTTTAATGCCATGACTTGCGTTTTCACTTCTTTATCAGTAACTATATTTAGCTTGTTGGATGGCCATGCATTGGGTGTTTGACTGAGCCAGAGTGGCCCTCTCCACCAAAGATCTCGAATTACGAGCTTGGTTGGGCTAATTCCCCTCGAGGCAATGTCCGCAGGATTTTGATCTGATCTCACATGTCTCCATATGGCCTTGTCAAAGTTATTATGTATTTCGGAAACCCTGTTTGCTACAAACTGCTGCCAGGTATTCGGACTCTTTGCAATCCATGCCAATGTGATTTCAGAATCGCACCAAGCGAATACTTCCGGTGATTCGATATCCAAAGATGTGATGGTTGATTTTAACAATTGTGTTAACAGGACAGCACCACAGAGCTCTAGTCGTGGTATTGTAACTTTTAGTTTTAAGGGCGCCACCTTGGTTCGTGCTGCTAGTAGCGTTATATGCACCTTCCCCAGAGAATCTGTTATTCGGGAGTATACTACGGCCGCATATGCTTTTTCGGAGGCGTCGCAGAAGCCGTGGAGCTGAATATGTTGCCCAGGTTGGTATTTGATCCACCGCGGAATTCTAATTTGTTGTAAATTTTTTAGATCTGCTTCGAGTTGCCTCCAAGAGTTTGTTATTTCTGTGGGTGGAATTTGGTCCCAGTCTATCCCAGCCTTCCATAATGATTGCATGAGGAGTTTAGCTGTTATTGTTACTGGTGAAAGGTACCCGAGGGGGTCAAATATTGCTGCAATTTTTGATAGTAAAGTCCGTTTGGTTAGTTTTGTAACCTCTTCCTCTGTTTTCAGCTGGAAGAAAAGTTCATCCTTTTTGGGATTCCAGTGTATTCCCAGTGTTTTTATGGCATTTTCTTCACCAATTTCTAGAATTCCCTTTTCGATAATCTCCTCAGGAATGTTTCTTAATAATTCCTCATTGTTTGAGGTCCATTTCCGAAGATTGAATCCTCCTTTGTTTAGGAGCACAATTATTTGACTTTGCAGTTCCTTGGCTTCTGATACAGTATTCGCTCCTGACAGCATGTCGTCTACATAAAAATCTGTCATTAGCACTCTTTTTCCGACGGGAAGTTGTTCGCCTTCATCTTGAGCAAGCTGCATTAGGACCTTGACTGCAAGATATGTGGCGGGAGCTGTTCCATAAGTAACGGTGTTTAAGACAAACTCTTGAATGCGTTCGTCAGGATTTTTTCGCCATAATATGCGTTGGTAATTTCGGTCTTCTTTTGCCACCATAATCTGCCTGAACATTTTTTCAATGTCTGCAGTAAAAACAAAACGATGCTTCCTCCATCTTAACAGGATTTGACTTAGATCTTGCTGAAGCCTTTTTCCGGTATGAAGGAGATCATTGAGGCTTGACCCAGAATCTGTCTTGCTGGATCCATTAAACACTACCCGTAGTTTTGTAGTTGTACTGTCTCCTTTGAATACTGCGTGATGTGGCAAGTAATACACTTTTCTCTCAGTGTCTTTATAGCTTGTTGTGGGGCTCATGTGTCCCAAGGTTAAATATTCTGTGAGAAATTTGTTGTATTCTGCCATGTCATTAGGATTTTTGCTCAACCTTTTTTCCATTTGTAGCAGGCAAGCAACAGCCTTGTTTTTTGAAAAACCTAATGTCCCTAAATTTTTCCTGAAAGGTAGTCGTACTATATACCGTGCATGTTGGGTTCTTTTATGCGTATTTTCAAAGTGCTGCGTACAATCATCGTTTTCCTGACTGGGTGTGGTATTCTCTATTTCCCAAAATTGTTCCAGTTTCTGGTCTATCTCACTAATTGACAGAAAACTTGAGATTTTGTTAGTTTCCTGAGAGGTATTGGGAATATTTCCAAAGAGGATCCAGCCCAGTTTTGTATTTTGTGCAGTTGGTTGGCCTTGTATAACACCATCCAAAATTATATTTGCATAAACATCAGCTCCAAGAATCAAGTCAACTGGACCTGGTTTATTGAAGTTGGGGTCTGCTAAGACCATACTTCCGTACTTGGTTGAATCAACTTCTGGTATTATTCCATCTGGGAGAAATGAACACAGTTTTTCTAACACCAGTGCTTCTATTCGAAGTAGGGAGTTATTCTTGTATGGCAGTAGTATTTTAATGCTCACTTTGCTGGTGGCTTTTGCAGTTTTCGCATTGTTGACACCCATAATTGTTGTTCTGATTCGCTCTTTAGGTAGTCTTAAATTTTGGACAGATTCCTCAGTGATTAAGGATGCCTGTGATCCAGGATCAATCAGCGCTCTTAGAAGCTCTGTTTGGCCAAATCCATTTGATACTCTTACCATTGCAGTTGGGAGCAATACGCTAGGGATTTTAATCTTGTTGTGTAAAGTTGTAATATCCTCATTTTGCAAACTGAACTGTCTCGTGAGCTCACAAGTTTTCTCTGAGACTGCTGGTTCAGCCTTAAATTTGTTTTTGGCAGTATTATCATTGGCATTGTGCAAGAGCGTATGGTGTTTTTTATTGCAATAGAAGCAGGTTTTGCTGGTTCTGCACCTTTCAAATTTCTTATGTGATAAACAATTTGTGCATAAACCCTTTTTGTTTATAAATGAATTTCTATCTTGCACATTTAATTTTTTGAACTCTACACATTGGAATACACTGTGATCTTTACTGCAGAAAGCACATATATTTTTTGATATAGTAGAAGAGTAAAAAGACTTCTTCTTGTTATAATTTATAGCTTCTGACTTCACTTGTTTTGAACTTTTTATACAGTCTAGGATCTGGAAACGTTTTTCAAGGAAGTTAAGTAGCTCTGTTGTAGTTGGCATTTCCCTGGGATTGGAGAGACTCTCTTCAAACAAACGCAAGCTTTCTGGATCTAATTTCTTCATGGTGATGCAGACAATAATTGGACCCCATTCTCCTGTCCTACAGTTCAAATTATTCAATGCTTCTAAACACTCTTTTAGGGTGTCATGAAGCATTATGATGTCTTCTTGGCACCTGTGCTCTACCCTTTTTAGGTCCATAATGGTGTTTATATAGGTAGTAATAATTTTTCTGTTGTTATTATACCTTGCTTGAATAAGTTGTAGAGCGGTTTTGTAGTTATTATTGCTTAACTGAAGGTGGCTTATAACTTTCCTGGCTTCACCTTCTAGATGGTAAAGAAGGTACTGCATCTTTTCCACTTCGCTTAAGCAGGGGTTTATATGAATGATATTGTTAAACATGTCAATAAACGGTTTCCAAGTTTTATAGTCTCCGTTGAACTTTGGAATCTTCATCGGAGGTAGTTTTGGAAGGTTATTGAGTCTGGCAGCTTCCAAATATGGTAGAGAATGAGTAGTATCCCGAAGACTTGTTTGATTGGGGATTTCTTTAACTGTATCTGAAGAAACGGATGCTGCAATTGTTGGAGGCGGCAGCGATATGTTTGGAAAATTGGCCTTACTGTACTCATTAAGTGCCTGTTGCGCTGTTTGAAAAAATTTTAGCGTTTTCGTGTAAAGATCTTTTATAAAGTAGGGATGTTCTTTATTGAGGGAGATCTTTAATTGCTCGTGGTTCTTATTAAATTCTTCCCAATATGTGTTTAAAGCATCGTTTTTGGAAGTTAGATATTCTGGAGTCTTTCGTGAGGAGCCGTCTTTTGGAATATTTATCGATAGTTTCTCGATATTGTCGGCCAGTTGTTTTTGTAGCTCTAGTAAGTCTTCTGGAGTCATGACTACTGATGGATTAGGCGATAATTACAGGAGATGTCTGGTGCTGTATGGTGTATCCCACAAATACTCAAACTTAATTTGAGTCTGGCTGCTTGAAGTTGAGTGATAGCTCGAGAAGATGTCTGGAACTGTTTGGAGTATATCACAAGCACTCAAACTTAATTTGAGCCTTGCTGGTTTTATTTTAGTGCTATTCTGAAGAAACTTCTTGATCGCTGGCTTGCTATAGCTTCCTCAAAGTGTTCTTTGAGACGCTATGTATAAGTATGTAGTAGAATATTCTGATGATGAACAAAGTTCTTGATCGCTGGCTGGCTGTAGCTCCCTCAAAGTGTTCTTTGAGACGCTATATAGTAGTATACAGTAGAATTTTTCTGATTATGAACAAAGTTCTTGATCGCTGGCTGGCTATAGCTCCCTCAAAGTGTTCTTTGAGACGCTATATAGTAGTATACAGTAGAATTTTTCTGATGATGAACAAAGTTCTTGATCGCTGGCTGGCTATAGCTCCCTCAAATGTAAATGAAATGTAAACAAAAAATGCAATTGATTATTGTGATTGCGAGTGAAGTTTGAATTGCTGACCTTGTTATTGGCACTGGTAAATGAATTTAGCGTGAAATTTTTACATATTGAACTAAAAAATGTAAAAGTTATTGTTCAGCACTGAACAGTCCATGTAACTTACGTCTGATGAAGAAGTTGTCCTGCGAGTGTTCCATTCATCACAAAAAGGAAGAAAGTCTTCCTTACATTGGGGCAAATAGAAACATTACGCAAGTCACACAGAGGAATTAAGTCATCTTCGTTCCATTCAAAATATCACCAAAACAACATTTTTTAAAACAATTGACAATAGTATTTTGGGAAACATCTACAGACCGTGCAGTGGAAGCTTCCCGAACACATGAAAATTTGGGATTCCCCGAATTCATCTTACGAAATTGGTCTTTGATAGGGTTGGCTTTTCACGTTTTGTTCAAGTTATAGAAAATTTATATTATGGAAATTCAAGATAGGGAACAGTTTTGAAAAGAAAAATATTCCTTAAAGCTACTGCCAAATGAATGGTTGGCATTCTTACTGATAGGGGCGATACCTATCGAACATATCCTCCCTTTTATGAATTCCGGCACACGGTTGTTTAAGCGTAATTCCAGGTCGAGCTCCAATCTACCGCTGTAGGAAGATGTCAACGCTCATTCATTTTCATAATTCAACGTTGAGTGATCCCACACTCGTCTAGGGTATTGTACTTTGTCCGCATTTGGGCGTCAACCACAGCCACCACATTACTCTGTGAAGGCTTTCACCAACGTTGGAATAGAGCATGTTCGATGGGCAACAAAACCAGTGGTACCAGAAAAACCTTCGGTCAGACTTTGTTGGCGACGCTACCTACTTCAGTTGGGCTTCATGCAAGCCTGGGACTGATGGCCCTCTCATTTCTAGACTCCGTATATTTCTCAAAACTGACAGCAGCCCAAGCATCTCTTGTCTAGCATACCTCTTCCTTATCTGTATGAAATTTTATTTTACATATTCACACATGAACAAATGCTGCTTTCTAAAGCTTGGTATCTTACTGATACCATGCCCTCCACAAGCTCTTTCAATGCACAAATCCCGAAATTCTTCATACATAGAATAGTCACACAATGCACGCACCCAGCTATATCCACACATAGATTACTCACTTTCACATAGGCCCTTATTATGCCAGAAAGCATTTAACGAAACATGGACAGTTAAAAGAAAACCCATATTCAGATTTAAGTCAAAGTCAGGATATACCTCAAAGTATACCTGCCTTATGAATCCAAAACTTTCTCTTCCTTTTCCACAATCACTTCATCTGGCTTGCCATCGGTCCATATTACACTGCTTTAGAGCATTGTCCTTCCCTTTCCTATTGAGACCTTCGATCTCTCCATTCGACACCGAGTCATAGCCTTTCAGGACAATGACCCTTTTAATCCTGAAGGATAAGCTCCTGTCTATCGCTACCAGATCAAGCAGGGCTTCACCCATTAGGACCTCTAGAGGTTCTGTCGAAACCGTACGGCACGCAGCCATACACGTCACCACCATAGCTCGCTGACATGAGAGAATTTTTGCTCTACCTGACACAGTCATGATGCCTTTATACCAGACTGATGCCGCATAGGTTACACAAACATCAAATAAACCCTCATATATTATACTGGTAGCTCTTCTGATTAGACCACAATAACTCGACGGAGCTGACCTACTAAGCTTACTGCTTCTTAAGTTCAACAAGGTGACAGTCAAATCCTCTCAACCATATTTATCCCCAAGTAATTAAGGTGGGTCGTATATTTGAGGGGCTGCGAACCCTTATTCTCACCCTTTCGAGACGACTCAATCTTGTTGTACAATCAAATATATATGAAATAATATCAAATATTAAATAAAATAAGAAATGCTTATTTCTTTTTGATACTTCCTTTATAGGTAGCACCGCCACCATAGCAATTTGAAATTGGAATTCGACTCGCAAAACATGGTAAGATTCGATTACTTTCGAAGTTCTTTCATAAGTCGACCGCATAATGAATCCCGAGTCTGTATTGTTGCCAGCAATAAATGATTCATGTGTCTGCGTATGTAGAAGGATTAAAATGAGGTTGACAATATGAAGATGTCCGTGCATTATCGGATATGTGAGAGTTTTTATTTTCTGCATCTAAAAGATATCTACTTACCTTAACCCATTTAATGTTCTAAATAAAAAGAATCTGTTAGCACCGTTAAGTCATTATGTAAATATTTAATTTAAATTTACGCAACGTGTGTTCCATGATAGCCCGTACTGTTACGTAAATTGATTTAAAATCGATAAGCGTTTACAAGTTGCACTTAAGAGGCGTTCGCTTTTACACCCTCGAATGGCGTAGGTACCCACTATGTAGTTGGTAATAAAATCACTACAGCTAGCATCAACCAAGGTTGTAATTAACATGCCAAAATGCAATAAATGCCAAACAAATGGGGCAAATTGATGGGAAGCACGCAAACATGAAATCCCGTTGGAACGCGTATGGCGGTATAAAGAATATGATTATACCTCAGCCGTAAGTAGTTATGTAAGCGTGCGCATGTTTCATATTTACTGCAATTTTTGCAATCCATTTAATTTAGAGTTCCTTTTCAAGTATAGGAGGAAGTCATAGAAAACCATGTTCAAATTGTTACAACCCGGGTAAATGAAGGAACACAAATTTTTTTTGTATCCACAGTCCTCTGGAGGGTGTGCTTGCTAAAGGATAGATGGAAGCTCTGTTGAATATTTTAATGGAAGACTCGGTATACATTCATGTATAGGAGCATAGATGGCGAAAGAACTAGATGTGGCATGCAATTCTAGATCAAAGTACGCAAATTTTATAAGTCTGGTTGTACATTCCGGAATGGACCACAATATTTGAAATGATGGATGCGTTGAGTGATTCATATTTCCTCGACTACGTCGTGTTAAGAAGGTCGATCAAATGAATACAAGTGTATATAAAGCCAGATTTATGCTCTCAATATGCTCTGAAACATGTTATGGTCCATTCCGGCATGAATCACTCATTTCACACTCTGTATTATGCTCTGGCATACCATGCGATATCTAGAACTTAAGCAAACTATGATACTGACATTCCGAGTAAGTTCGCTGAATGAAGAGGAGGCAAATTATAAAAGCAAGTGTTTTTATTTCACAAAATAAAATAAAATAAAATATCTTTAAATAATTGGATAATCTATGGATTATTGCGATGGCAGGTTTTTGTTCTGGGTGTGAAATTATGTATCAAGCCAAAATACGTGTTTACAAAGGTCCCTCCAACACTAGAACTAAATTAAGAAAATTTGTAAAATATTTTATTAATATTTATTTTACATAACAAGATCTAGGTGCAGACAAGTGCAAAGGAATTCCTATCGGATTTTCTCCGGTTGTCAACGTAATCCAACCAGCGTCAAGTTTCCGCTATAAAGCTAAACAAAAGCGTTTCTGGAAAGACTTGCCGCATCCATTGTAACAAGATAGATTTATCAATTCCTGATAAAACGTGGCTAAGGAAGACCTAGAAGAGACATTCCTTTTGGCTAACGATAACTTACGTACCCTAGATATGCTGATCAGGACTTCGCATCGTTGTCCTTTGACGTCGATTGTATTGACGTACACTAGTAAACCTAGACGATATCACCGAGCGACTCGTCTAAAATTTCATTTCAAAATATTATTTCTATCTTTTATTCCCGACTTTAAATAGTATGTAGTATAAGTAAGATCCGACTCGATGAGACTTATTACTACATACTTAGGTAGCAGAACACTCTCTATTTAAAAAAAAAAACAACCCAAAAGAAACAGTGGGCAAGAGATTTCTAATTAAATTTCTAAGGGGTGGTGTTCTCTTTTTATACCACTTTATATATACTCCTGCATTGTATTGTATTTTAGGGATGTGCCCAAGTTGCACCTCCGATAATAAACAGATACAAAATATCATCCTTGAAATATTCTTCGTACACTTCCCATGCTGATTTTTTACATTTCAATATGAGCATGGAGATTTTTGCAGATTACATAGGCTCCGAAAGCTGCTTCTTGTTTAAACGGGCATCCTCTAGTACAAGCTCCTTAATTTGTCTTACTTTTTTTACTTGTGCTGCTTCGATAGGATAATAGTCTTGAGCGGGGGTTGTTTTCAAAGCTAAAAGTCTCCGAAAACAGATAACTTCTATTCCAATCCTTTTGCGACGTATTTTCTTATTTTGCTAGTAATTTGACAGTTCGATATGCTTGACGGCTCCATACCTGACTGCTACATGCTTGACGACTTCATGCTTGACGATTGACTTGCTAGTTAGGCGATATCCCCGACTCAAAATGCTTCATCTTCATTGTGAGTGTCAGTGAAGTTATTCTGAATCCGGATGTCTTTTCTCCCCTCCAATGATAAGTCTTCATGTTGATATCCTCTGCGTATTTGGGGATTTTCTTTGGCCTTCCGATCGGTGTTGTCATTATTTTTCTCCCTAGTTGATTGTTGTCCTATGGTTCCGCTATAATTTCTTGTTCCGTTTTATTCTATTATAGTGCTATTGCACTATGTTAGTCACAGCTTTTTGTTTTATTCCGTTAGTTTAGTTAGTTGAGGATATAGAAAATGTTGGTATGAACAATTCTTAAGTATTGCATTCAGACTGTCAGAAACTACCCTAGTATACATGATTTGATGATTTCTTCGATGATTTCATCATGAGTCCTTAGAAGAAGGTAATGATGTAACCTGATCTGCACCCGGGACTGTACTCATTATATATTTCCCTTCAATATAATGAGCTTTTTGGTGAGCAATTCCATAAGCTGTTACATTATTTTCTTGTTGAGATAACGACAGGACTCACTGATACACTCATCTGTCGATTCATGATGAAATAATGGAAATGGTCATTACTTTTATCATCAATAAACTCAATTTGATGACATTGATATATGAATTAGTACATTTATAATATCACACGATCAGTTTATTTTACATGATCTGGTTTTGCATACAGTTTCGATTTTGATGACCAGTGATAGCTCAGCCGATAGAAGGAGGATTTTTTTAAATTATTCTTAGAGAACGAACCGTACAAGGAGGCGATGAAGAACCAGAGAGAAAATCATTTTGACCTATGTAAATATTTATACCTATTCAAAATTATATGTGCTTTCACGTTACATAATTCACTTCCCAGCATTTTACACAACTTTCTTAAACAAATGGTATTTTCAAATACGCGTCAAAAGTAAAAACTTAACAGTGTTTTGTGTTGTATATTCATCATACTTTCGTGGAAATACACATGAATTTTTAATATGAAAACCGTCATGGTATGCACATCGGAAGTCTCATCACAACTTATCAGAAAACGGGTGACCCAAAACCCTCGAGAATACTTCACAAGCCATGAAACAGACTCCCTCCCTACCACATGTAAGGCCCAACGGACTCCTTACATTCTAAAATATTTGCCGTGTTCTTATGTAAAACTGACAAAAGTTTGATTTGAATAGCTCCTCCGCCCTAAACTACTATTCATACAGAAAAATGGTGTTGTAATAATCTTAACCTTGCTTTCTTATCTTCCAAAACGTAATAAAATTTTCATACCTTTCCTAACAAAATTTTTTAAAAAACTTTATCTGAACCAAATGACTACGATTCTTCAAATAAAAAATCTCAGCTGAGTAATCATTGTAATGTCGCTGTGCCGTCATGGTATGCCGTGTAGCTGCCTACAGATTCGGACTCCGGCTGCACATACACACATGCAATTATCACTGAGCTGAGAGGTATTGAGCGTTAAATGGTAAGGTTACTTTGTAATCAAAACTATTTTATTATTTTGTTAAGTAAGGTATATAGGAAGTGTAGCCCTTGGGAAGATAAGGTATCAAGCTGTAAATTACTAGAAGACTGTTTTCCTATATGGATAGTAGTTTAGGCTCTGTGGCATACATAAAGCCAATGTTTAGCACTTTTCCATAAGTATCAATATAGAACATTTTAGAAAACGGACTCCGAACGCACACATCTAGATTTCTGTTTCATGGCTTGGGAAGTATTCTCGAGGGTTTTGGGTGACCGCATTGAAAAGCAGAGAAATTTACACATATATGCGCAGTTTCCAGATGCAAAAGCGCTAGTTTACATAAGATTCCCCCCAAGAGAGGTAAAGAGTTTTCTAAACGGATGAGCATTTTTTATCGGGGCAGATTATCATTACCCTCGATTTTTCTTTATCGTTGAAAAATGTTAATTTTCCGTTTAATAAATACATATAAGAAGTATCAGACTTAGTTATAAGTATCCATGAAAAGTAGCTAAAACCTTCAAGTATAATTTTTTTAATTTTTTAATATTGTTTAATAGCTCTCATCTTTTAACCCAACCACTCTGTAATTTTATCGACCTGCCCTCGTAACATAACATTTTTGGGTTCGGAATACCTTGACATTGTAATAAAAAATATTGTACATATAATCCCACTATATTTTCGTGAATCCTAAACATGACGATGGTTCTTATTTGTATAGCTATTATAGTACTATTTCCCGAAACTTCGGTTCCTCAACCATTTATAAATACACACAATAATTCATATAAATAATTTCAAACCGAAACAGCCTTCTAGAAACACATGATATGAACTTTGTATGTGACAATTATGTTGGTCACGTATCAACCTTGTAAGTAGTTTCAAACATAAAATTCTGGTATGTGGTACACCAGCACGGGCACGTAAACTAGATACAACGACATCCTACATATTTAGTTCAGATGAAGAAAACTTTCACTATGGAGGACACTGTTGGACATTTTTATGGCGACACTCACATAACCGAAATAATCCTGTTCTCATCTTGCATTTCAAAGTTTGTCCAGTGAATTTATCTTCGTTTTGTCACACCATTACTCGAGAGAAATTAAGTTGGGTTTTTACGCAGAACATTTTTCCGGAAAAAATGACGTTTATATAATTCAAAAGACTTAAAAATTTTCTCCTCAGATGACATTTTTGTGTAGTGTGGTGATGATAAAAGCTACAGTAATATCTAAACGAACAGACAAATGGCAAGTTTTAACTTCATTTCAGTAGTATCCTTTGTGCTAAGTTCCTTTTATTTGTTGTTGTCGAAGTTGACAGAACAACGAAAGTTGATTCATTGTTCCTTCCATTACAGTGGTTAGGCAAAAGATAGTCTTTTTAAGAGTCCGATTATTGCTCTTGTGGTTAGATCGCAAACCTAACTGAAATAGCTAAGTCTTTCTCCAGTGATTTCCGACTTTGAGACATTAAACCTGCGAGCGCTGTCTGCTTAGAAGTTTCATCTTCTTATCCGTGACTGTATTTTTAAAAATCCTGAACGACTTTTTTCTAAGACCAATTACTTAGCACGACTGAAAAGGGAGGGAGAATATGTATTCCTTTGCCTGCCTTTACCCCATAGGAGATTCAATTGCCTGTTTTCCATTTATACAGTTCCCCCTATAGTGGACTGTTTGATAACCCAAATATCGGGTAGTGAGCAGTATATAAACTGGCGGCTCCCTCTTTAGCCAGTTCAGTTTAACGTCCACTCCCAGTGCCGGACTGGCAGTATGGGCGATCGGGCGATAGCCCGATGGGCCGGTGGTCGTTAGGCCGGTAATCTCCATGTTAACGCGACCACACTTATTTATCACGTATATTCTGGACGAATGTTGCGGTTGCGGTGAGAGGAAAGGTATAAAATGGAAAAAGTACTTTATTGCTTAACCTAAAAGCCGAATATAATAAAGCTAATTGGCCCACGGCAACGAGGCCTTCTGAGTTAAAAATACTCAGAAATATCCCACAACTTATAAACACTGACAGGACGCGGAGCCACTTGGCCAAGATAGCATTATATATTTTTTTATAAATTCTGCATTCTTGTAGCTTCAAATGCATACATTTTTTTTTTGTAAAACAGTTTACATTATTTTTTGCATCATTTTTATTTCGAAAAACGTACGGAAAATGTGTTTTTTATCAAAAAGGTGCAACAAAGCTTCCAAAGGTTTGCAATATCTATTCTAATTCTAAATTGAAGAACAAATATAAAAAGCTGTAATTGTAAATTCCAAGTATAAGTACCAGTACAGTACCAATACCTGGATTTGAAAATTTTTAAGTACAAGTCCCGGTACTGGTACTTAACAAAATTTCAAGTACAAGTCCCGATACTGGTACTTTAAAATTTTTCAAGTACAGGTCCAGGTACTGGTACTGATACTAATAATTAAGTACCAATGTACTTAAGTACTTTACAGGTCTGGTCTTGACCCATTGTAGATCAAATGTAATTTTTTATTAACTTCAATTTTCTGAAACTTCATTCACATGAAGCATTGGCAATGTTACAAAAACTCTGAACGCGATATCGACACTTACATGAAATTCTTGGAGGCTATAGTCGTGAATTTATTGAAACATATCCAAAATCTGTTTTTCTCAGACTATCGGCGTACATTTTGCTAAGAAGATCACCAGAAAGGAATCCAAAATCTTCTGAAACATGTTTCAACATTTCATAGCTCATCGTCAGTTAGAATAAATGAACATCAATGGATTCAAAAATTGGTGTACGAACGTCTTGTTTTATGACAATATTGGGATCACTTATCATTTTGTGATTCAAAAAGTTCGAGTCGCTTCTTTTTTCTTGTTTCTTTAAGGTTTGCTGGTATAACCATATTTTCAGCAAATTTTGTAGCAATGGCAAAAATTTCTTCCATGTTATGATCATGAACCGACCTCAGCCTGGTCAAGCGAGTAAATTCAAATCGAGAGCAAAAACTTTCTGTAACAGTTAAAACCCAAATATAATTTATATTTGTCAAAGGCAAATGTTGTTAATATTATTTTTTTTCGCCTGCAATAATCTTTTTTTTTTAACGGGCGGCGCTCCTCCGGTTAAACGTCTGCCTCACTTGCCTTACTGTAGTTACAGCTGTGTAAGTAAAAATTGTTGATTTCTCGGATGGCAGCACACAGAGAAGCCCTGTTTTAGTTTTAATTTTAAGTCTGAAAGGGCCAACCGCTCTTACATTTATTCTGTGTATACATATTTCCTGTATAAATTTCTTTCCTTTTTTTCTTCGTATTCAATTCAATATTCATAGAAAACGTTGTCTTGCTCTCCTTGTGCTCATTTTTGAAGACCCATGGGGCTGGTTTATCATTATTTGCCCGGGCTGATTTGAAGACCCAGTCCGACCCTGTCCACTCCTTTTACATTACAGTCCACTCCTTCGTGTCCAGAAATCCAAAGCAAAGCTACGTTGCTTTGTTGTCCTTTGTCAGTAGATGAAGTTTCGAGTAGCAGCTTCAGACTATTTTCGACTCAATGTTTTGAGAGGACAGAACCAGGAGCGCAGCTTGACAATCTGAACAAATGTAGATGTTGGATTTCTTGCAGCCCCTGTTTAGGCTTTCCTCCGTCTGAAAATGGAATGTGAGACAACAAGTGGAATGAAGGGTTCTACAGATATCACGACTCGATAGATAACAGCATATACTCGTATATAATAGTTAATCGGGATACCTGTTGCATTGCGAGGCAATTATGGTCTATGTGCAATAGCAGGAAAACAACGGAGCTTCGTAGGGGGAGCAAAGCTAACATTGAAAATAGTAGAGGTGTTAACGACCGATGCTAGGATTTTGGGTCTGGTATCAAACTATTTCTGGCATAAGGTTACTAAGGAAATCGACTCAGTTCGACATGTGCCTTGTGGATCTCCTCCTCTAGTTATCAAAAGAAGTGGACTACTTGGTGAGATGTACTGCATGGTGAAGAGTTTAGGTGGAAACTCATCGAGAGATTCCTTAGAGTATCAGGGCGTACCTATGGTTATTTTTCGAAGGATAGATTCGCATGAATCGATGGGATAAGTTTAAGGCTAAGTCCTTCTTGGCACCACCTTCTAACCTAACCTAAATTTGGTACCAAAACTGTACTCATTTTACAGCCAGTCGTAGTGGCAAGAGGATTTACGAAGTTTTGATAATGTTGCAATATAAAAATCTTTCAAACTGAATTTTCCCCCTTAAAATCTTACACATTCTGATAGAATCAAGTATTTCCTTCAATCGATAACATATGTACAAGAATGAGATTGTGTATAATTTACCGAAGCACAATGTTACACATTCCTGTAGTATAAGTACTTTAAAAATCTTTGAACACTTATTGTCATAAAGAGAATTTTATATTATAAAGTAGGACCTGCATCGTATGTTAACTAGGCCAATCTATTGCAAGCTTAATTAATACACACTGATTGTGTCTGTGGAGGTGTGCGTGTATACCTTTATGTGGAGGGGTCGAAGAGGTGTACATCGGAACACGCACGAAGCGAGAATACGTCGTAGCGTAACACTAGACGAGATTGTGCAACGTCGGACCACGCAAGATGCAAGAATACGTCGTAGCGTTAGCACGAGGGGAAGTACTGTAACGTCGGACGACGCACGACGCGAGAATACGTCGTAGCGCTAACACTAGAGAAATATGTGTAACGTCGGACCACGGTCGAAGCGAGAATACCTCGGAGCGTTAACAAGGGAGGAAGCTGTGCAACGTCGGACCACGCAAGAAGCGCGAATACCTCGTAGCGTTAACACGAGGGTAAGGATAGAAGGAAATGTACAGCGTCAGACCACGCATGAAGCGAGAATACGTCTTTGCGCTAGCACACGGACGATGTGTCTTGTCGAGCTGCTGGGAGGCAGTTGTCAAATTTCCAACTGGCGGCTGCTTATTTATAGGCCAGCCGCGTGTAGCTCCCTCAACGGTAGTACTGGATATCGGACTTGTTTGAAACTGTGGTACTGGTACTTGCTTCAGATTTCTGGTACCAGCTCGGATTTCTGGTAAGTGCTCGGTACTGTGGTTGAACATCGACTGATTTCTCTGTTCTGATTACCTCCTATTTATATGGTCGCGGACACTGTAATCGCTGTCGACTGGTCTGCCACTCCATTTATTATTTCGTCATTCCACTATGAGTGATCACGTATCACTTGGATGATTTGTTCTGTGGGGAGTAATCATATGAATGACTGTGATTATACAATGTGTATGGCTGTAAAGCGGTCTGGCTGCACATTTTGCTCTTAATACATGTAGGCACCTATGAGTGCGATACTGCGGAGCTTACCCAGTTTATGCCATGCACTGACTTATAACAATGGACTGAGCGTATTGTCATTTTCCTATAGGAAAGCATGGCACAAGTTTTATAGTTCTCTCTTTCGCCCTATGGCAGAGTTGGAGCTACCAACACAAAATATTGCATTTGGGTACATTTGCTTATGCCATTTGATGTTTTTATGTTGGCTACAGATGCAATCACTTCAGAAGGAATAAGGTAAAGATAGTGTTTATCATGCTCCGTCTCTCTTGCCCATAAGCAGGATTCAGTTAAGAATAAATTTTGAAAATTAAAGTCGGAATGAGTTTGATTCCTTATAAACGATTAAAATATCACTTGGACACCAGAAAATACATTTTTTTAATTTAATTCGATTTTCGGGTGTAAAATTTCATCTGATTGGTTGAGTTTTACATGTTTTTTATGTAATCGTTTTAAAGGGTGCTCTAACGGTGATATACAGAAACACAATATTTTTTGTGCCACATGAAATAGCAAATCGCTCAGTCCATTGTTATAAGTCAGTGATGCCATGCATGTAAATTCGTTACATCTCCCCCTTTCTTAAAAAAAAATAAATTAATGAGTTCCCTAGTCTATCTCTATACCTATCGTACTGATTTACTAGATAGGGAATTCATTTTTCCCTTTTTTTCAAAGTTAGTTAATTCATTTTTATTATATAGAAATAAACCTTCCTCTAACGTAACAACTTAAATAATTCCGTGTTCTTTAAAAAAAAAATATATAACAAAATTCAACTTTTCCAAGAAAATAACGCCTATCGTATATAATGCTTCTTTATAGAGCTGTGACTCGAAAATTGATCAATCTGCTTCAAAAGCACCTTCATTAGAAGATACAAAAAAAAAATCTGTAATTTCAGTTCAATGTCTGTATAAACATATGTATAGAAAAGAAGGAACATTCCCGCCAATAAAAAAATACTTTTTTCCATATCCCCCTCCGCTATTCAAGTATGGGTGCGCGACACATACCACGACGGCGGGCACTTCAAACAATCTATATTGGAAAGAACGGTGGGATTGGGGTAGTTTTCCATTTTCTCAATGTCGAATTGATGATTTCTTCTTTTATTGAGAAATGATTTCAAGGCAAGAAAGGAGGGGATTAAATTAAGTAACGTTAAATTGTTCAGATCAATAATTACTTTGCGTCGTGGTATTCTGTGGATGTGTGTTCTGGTGTTGAGGGAGAAGGAGAGGGTGTGTGTAACAGAATGTGCTGTGAATTCTATTTCTATTTTGTTCACAGTTCAGATGAAAGTCAGATGTCTTATCTAACTTCAATTAATGTTTCGTGAGCTGCTGAGTTCTCTTTGTCATAATCTCAGTTCCTTCCTTTCCTCCACACTTGTCGAATTGTTTAATTACAGCCTGATGTTTCCGCCTTTTGAGATTAATTTGGAAAATTTGTTTCCGATACGATTCCAAGCGGGTGCTATGACCTAAATATGAATAAATTTGAGGGGAAATTTTCTTTCTCGCATAATTCATTTAACAAGACTCAAACGCTATTCCGAAGAAATTTAGATATCAATTTTAAAAAATATTTTCACATCATCCAGGGTGAATTATTTCGAATAACTTTTCGAGCTGAAGTTAAGAAGGATCCGCCAGTCGTCGGTTTGAGTGACGTTAAGTTAAAATGGATTTGCAAAGTAATATGACAGTGACAGCAGCTTGTGGTGACATCTTATTACAGGCAGATTATAATTTGATAATATTAGGAATATTTTGTTATTTCACTGCCTTTAGAAGAAATGTTTATAAAGTTCAAATAATTTTACTTTTTTTTTTTTGTGTATGTATATATAAAGGGACTGCACAGAAACAAGTACCCAAGCTTAATTTTATCATTTGCATTATATTAAGTCCCAATTTAGATGGTAGAATTTGAGGTTGACGAGTACGAAATGGCCGTATGACCCTGTTTGTTTTTTCCCGACCAGTGGAAACAAAGAAATAAAATGTATGACTTACGCTGGGAAAGTTTTGAACACGGTTTAGAAAGGTTACAATAGCAGCGTGCTGGACAATTGATTTCAATGACGCAGGACCTCTTAGACGGTTACCAAATGTTTTGATGAGAAGGAGATCTGTTATCACTGCGTATTCCGGTTGAAATTGGAGCGATAAAAATAAGCAAACCGCTGAAGTCTTCCAGGGATGGAGCCAGGAGTTTCTTCACTGCTATTGAATAGGACACCGTTCAGCTATCACCAATAGTGATGTCTTCGAATATCTTCGAAAGCAATATTAAGAGGTAATAGTCACCCAAAATCGACGTAGTGGTATCGAATACTTGGTTTAACCTCAAAAGTAATCAAAGATTGATGCTCTCTGACGCCAATAGTCCAAAAGGATTTATAAATCAGGTGGTTCCAGTGTCCTACGGCAATAGTAACGGCGGAATCCTGAATTAATATGTATGCAACAGCTTGTATTCAGACTATCCGAAGGCAACTTGCCTTGATGTGCTGAGGTTTGCTTCGAGACAGTAAGGGCAGAAATACATCCAGGCCTCGAGTTTTTTTTTCAAAATTTCCAGCACCGGTCTCTAAATGACGCAACACAAAACCATGCTGAGCAGCTAGCCGCAAGGCTTGCTCTCTAAGGCCTACTTCTATGAAAATATTGATAGCAACAAGTCAGTGATATTATTTTGTTTTTAATACACTGAGGCAATGCTTGAAGCGAAGCTGCGAGGAACAATGCGAGATACAAGGTCTGAGGCTTTCTTGGATGCGTTTCTGCATATAGGTTAACAAGCGTATCTAGGTGCCCTTTAGAGGACGAATTCAGTCTGCCCCAATTATAGCCTACCTTGTGGGCTTGAACCAGCAAGTTTGCAGATAATCGGTGCTCTCCGATGTAGCTAAATATAGTAGACGTATTCAATATCGAAGCTGAATCATGTAGATCACCGCTAACGTCCACTAATATTAGTGATCCGTCCGGTTTCAACTGGGGCAGATTAGGGATGGCTTTCTGATAGAATAGTGTTCAGGATTTATAGAAATCTTTATATGAGCAAAATCAACAAAAACTTGCATGCCCACATGTATACACTGACCTAGAAACAATGTGTACCAGAGGTGTAAATTGTAATAACTCCATAGTAAAATGAGACAGCTAGCAACAACTGTATTTATGTAGTACCTACAATACATTCACACATAATAATTATTTTTAAGTAGAAAAACTACATAAACCAATTTGACTTGACTCGATCTCTTTTTTAGTTTGGCAGCGCAACGACCAACTTGGAATTCTATATCCAGTTGACCTATTTCCTAGTATTTTATTTCATATTAACATATCAGATACTCTTTTGGTTGACAATTAAAATAAACGGGTTTTCCAATAAGAGGTGTTATTTTGATATTCAAAGAAAAATGCCATTTTTTGAGATAAATGATGGGATCTTTATTTCATTACAAAGAGGAAGGTATGCCGTTAATAATAGAAAATAACATCAGCCAAATGACCACCACAACCACGCCTACAGGACCATATCCTATTCATCAAATTTTCCATAACCAAATCGCAAAGTGGTTGCCCTATGTCCTCGATAGCCTCATGAATTCCATCTTTGAGGTCTTGAATCGACGCTGGGCTGTTGGCGTAGACCTTCTCTTTCACGTGGCCCCAAAGGAAGAAGTCGCAATGTGTTAAGTCACAAGATCTCGGTGGCCAATTGTGATCACCTCTTCGAGAGATAACACGGTCCGGAAACTTTTCCCGTAAAGATCAATGGTTTCGTTGCTTGTATGGCACGTAGCGCCGTCTTGTTGAAAGTAAACGTTGTCCAGATCAATACCATCCTATTCCGGCCATAAAAAATTATTAATCATCTGTCGATAGCGCAATCCATTCACCGTAACTGTTGCTCCAGCCTCATTTTCGAAAAAGTAAGGTCCAATGACCCCGCGCGACCATAAACCGCAGCAAACAGTCACACGTTGAGGATAGAGAGGGTTTTCAACAATAATTCCTGGGTTTTCGGAGCCCCAGATGCGACAATTTTGCTTGTTGACGAAGCCATCGAGGTGGAAATGGGCCTCATCACTCAAGATGAGTTTTCGATGGAATTCCGGATCATTTTCATGCATTTCAAGGACCCAATCAGCAAAGACTCGACGTTGTTGATGATCTGCCGGCTTGAGTTCTTGTGTTAACTGAACTTTATAAGCCTTAAGACCCAAATCTTTATGCAAAATACAGTGTAATGACGTTTGTGGAATGCCTAATTTAAAAGAACGACGAGGAATGGACAAACCTGGGTTTTCTTCAAAACTTTCGGCTACAGCAGCAATATTCTCGGCTGTTCTTGAGCGACGTGCACGGGTTTTATTCTTCACATCACTAACTTGTCCCGACAGCTCGAATTTTTCTACAAATTTCTGTATTGCGGTCCGACAAGGTGCTTCACGACGACCCAAAAATGTTCGAGTTTTACGAACCGTCTCTGCCACATTTTCACCATTTTTATAGTGAATTTTAATAATTCCAATCCGTTGTTGAATCGTGTATCGTTCCATTTTTATTAATGGTGTAGTTTCTACTTGTGAAATGTTAAAAATGACAGCTCCAAAAGTGACATCTACCGAAATAGCGGGCTAATTAAAATAACACCTCTTATTGGAAAACCCTTTATGTATCGACTGATTAAGGATTTTATTTTGGATAGCGACCTAAGCAAAAGTTATTATTGTGGGTATCGACTGCAATATGAATTTATTACTAACACATAACACGTTATTGTGTGTGTCCAACAGATTCCGACGAAGTTTGAACGAAAGCGCCAAATTCATCTGGATGAAATGTCAGCTATAGAGAAGTTATATAGATAGCCGATTCTGTAAGTACCATTTCTGTAAGTTTTCAAAGAGCGCCGGTAGATGGCGAAAAGTGAGAATAAAAAATTTTATTTTTTTTTTAAATAGGTAAATGACATCCAAACTTCCTAAAATGGATTAAATGGATTAATCCGTAAGTCGTCGAAGAACATTTCGAAATGAATATTCACACAGACATTGTGGCCATCGAAAAAAAAATTAATCCCTTAGAACACCTTAATTGGGGAAATGAGAAATTTTTTCGATATAAGAATTTGAATGACGTTTTGACATTGAATTTATCATCCGATTTTGATGAAAATTTGTCCGAATATTCTACACAGATGGTGGAATAAAAAATTAATTCCTTCATCTCTCGAAAAATGACTTTTTTATATTTTGTATTCTTTGTATATTAATTTAGGATGGTGGGTTACTACTCTGTAACCCGATGTCGTCCGAATATCGAAATAACTTCAAAAAGTCAGAAAAAAGTCTCAATGTCTCAACGAATTTTGAAAATCCGTTGGAATTTAGCAAAGATAAAATGTGTTGGCTGTTCAGTAGCACACCTCTATATGCATCTAAGTTGACAGTACTTTAGCGAATCTCGTAATTTTATTTTGGAAAATTCACCTAAACTAATTAGGATAATAACTTCTGGTTTTTTTGTAGATGAAAGATAACAGATTGTAATTCTGGGAAAAGAAAAGTTGCAAATTTACCCGCAAAATGGTAATTATTGTCGTATGTTTTTCGAAAAAGTGTAAATTTTAACCCCGGGCTCCCCTACATTATGCATTATTTCAGTATGACTCGGCCATCTGGAACTCGCGACTTGCATCACTTTTATTTCTAGTCTAGTATATATAGGGTTTGGATGAATTCAGGGATGACGAGTAGGGACCCCTCTTATTAGCCACTTTTCTCGATGTGGTGCACTACTAATGGATTTCCTTTGAATGTTCATAATAATCAACTGCCATTACTTTTGTACGTAACATATCTCTCAAATGCTTTTCTATACTGTAGATGGAAGCTCATTATCTAGACTTGGCAAAGCTATGGTTTTATGTGCTATTCTCAAAACTCTCTTTTTCTTTAAAGATCACATTGATTACATTATTTGTCTGCTTTGGGTGGGTTTCATTGAAAGATAAACGTCGGTCTAAGGAGCCTGATGGCCACCATATTATAAAGCTTCTTTTTTTTTAATTTTCGTTAGACGGATTCTAGAGTGTCCTAGCCTTGTATTATTGCCATGCTATATGTGGTTTACATCTTTCTATATGATGTCCAGAGAAAATTTCTCAGGCTTACACTACGTGATCTTCCTTGAAGTAACAACCCTGTTAGCTTGCTTTCCTATCTAGACTAGCTGAATCTGATTTCGTTAAGCACACTCGATAAAACATATAACATTTTCGGAATTAGTATAATTTTTAATATTTTTACGGGCGTGATCAACTCACCCGATTTACATAATAACTTTTTGCTGACCATTGCCGTTTTTATATTCCAGGCCATTACACAACGCGATTTTGCTTTTCTTTTACTTGCAAAAGTACGAAATCTAATGCAGTCAAAGAGCGATTTTATTTTGAAAAAGTATACGAAATCGCACTGCTCTAATACATTCAAAGAATTTGATGTCACGGCCTGGACGGCAATGGGCTCGCTCATTTAGAATATTTCTGTAAAAGTCGATGTATGTATATAAATTTTGAATATGGGAAGTGCCATTTTGATCATTCTACTTGTAAATGAGTTTGCTGGAAAAAAAAACCTACATAACTCCATAGAAAATCTCATCCTCTATTTAACTTAAAAAATTTAATCAAAATTTAACATGTCACCTTCCTGCCTATTATTACAATAGGTCTCTTTGCGCATTCATCGCTATTTCCAACCATAGAAGATAAAGCTATGCTCTGCTTCCTCCTTCTTTTAATTATTCATTGCAATATATATGATGCAGAAATGGCCGGAAGAATGAAAGGGTCGAACTATTGGAAAACTTCCTTTACAGCAGCAAAATTTTGCAAGATGCTTATTCACTGTAATTTCAAATAGACGAGTGTGAAGGTAATCTAGTGACCATCAGGGTCACTAAAACTCATTTCCAAGGATGCATCGAAATCTGATGTGGAAATGAGAGATTGAGATTATCTGAGAAAGCCTTATTATACAAGATGCATATAGTTCAAATCAGATGATTACATCAGAACTTTAAGCAAAAGCCTTGACTAATAACAATGCATCCGGCTACTGTTATTCCCTAAAATTTACAATGTATGTCAGTAGAGAGGTGGTATTCTAAGCGATAAGCTCTTGTACATATAATCAAATCTCCGTTTGTTGACAGATATAGCACATTTCCTAGAATTTAGGTATCCTATACAAAGTTACTATCTTCTGTCTTTCAGGCCTAAGTCTATTATCGGGAGCTAAAGAGAGTTCAGGTGTTATTCATTACACTGACGATGTATAAAACAAAAACAGAAATTATTTCAAGGATGGCATCCTGTACACATACCCTTGTAACGGTGTCACCAGTCAATCAGTTTATCAAATTACTGCATCTGTTATTTTTATCTCATTGAACTAATAAAATAGTAGAACTTGAACAAAAGAAACCTTTTCTTAATGAATCTGGAAAGAATAAGGTAGAGCTTAAGTTCACATAAAAGGAAAGGTTCATCCGAAATTAGAAGGAACTTCCAAGGATCGGAATATAACAACAGCGGCCTATAATAACAATCCCACAAGATACACATACACTAATAGTTAGAGGAGAGATAAAATAATTTAGCTGATTATGTTCCGGAAGGAGAAAGCTTAAAGAGGATAAGCCCTCGTGTCGGTGTTGCCGGAAATGAATTTGCTCCTGAGACATAAAATCTACCAACATCTGGTAAGCAATTGGCTTTTCCCGTCCTCTACTTAATCTTTCAGATGTTTTCTTTTATTTGCTGCTACCCTCGGGTCAATCTTGTTGATTTCCTTTGGATTGCTTCTTTTGGTTTTCTTTTAAGACGCAGAGAAAAACAAAAACAAAAATGTGTAAAAGAATAGTTTGCTTGCGCGAACTTCAGAGGAATAATTTGACGTAATTTGTCCACAGAGACTTGAGAGTTTTTTTAATGCTTCTGCGGTTTCCCCTTTTGTGTTAAAGGGGGAACTTTTGCATAAACATTCCATTTTTATGTATTTTTTTCTTTCTCTCGTCAAATTGAAGTAATTTCAAGGATTATAATTATTAGTTAAAGTAGCTATCAAAGCCTTTGTAATCCTTTATGTTGACCACAAAGGAATATTCATATATGCATAAAGCCCAGGTATACGGGGCATAAAAAAGATAGCTGCTGTGGATTTATAGAGGCCAGCAATATGAATAAATCTTCATGGAAAATTTGCTTTGCATAATTAGTAAAGAAGCGAGAAGTACAGTAGTAACAGCGACAAGATCTGGATTTTTTTTTTTTTTTTTTATTGCTTAAATCTTCCTTACACCTTTTTTGGTTAATTCTAATTTCAGTTCTTTAGTTGGTCGAGAAAAGCTATCCTAATTGGTGCTATAAACTGTTGGTTTTCACGCACTTATTTACTTCTTCGAAAAAATATAGAATTTTATTTCTATAATAGATCATTGATCGATCTGCAAATTTTAGTGTCGAAACACGTAAATAGGAAGGATTATAGTTGAGGAGAGGAAATTGTTTTTATTGTTTGATTGACTCATAGTGGAAGAATACAGCAATAAATATTGCCAGTATGTTTATTTACAGTTGGTTAAATTGGGGCAACCTGGCAAGCAAGTGAAATTTGTAGGGAAACTTTTACGAAAATAATTTAATAAAATATATAGTTTTCAGGTATTTTGATGAAAATCAACTTTCTGGCTTTACTTTGTAACGAATAATAAAACATTTGTAGAGCCATTTGCGAAGTTTTCCATAGAAAATTTTCCATCGCTTATGATTAATATAGTTACTTTTTTAATAAATATTATAAGTAGGTCTATAGAGATTCAACAGCGCACCGGCAACCTCTCATCTGACCGACCAATAGATATATTCTAAAAATTGAACTGCCTTGTCCGGGAAACATAGAATTTCTGTCTCTGCCTACAATTTCACCTGCAAAATGAACCCACCAGTCAGTACGTCAGTACGGAAAGCTATCCCATTGCACCTTACGGCTACGTTTGGATAGATTGAAAGGAGGTTCAGTCCTCCGGGGGAGAAACCCTAAAACTAAGGCAACTACAAGGCCATTGTTCATCCTCAGGACCATAGGTCCCAACAAGACTCTCTTACAAACCATAAAATTGGCTCCCAACCCATCTTATCTGCTTCATGCAATTCATCCAGGAGGTGTGAGCCAACGAATCTATAACGTTTTCCGGAGAGAGCCGGTCGGTGACAAAGAAAATGAGTCACAGTTTTGGATTCCTCTCCGCAGCATCTGCATGTAGGGTTATCTACCAGTCCGATCCTATGTACCTGACCCCTGAGAGCACAGTGTCTGATGAGAAGAGACACCAGAATTCCCATGGTTGGTTTGTTCAGCCCTAGCAGCTTTTTAGTGAAACTTGGGTTAGGTTTACCCCACAGTTCTTTTGTGGATCTACCCAAAGGGTCGTCTAACAAAAGATAACTGTGTTGGCAGTCCGCCCAAGTCGTAATTGTAATGACTAGATGTCCCGGTACTATCCCATTTGTAGAGGGAGGTGCCTTCGAGGTCGCAGCAAGATGCGCAAGTTCGTCCGCTATTTCGTTTCCACTAACATATCTGTGACCAGGTACCCAATGAAGGATTACCCTATTACTCTCAGAGAGGGAGTTCAGCGTGATCTTACACTCCAGTACTAGGTTGGATGTTATGAAGGGTTTTGCCAAAGCCTTGACGGCCGCTTGGCTATCCGAGCGGATGACAATCTCCTTATTCTCAGTATTAGAGCCAAGGAGGTACTTTCCCGCTTCAAGTATGGCCTTGACGTCCGCCTGGCTAGATTTAGTTAATCGAAACCTTATCTACTTTACATATTTTACACTTATATTAGGGACGTAAGCAATAAATCAAGAAATTAAACTCAAAATAGCTGTTGTCAGGGGTCCTACTCCACCAAAGCTAACCAGTGATATCACAACTTAGATTACGTTACTCATTATTTAAAAGAAGATAAATATTCTATAATATTTCTAGTTTTTTCAGAATTCGAGAAATTCAGTTTTTTTCAAATGTGTTTCCAGTTAATTATTTGAAGGTTCAGTTATAATACATTTCTGGACTGCATATCTAGTTCACTCAAATGAAAATCTATTAAATTGAACTGATTTGTACTTGGGCTGTCTTGTTCGTACTAATTATCCAGTCAAATCTACCGAATTCTATTGAAAATTAAAGAGAATTTCAATAGAGTCCTCATTCTTTATTATACACGCGGACTGAGTTGTGTTCATTTAGTATTGTGAAGTGAAAGTCGGCGGAAGTGTTAAAGTGGTTCAAGTATTTTTTAAATACTTTTTATAATTTATAGTGAGATTGTCAGGTAAGTAAAGTGTAAAGGCCTGTAAAGGCTGTAAAGGCCCAATCAGAACTACGATTTCGACTGCCGTCAAAGTCGGACGTCGAAGTCGGAATTTTGGTTAGATCTTAACTCTGTTAAGTGCGATATTCTGCATGTTTAGACACTAAATTAAATTAAAATTGTTCGCTTTAATATGCGAATATGCTTAGAAGTTGCTTTTATGTTCGCTTTTCGCCTGTTTTAAAAATGTGCTCATTAGATCATTTAAGTAATTTTTCGTCAGAGGATAAAAATTTTTATAAACAAGTTCATAGGTTTTTACATTTCGAAGAACTTTTCGTTTATTTAAAAACGTTTGAGAAATAAACATGAAAATCTGAAATGGAAAACCTATGAACGCAACCAGCTTATACTCATTGTTGAACTGCATATCTAGTTCACTCAAATGAAAATCTATTAAAGTGATCTGATTTGTAATTGGGTTCTACGACATAAGACAGTTTGGCACATAGATTAGTCCAAAATAGCAAAATAAACAATGAAAAATAAAATATATGTAGCAGTCATACCACCATATAGCTTATATACATAATTGAAATTTAATTACAAACATTCAATAGTAAAGCACTTAGATTGCACAACAATATCAAAATATTCAAAACATGTATAGCTAACATATTATATATTAATTCTAATAAAATATTTTATCTTTTTTTTTCAAATACTTTCATAGATAATTTAAGGATGCTCGCAACTGTCTTAAAAAAACTACCCAACCGCCAAATAAAACGGTCGTATTGCCAAATTTCCACAGATATGGAGGATTGGGAAGAAAAAAACTTCAAAACATTTTTAATGCCACTAATACAGTGGATCAATGTAAGTTTGAAAATAATTTTGGAATTCAACAACTAATTGACCAGTGTTTTGTACTCATCGTATTTTCAGCTTGAAGATGACTTCAATACAATTATAAAAAAAAAAAAAAAAGTGAGGCTCAACCCATAATCATCTGTAGATCTGAGCGACCTTTGGAAACGGGAGTATTTTATGTTGCTTTAGAGGATGTTTTTATAGAGACAGGACAAGATGTACGCCATGCCTTCGATATATTGTATAAGGCTCACTATGTATTCAATTTTAAGTTCAGTACACATTTGACGAAATTTTTTAATTTTTTTGACGCTTTTATCTATAAAAGCAAAAAAATAAACCCATTAGGTGTAGTGTCCCTATTTCGCAAAAGTCTTGCCGTTGATTGATTGAAATGAATGTGTTTAAGGATATACCTATAATTTGTTTTTAAATTGAACTATTGTTTTTTTTTTTAATTTTTTAGTCCACTTTTACATATACACTACATATGTATTTGTATTTCTCTTATTATTAAAATCAATAAATAAGTGTATATTTAAATTATCCAGTTTTGGCTTATTATTTCCCCTTAAATAATAAAAATAATTTCCTGATAAGAACATGTTTACAAGGATATTATACAGGGTGCAGGATGTTGGAAACGAAAATTGGCGAGGATAAACAGGAATGTAGTTTTCGCAACCGCAGCAGATTTCTAGTGAAATTAAGTGAAAATTTATAATTTCACTAGAAATCTGTTCTGATTGTGAAAACTAGATTCCTCTTTAATTAAACTGAATTCGGCTTAAATTGACTGTCAACTTAGGCGATATATCTAACTGATTCGGTCGGCTGGTTAAACTAGAAATCTTCTTCAATTAACTAGAAAAACATTTTGAAATTTAATAGTTAATCTAGTTGACAAAAGGGAAATACCATTTAAATTTACTTGAAACCCAGTTCATAAAATAAGACTGGATATATAGTTTTCATGTCCAGAAATCTATTACATATTCACTAGAAACCCAATAAAAAATTCAACTGGACTTCTGCTTAAATGGTTCCAACTAGATTTTTCACTAGAATATCTAGGAGATCCACTCTAGTTGAGTTTTAATACGGATCTAGTTGAAAATATTTTACTGTGTATAGTTCAGCAGATGGTAAGCCCGAAGCAAGACAGACCACATACTTCAGGATAGAAAAGCATCACCAAATTTTACAATACTACGGAAAGTATTTGGAAGTGTGAAAGGATGTGCGCAGCTTGCAAAGTAAGTACTACATAAAGGAATTAATGTGCAAGAGATCAAACTAGATACTTCATCAGAACATTATGATTGCGGCGGTGTTCCAGCAAGTCAATATGACAAGGTGACACATTGTTAATAATAATAGCGGTCAAAGTAAAAAAATCAAAAATTTTTAGTACAGACCACAATAACTGCTGTGATGAGAGGAGTGCCGGGCTGACTGGGAAGGCTGTGAAGTTGTGGATATATTGAGCTCTTAACTGGGACCGTACGCCCGCCCTGCATTTTTTAAGGTACAGAGTATTTTGTGAAAAACTAGCGTTTTTTTTTTAATCACCGAAACTGTTGATATGGCCACTCCCCTGCCATATAATTCTTTGTTTGGCTAGGTGAGTACTATCCTGCTCTATTGACCACAATGGAGGAAACACCCTGTATAGCGGATGAGAGCATTTTGGCGCAAAAATCTACAAAATAATATTCCCAAAATGAAACCTGAAGCCGATTGAAAATGGTACATCTCGTTATGAAAAATCTTGGAAAATTCTAAAATAAAGGGGAGACACTCAGCTTGATATGGATTATTGCCAATCTATAAATATAGGAATACGTGAAAGGGGTAATAAAAAATAAATAAATAAATCTCAGATAAGTCTGTCCGTCTATCCGTCTGCACAGTAACTCGATTACGCGTTCACTTAGAAGACTGAAATTTTTCACACGGAGTTTTATAGAAAAAAGTTAATTTTGGTTGGAAAATGGGCCGAATCGGGTAACTCCTTCGTTGGTTTGCCATACAAAAATTTTGTTTTTCACTATATATTTGGGCAATGCCTGAAAATGCGTCGACGCAGAGAGCTGAGATTTGGTACATGGTGTTCCTATAGCAACACTTTTTTACATATATACTGTGAACACGATTAGTCCTAGACGGTTTTAATACACTAAAAAGTTCTTCAGTCTGTGAAATCCTATGAAATTGGTCATAACCATTTTTACTGACCGACAAACCGTTTTAGAAATTTATTCGAAAAACCACTTCAAAAATCAAACGTGCACAGATGGGTTAACATACGAAATTTCATAAGGGCATTCATCTAAGGTGTCATACGAATTGCTATTAGACCAATTCTAGCTTTCTTCCTTGTTTATTATTTTATTGAGCCAATGATACCCAATGGGGATACCCAATGATGATGCAAAGCACAGTATGGCAGGAAGGGAGTAACGAATGAATTTAGTTTTATAAAGATACCCTTTAAACCCATATTTCAATTCAATTATATGGTTTTATGTACCTACCATAATCAAGGGGGACCAGTAGGCGACACGTGTGTTCAACGGAAAACTCGTTTTCTCTAACTCATTATACTTTTCAATTAATTATTTCAAGCTTTACAAGATTACAAGCATTCATGTCAGGGATGTAAAGAATAAAACTCTAAAAATGAAGTTTTGACTCTGTTATAATTTAAGTTTCTCTTAATCCACTTAAACTACCCAGCAACAACAATTCAGACATTTTGCTATCAAGTACCGCATTTGCGCCCTAGAAAACCCTCTCCCCGAGTACATAAACTAGGTTACAAATAAATAAATCAAATTATTACAATGCTCACAAGTAAATGTTGCTCTTATGTTTTATGAAAAGATAATGTTTATAGTATTAGTTGAAAATACAATTGGTCATAATTAAATTCTCGAGGGTCTGTCATACAAATACATAGCCGACGTGAATAATTATGGGTATGTATTACGTATCTTAAATCCTACTCAATTGGTAGCTTCTGGATAATGGCATCTACTAATAAGCTAATAAATTTTTATTTCAATCCCCTGGAGCATTGCCGTCTTTTCCAGGCCGTGACATCAAATTCTTTTTTAATCAGTGGCGTAACTAAGGATGTGTGGGCCCCCCCGCAAATTAATATACTTGCGCAGGAAAATTTAATTTTTTATGTCAATTGTCAGGAAATATTTTTTGAGCTTGGGATGTATGATGTTTCCAATAATTTTGTACGGGGAGACGAAATTATTCCCTTCGCTCATTTTAATTTTTTTCAGGCAAGAAATTCCCATAATATGGGAGAATTCTCACGATCTCCCAACAGTGCCTTCACTCCACTCACTCCAAGCCAGAGTTTAGTAAAAAAAAAAAAGTTTCGTGGGTACTACGAGCAGTTTTGCCAAGATCTGGATTTCCAAACTAATTTATTTAGCGTTGTACATTCATCAATAAACCTCTTAAAAAACCACTGGTAGCCCCAACATATCCTCAAGAAAGCACATCAAAAGCGAGGAGTATCTGAGCTTCCCACATAAGTAGCCGGAAATATCCGATTACATAAAGTAAGAGCCCGAGTTCACTGATCACCGCACCGTACAACAGTGTTGGGAGACTGAGGGAATTACGAAACTTTTCAACTTGAAAAATTTGATCTTATACATATTTTAATTCCCCTTCATTTCTTACTTGTCTAATATGCTAAAGTTAAAGTAATACTCTTCTCTTTTCTACGAACTTTGATGCATGCTAACAGCGTATACGCCTAGCTTAAGGAAGTCAGCCAAATATTTCCATACCTTTTTTCTCCATTTAACACAAAGAATAAATAGAAGAATTCGCGACTTTTTTATTGTTGTGTCATCACTACTGTCTAGCTAGCGTATTTGCTGCTTCTCAAAGCCTATGATGGTATGAACACCTTAAGATGAAACTGAAACAATGAAATCATTACAGAGTTAATACAATTTTTATTCAGAAACCGAATTTTAATTGAATGAATCTAACTGCTTATTAATCCAGCGTTGTTATTTTATGTGGTTTCTAGTTTCATACGAAAATCTTAATTTTGTAGACTGTAAACTGTGGGTCCCCCTATAAACCCTATAAACTTTGGGCCCACCCGCGTGGCAGGGTCCGCGGGGGCGTTAGTTACGCCATTGCTTTGAATGTATTAGAGTGGACAACAGAATTCAACGCATTTTCTCATTTTTATGTGTAGTGTTTTGTTTGAGTAATAAAATATAAACAATTTTCTTAAAGAAGGTACTTAGATTTTTATGCTGGTAAATACACAAGGAATCAAATAACAAAATTCCTGAATAAAACTTTTAGTACGGAGGCTTATTTATATTGTGCAGAGGATTGAAATTGAAAGTAATGCATTTTTCCATAACAACAAATGCTAAGAGAAGTGCGAAATCGTACCACTCTAATACTTTTGCAAGTAGCAAAATTGTTTTGTGTCACGGCCTGGAACATAAAGACGGCAATGCCTGGAGGTATCTATATACACCGCCACTCATACATACATATCATTCTCCCATAAAATATAACATACATCTAAGAATAATGAATGGATTCTGTACATATTGCATAAGGAGATAGAATTTATGTTTTATGGGACTTTCGGGTCGGTTCTATTTATTTTGAGATAAATAAAAACAAAATTTTGAAATAAATATTTGAAGAAGGGTGTACATACTTAACCCACCAAAGCATACACGCGAATACTGTCTGGAAAAATCTTTCCACACATAAAGTATGCAAATTGGCTTGTCTTCTGCTAACATACACATCCATGAAAATATACTGTTGATAATGAAGACAAATAGATAAGAATAAATTATTTTTGAGAATTTAAAGAATCTTTTCAATTTTTGATTTTTCCAAAGAAAGGAATTTTCACGAAACGTTACACCTCTCTAGATATATAATCCCACAGAGAAGGCCTGGACAAGGACAACATTATTGTGTGATGGCAAGAGGACGAGAGGAAGACAGAGATTTCTCAATTCGAAGGATTTAAATGGATTTTTTACAGACGGTAGACAATCCTTTAAGTCGTTATGGGGAATTGGAAATCTGAAAGGAGAGAAAGCTTTGTGAACTGAAGTAGAAAGCAGATTTATCTATTATACTGATTCTTATATTTATTTAGTTTATAACTAACTGAGATTTATTAAACTGATAGCATTTTACGTATGGATAATTTTTGTTTGAGGAATGTGTTGGAGTTTGTTGATATTGCCATAAAAAAAAAAAGAATTAACGAAATAATGAACTGCTTGATCTCAAGAAAGGTTGCATGTAGGTAGGTTCATGTGTGGGATCAACTGTAACATTCTGAGGTTTGCGTATCTTACAAGAAAATTATAACGGTTATTATTATTATTTCAAATATTAAAATCAGTAGGAAATTTCTTAATTTTTTTTTTTTTTGCTTTGACGCCTTATAATTAGCGGCATTATGGAGTGAAGTGATAGTACGACATTCCTGTGATAGTTTGCAATCATCTGAGCTTAAAATCACTTTCATAGGTCATATAACAAGGAATTTATGGGATGTTTTCCAAAAGACATTTTCCTAATCACGCTGTAACTCCGAATTGCTTGTGACGCCCCCCCTTCCCACCACTTCCATACAATGTTTTATTTGGCTAACTGAGTATCTACTCTCCCTTCCATCTCTGTGGATCTCTGAGGCGGAAACACCCTGTATATTTGCAATATAAATAAGTTCCTCTGCTCTTAAGAACTCCTTGGTTTACAGAAATCAAGAGCCTTTTAGCAGAGCGTGGACTACTTTATGAGAGTTATAAAAACTTTAGAACAGACTGTCAAGCAAATTATGGTAAACATTCCTTGACTTATGATCTTGTTCTGTAGAAGCTTCTATCAACTCTGATGTATGATTATCATCAGGAACGTATATTAGATACTATCTGTTTTTAAATCTGGCTTTCGTCGAAAATGCTGACGTGAAATACTCTTACTAATAGTTACCACAATTCTACGTGAAACATGGTACTTAAAGTAGTTAGTATTGGACTTTTTCAATACTATTGACAGTATCAAAGTTTTTGCAGAAATTAGGTAAAATCTTAACTTCACCACAACCGCAACATTAACAGTTATTAACAGCTTTCTATTGACACGATGAACACAGCAGATAAATACTAACAACTGCCTATTTAATATAATAAATTGGAATGTAAACTGCCACAAAGTTCTATCCTAGGGCCGATGTTATTTTGCTCTATATTAATGACATATGTTATTTGTTATCCTACAATAATATGCATACATATATTCGAACGATGTGCAGATTTTCATGAACTGCCCTACTAGCTTATCCGACGATTGAATTTTTAAAGTCAATAGTGACCTTGAGCAAATAAGTCACTGCTAAACATTTAAAGACCTTGCGTTGAATATTAAAAAGTCTAATTATAATATGTTATTTCATTAGAGAAGTTTTTGCTTTAAATTTTCTTCCATACTTCATGAAAATATGCCGCTATAGGCCACTGAAATCAGTTTACATTACAAAATTTTCCCTCCACCTACATAAACAGAGGACCACCATGAAATTCATTAGACTGCAAATGGGAAAATATCTGCAACCAGCTAATTCGAATTACTACCTACTATTCTTAAATTCCAGAAAGATCGGGTGATCGAGTCCAGCTCGGCTATAATTATTTCGGAACAACACAATTTTGAAACATCCTTTTTTTCTTTTTTCAAATAAGTTTGTTCGGTGTAATTTTAAAGAAAAATGTTTGCCCAGGCTTTACTTTTACCAAACTAGGTAATGGCTGACCTTATAGATATTACTAGCACAATAAGCCAACATGTATAGCATAGCACAGCGTGACGCTGTGCTCAATTCATTTTTCTTATCAAGGATAGAGGCCCCGTTTTAAAATTTACATGGGTTTTCTCTATAATAATAGTTATACGCCTCTAGTTTAAAGTCCTTGTCAATTCTGAATCAATTTAAAACAATTCTTACATAATTTACATACAATGAGCAATATAAGTGTTTAGTAAAACGCTTAAGTCGTTAGAAATACATTTTCATTTTAAAACTCCCAGAGTCCACTCGTACTATTACTACTACTAAAATTTAAACTCCTATTTGCAATGACATCTCTAAATAAATGTAAACTTTAAAGGTATATCGTTTCTAGAAATATTTCTGAAACCACAAATTACAAATTTTCAGTCCCAAACTGCTGAGAGCTGAAGAGAAGATACTTCAAATAATATGTTGGAAATAAAAGTTTATTGACCAAGGAGAGGGCGCAAAATAAAGGATTCTGGTAAATTGTCTGTGGTGTTTTTACGACTTTATACAGTAGTAGAAAATGAAAATTTCAATCAATTTTATAGCCCTATATCCACAAGAATACTCGCAATTTGAAAATCTATATATGCAGAAGATTTAGTGGTTGGGTTTGACATAATCACGTGTGTTGTTGCTTTTTTTTTTAGCTATACCTTCGTAAATATATGTTGATGTCAATTCTGGGACATTTGCAAGATAATTGCATTTAACCAAAGGCTTATGGTTTTTATTCTATAGTAAACTGAGCTTAGCAGGCAGGTGAAGTACAATTTTTACACAATAACTAAACTACCTACTTCAGATTACCAACAAAATTTTTAAAATATGTTTTTTTTCTTCTGGTTTTTTCAACTTACAAGTATACTCGTAGATGTTCGAAGAAAGACAAAGCGGTCGTGGGTGTTTAGAAACTGAGTTTTCATAGTGATACCCTAATACTAACACATTACGTGCGAGAAAGGTATTAATACCTTTTTTCTAGAACTTACGTTAAGTACTAGTAAGGTTCAAAACAACAGATTTTTCATAAATTTAGGATAACCACGATTGACCTCTATTAAGTATTTTCACTATGCATTCTTATGAACGGGCCGGGCCACCCATCGAAGGTAATTAAAACATATAAGAGATCTAGAATTGGTACGACCAATTATCATGATATGGCTTAAATGAATACCTATATGTAATTTCGTATGGTCATCCTTCTATGCGTCTTTTATTATTGAAGTGATTACATAATTTTTAAATTGTCCACTTTAAAACAGAACAGTTGTAGCGCACTGACAGCTGAAATGAGAGGAAGGAGCTTTTCAAAAATAGTAGCAAAAAGAGAGCAAAAACTATAAACGTAGAACTAGATTACCTGACTTGCCCCCTTACCTAAATTTCTATATTTGGGTCTTTCCAAACAATTGCACTTTTGTAGTCGAAATTACTATAAGGGATCACCTTGTAAGAAAAACTGAAGATGCATAATGTAGCGAAATCCAACAAATTATTGTTACGAGAATGCTGGGACTGTGTTTATTAAAAAATGGAGGTCACATTGAAAATTTCTTATAAAATAATGTTATTTCTTGTAATAAAATAAGAAACTATTATTTTGCTATTTTTTTTAAAATATTCACTAATAGTTTGCTTGTCATTCACACATACGTACATCTTACCAAACGATACATATGGTGATCTCGCAAGCATACGCCTTGTAAATTTTGTACCAGTAGCTCTGCCCTTTTTATTTTCAGGACCAAGTAGGTTTTCTCCATGGTTGTTCTACCCGTGGTCAGAGCGAACACGCAATAAATGACACAATGTGCTGAAAATTATGCGTCTGGTATAAAGGTAGTTATTCCGTGGTTCTATTCGTTTATTCACTGTTAAACGAAAGCTTTAGTTTTTGATAACTTAATAAATATAAAATATGTAAATATTTTAATTTATCAAAATTCAATAAATATAATGGTAATGCAAACTATAGTGATTTTGTTTTGTTCCAATACCTACTTTGTTTTCATATTGCCGTATAGTGCGTTTTGTTTCTGAAAGATGACGCCACTGTGTTGACGTCCAGCTGCCTTTAATAAATGGCTGCCGATCCGCCTCGTAGAAACTATTTAAAAAACACAAATTAGGTAAGATAAATATAAAATATTTGGAAGATTTGGTTCTTGGTGTTCTTTGTATTTATTTTTCGTTTTCGAAGGATCAATGTAGTAGTAAATATTGTAAGGAGGAGGTACGACACAAACTACCAAGCAGGCAATATAAACCTACAAGATGAATTGGTTCCCCATTCACCATGTTTACCTTTTGTTTTCAGGTCTGCAGTAGTTTCCTGAACTTAAGCTAAGTCCACGCTTAGGCAATCAACAATTAAAAGAACCTTATCTCGCATGTTAAGTTAGTTGCGCATTGCTGTTTTCTTAACAACAAATACTATTTCTGGTTGATTGCGAGCGGCAGTTGCAGTTGCCAGACGTTTTATAGTAATACAAGGTGATAAAGCACCCGACCCATCTGGTGCTGTCAGTTGATGTTCAGTTTAAAAAGATATATTGAAATTAATGTTGCTCTTGCTGTCAGGGGGAGAAACTTTGAAAATATGAACATACAAAAGAACTCAAAAACGAAAAATGTGATTTAGAGGATAATGAAATCAATGAAGAAGAAATGTATTAACAATAAACTTAAAACGTTTAGTGTTTATAGCCTAGTACCGATTTCGGGAAAAGTAAAATTTAAAGCAGTCTCCAAATATTTCACATTAAAATTGCTGTTAAAATTTTGACGTAAGCTTTGTATGAAACAAACAAAGTTACCGCTGTTAAAGTCACAATAAATCGGAAGTATTTTTAAAAATATTAAATGATTATTATTCATAAACGATATAATTCATCAAATCGATGACGGGAACAATAAATAAATTCGCTTTTTCAACAATCAAAGAAATTTCAAAATTTTATCAGAATTTTAATTAGTGAGTAAAATGAGTGGAAGTTTACATAGCGCCATCTATCTTATAATAGAGAAAAAGCCACATTTTACCAGTGAACTCCACACTGGACTAGTAAAGAGCTGAGTAACATTTTTGCTGGTGATTTTACTAGCGATAAAATTATATGGAAATGTTTTTTTTACTCGAATTCAAAGTTAAGGTTGGATAGCTTAATTTAGATTTGAAATTAAGTAATAAATAATTATTTAAAATGGAAATCGGAATGGTTGCATTTGTTGGGAACAGCTGTTCCATATTTAGAGAAACTATCTAAACCTCTGTTTAGCTCTCAATGCATTACTTTTATACAATTGTGTGTAAAATGAAAAACTAAGGCGACGATCACACGAAGAAACTATTGTCGACGAAATTCGGCAAAAACTAGAACTGAGTATACAAAATTTGGTAATAAAATCAAAATAAAAACGTTAAAGAAAATGTTTAGAATTAAAATTCGAATATCTTTTTTCGATATATTCTTAAGAAAATTTTATTTTGAATAGAGAGTATATAGCAGCACTGCCGCGTGTAACATTCTCACTCCTTTTACTGGCTTTTGTACTGAAGTAAAATGAAACTGTAAAAGCATAATTTTCATTCATGAAAGGATAACATATTAGCGGTAAATTATTAAATTAAAATAAATAGAATAGGATGTACACAGATAATTCAGAACCAGAGAAAGAGCACTACGTCTCCATAAGGATATTTGTGTAGGTGACATGAGCAAAATAAATTACTCTTTAGTCCTGTAAACTCATCACCTTGGGAGATTGTGTAAATGACGTCTGCATTATTTCCTGAAACTCATTCCTCCTTTGTGTAGAATATGTATACGTTACCTGACAGGAAGTCAGTTAGATGGATGCTTGTACATCTCCACAATTTCATTTTCGAAAGACATAAGACTGGGAATTTATGCATACAGAAAACATACTCAAGCAGGGGCGCACATAGAGGGGGGACGAACGGGACCGGTCCCCTCCATGTCAGTTTTCTGAACATAATTTACAAATTACGTATAAAATGTGGTCTGGATATTATTACAAAGTCCGATAAAATAAAATAGAACCTTTTAATCTACAATAGCAGGCCTCAAGTGCTCAGATGGGTGCAAGACGCGAGTTTAAAGCCCTATTTTTCTGACTTGTTAGGACTTGGGACACCTATGCCCCCCCCCCCCAAAGCCAAATCCTCGGCGCGTTACTGACCCCAACTCTAGGTAGTAATGCCAACACTTCCGTGATTAATTTTTAAAAAACAAAACCTCATGAAAACCGACAAATAACCAAGCGGAAAGAGCTTTCTACCAGCCTTCGTAGCAAATACCATAATATATGAAGAGGATTAAATTAAAGAAAAAAAGCAAAATTTATATGCAGTACACATTAAATAAGATTGCAAAGGTGCATACACTCGTATCATTTACATCTTACATACATATGTATTAAGCGCTTCCTTCACAAATTCTTTTCCAAAGCCTTACTTTTGATACTACAGAGTTGCTGCTCCTTTTATTCACTTGAAACAAGCTTTAATTTTTTAATTCAAGCACCACATTGTGGTAATGAGTAGAAAAACTCCTTTTGTTATCTGAGTACCATTCAAAGAATTGTGGTACTTTAGCAGGTAAAGCAAAGCAAGGGAAAACATGCACAAGGACATGCATTTTAACTCTTATAATTTAATTAAGTAAATCCTTTTATTTTTAAAGTACAGAAGAAGAAAAAAATATATTTCCAGGTAAATAGAAAACATCCTGAATTTATCCAACTTTTCCTTAGCAATCACCTGCACATGTAAATTCTAGTGTTATTTTAATGAAAATTTTATGTTCAAATGTAAAATATAGTTTGAAACATCAGACTTTGGTATTGTGAAATGGTTACTATGTGTAGGTATGGATTACAACACGAATGTAATTGTCGTATTTAGATTAAGTTGCAGGATTTACATTATAATGCTGGATTTAGTTTGCTACAATTAGTTAGCGTTACCTTGTGCATGTGTGTATTGGAGGAAATAAAGCAAATCAATTGTCGACTAAGTCACATACCTAATAAGAAGGAAAGAAAGAAAAGAGGTCGAGACAATCGGTTTAGCAATTTATGTAGATAGATAAAAAAAAAGTACTTTAAGTTCCTCAACAGAAGTTACATTCTGTTCAAAAGTAGGTGCATCTTAGATACGATAAGGTTTTTCGTATATAGATGAATTAAAATATGGGAAGCAAGCTACATCCCCTCGGGACTACCACAATATCTTTTCTAGTCTACACATGTATAAAAGATTGCGCTGAAAATTCATTGTTTCTACTTTAGTTACAAGTTAAGACAAGAAGAAATATAGTCTATAAAGTGAAACTTGGATAGAACTACGACAGTCGAAAACAAAATGTATGCAGGTCCTGATGACAGTTTTGAGCTTTCGTTTACAAACGTAGCTATATATGCTTTTTAACCCTAATCTTAACTTCCTTTCTATTAGAGAACTGATATCTTGGGACCGAGTGGCTGCTCTAGTAGAGGTGCGAACAGACAAAGGCAAGGATAAGGTGGTTATGGCCTCAGCATATTTCCCGGGTGATACGGATTCACATCCTCCAGAGGAAATTACAAAAACTTCTGGACTTCTGAAAAAAAAAAAGGAATAAATCCTATATCATTGGGTGTGACACGAATGCCCACCACATTGTATGGGGAAGCAATGACACCAAAACACGAGGTGAGTACCTTTTTGACTATTTAGTTAAAAATAATATAGACATAGCTAATATAGGAAATGAACAACATTCTGCAATGCCACTCGCCAAGAGTTGCTGGACTTAGTACTCATCAGCCCAAATATGGTGGATGCCTGTCTCAAGCGAGGCCTCAATGTCGGACCATAACCATATCAGGTACGATATTAAAACTTCCCCTACGCAAAGGGAGGAAATAAGAATTGCTCGTTTCACCGACTGGAATTCCTACAGCAAATACATCAGAATGGGTCTAGAGGAGCTCGAAAACGGTCAATTTGAGAGCCGTGTGGATCTACACCGTATCTCCTCCCATATGCATAGACTGATCATCTGCTCCTATGAATAAAGTTGTCCTGTTAAACAAAGCGAAACAACGCGAGTTGGACCCTGGTAGCACAGTGAACTATATAGATTAACAGCCAATTCTAGAAGGCTCTTCAACAAGGCAAAAACAACAGGTGCTTGGAATGAATACAAACGCGCTTTGACTGAGTACAATAAAGAGCTTAAGAAATCCAAGAGAAGAACTTGGATAAATCTCTGCGAAGCAATTGATGATCTACCCACAAGTACAAGACTTCCAAAAGGTCTCTCTAAAGATCACACCAATAGTATTGGTAAGTTTGTTATTACAAACTCATTTTCCCGATTCGAGAGTTATTCAAGATGAGGACGAAATCGCTGAAGAGCTAAACTTGAAGGCAGGCCTTTCAATAGGATTAAAAGTCTCTCTGGCAGAATCTACACCCCAAGGAAAGTTAAATGGGGCGTAAACTCCTTTAAGCCATTCAAATCGCCCTGAGCTGATGGCATCTTTCCTGCCCTACTTGAATAAGGGCTAGATGAGATACTGCCAAAACTCATTAAGAACTTTAGAGCAAGTTATACTCTAGAGTATATACCAAGGACGTGGGGGGAAGTTAAGGTAGCATTTGTACCTAAAGGGGGAGGGCGTTCACTTACATTACCCAAATCCTACCTTCCGATCAGTCTAACTTCATCTCTTCTCAATAAAATGGAGAAAGTGTTAGACAACTATATTAGGAGCGGTGCACTCAAGCGATCACAGCTGCAGGAAAGGCTATCACAACTGCCCTACTTAGTCTTGTGCTGGGACTAGAAAGTCATTACAGGATAAAGAGCCAGACCTATGCGCATTCCTAGACATCGTAGGAGCATTTGACTATACCCCCTTTGAAGCCATTCAGAATGCAGCTACCAAAAAAGGAATCGAAGCTTCCTTGATAAAATGGATAAAAGCTATGCTTGCATGCCGGAAAATCACAGCTAACCTGGGGGAGGACTCTATTACAGTAGTCGCTGCCAAGGGATGTCCCCAACGTGGGGTTCTGTCCTCTCTACTATGGTCGCTGGTTGTAGATGATCTCTTACAGAAGCTAACCAACTCCGGCTATGACAATCAGGGATATGCCGATGACTTGGCAATTACAAATAGGGGCAAACATGATCAAATAATCTCTGATCTATTGCAAAATGTCCTAAACATAGTTTGCAACTGGTGCAAAACAATGGAACTCCGAGCCAATACTGGTAAGACAATAGTTGTTCCCGTCACTAGAAAAAGGAAGGTTTATATACAAGCAGCATCTCTTGGGGGAACAGTAGTGATATTCTCAAAGGAGGTCAAATATCTAGGTATTACCTTAGATAACAGACTAACCTGGAATTCTCACTTATAAAGAGTACTAGATGAAGCTACAGTGGCAACATGGACATGCCGCAGGCTTTTTGGCAAAACATTGTGGTCTTAAACCAAAAATGACTCTGTGGTCATACACATCTATTATAAGACCCATGTTCACATACGCCTCACTCGTTTGGTGACCAAAAACAAAACAGAAGACAGCTCAAGCTAGTATGCAAAAACTACAATGGCTGGCATGTCTAGGAGTAACCGGTGCCATGCGTACCTGCCCAACCGACGCCTTGGAGGCTATGTCGGACTTGCTATCTTTACATTTATATGTTAGCGAGTAGGACATACTTAGTGCAGTTAGACTACAAAAGGAAACCTTCAAAGTACAAATAGTTTGGTTGGCCACCTGAAAGTCCTCCAGAAACAGGTTCTACATTTGATTTGATGAATAAAATATTCAACATAAAAGAAAAAAAATTACAAGAAACCTCTGCGAGTAATGTCATTACACACATTTAACGCGTGGCATATATTGAAAATTTCGGGAAAATCGATATTAAGAGGAAAAAAGTTTTTTTTTAACATCCCTCCGCGAAAGAAAAATATTGTGAACCAAATTGCGATGTGAAATTTACATTCAATCCTGGAGACCCATATCCTAATGGAAGCATATTTCAGCAGTATTAAATGACTATAAAGGATGGTTTTTTCCCCCACAATTGTGACTTATTTGGGTACCATAAAAGGACAATCAGTTGTTGTGCCTCACTGAAATGGATGTCGGATTGTATTTTGGTTTCCACAGCTGAATTCTCAGTTGTAACATTTTTCATTTAACCAAATTGAAGGGATTTTTTCTTCATGACCAAAAACAAAATTGAATTTCAATAAAAGGAAAATTAATTGAGGATTGCTATTATCCCTGTTTGAGGGATTCTAGATTCTATGATGTCGAAGGGATTTAAGTTTTTACAATGATAAAGTGACCAATGTCAGTGCAGAATACAACTACTGGGAGTAATCTAAAATAAAGTGGCCGGTGTGTCATCTTACTGAAGGTTTTCACTCTCTTCACAATGACACACCGGAAGAACGATGCTCTGAAATATTCCTATGAAGAACGCGAACTTCTCGATGGGCCTTCTTGAAATTGATTAGGTTTATCCAAATTAATCTCCATATCAGAGGGGCGGCGATAGTTAACCTGCAGCAACTGTATCCGACAACTACTGTCGAAGTAGTGTATATTCAAGTGCCGCATGGACTCCGTTCAATAACATTATCTACTAATGTAGTCGTACGCTTGAGATAATATAAAGTCTGCGGGTGGCCAAAGTAAGCTAAAAACATGTGTCATTGCAAAGAAAAACTGAAACTTAATATCTTAATAACTTCTCTAAACGCGGTTGCTTTTTTTCCCACGTATTTAATAATTTAATATAAAAAACGAATTCTTCTGTTCCATCCATGACTGATTCTTCAAAGTCGTCGAGTCCCGTATGGGACAATATTTATAAATATAAATAACAATTATTTTGGTTTTATATCAAACCGAACTTTTAAATAGAGTACTTGAAAGAACTTTAGCTAAAATCAGTTCAACCAAAAAATTTCATTTTACTTTTAATCTAAAACTGTCTGACAGCACCGCAACAAAATGAAATCAAGAATAATCAAAGCTCTTGTTTTTTTGTTTTTTAATAAATCGCCTTTGGCAACTGTCAACATTCATGATTTAAAAATAAAACTTCTTTTGACATTTTCGTGAATTTATTTATGTTACAATAAATGTTCTTCATGCTGTCAAGTGGTTGTCAGGATTTTGTATTTAATTAAAACCGGAGATGAAAAGGATCTACATATTGTACTGTGGTAATTCTTTCCATCAGTCTGTTCTAGAAACTGTCCCATACTTTGCGGAGCTTGGGGATATATTTTTTTTTCGTTGATGAAATGAAAAGTTTCTGGACTTATGTAAAAATCTTTCCACTGTATTTCATTTCTTTTCATGCTTTTAATTGAGTTGAAGTTGATTTTGTTGATTTTCTTTTTATATATAGTGACAGTTTAAAAGACTTTTTCTAATTACAAGTAAGAGTAGCTTTGTATTAGCTTTGGTATAAAAGCATAGGTAAGGTAGTTCTAATTTAATTGAAGGGTTAATGCTATGGATCATGCCCATTTTAGATTTCATAAAATATTAATCAATATTATGATCGAATCCGACCAGAAAATAAGAGTACTGAAAATTTTATGTTTACCAAATAACTGAGTGAACTGGCGGTGAATCACATTGTAGTAGTGTCGTTCTATAACAAATCTATCAAAAATAATGTAAACGTGTTACATGACCATCACTAATATTTATGAAATTTTATATACTAGGAGGGTTTTTGAGCGTTGGCAGTAGTTTCTGTTGTCGGAAAATGGCTTAGCAACCTGGAAACAAAATTTGACTAGCTCAGATAAATCGCCAAAGTGTCCTTCCAACATTTTGCAGCTTCTTTTAATTTTGCTTGCACAGCATGTATTAACAGGCGATCATCATATGCAAATCTCAACAGGATTCCACGGTTGGTGCATTTTTTATCTGTCAATGATTCCTCGTCGTATGGGTTAAGCCCTGGAAAAATTTCCATAATATTTCGCACACTATATATCAGACAGTCGGTCGGATACCTCGGCGATAACGTTGAACTCACACATGAAGTGATATTTGATTGTAGAGTAGTTTGCGTCACACAAGGTGGTGATATAAAATTAAGATTCGTTGCAGTTACGCAGGATGTATTATCATATCCTATGACACAGCATGGCATGATCACAACTACTATCAGAAATCATGATATTCTCGTGGTTCTATGTACGCAGTTCACAGCTACTTTCATTGGCTACTTTATTTAAAAAAAAGATACACAAGGGTACCAAGGCATCACAGGACGAAAGAACACGACATCGAATAAACCACATAAACAATAGTCGACTATGGAGTATTATATTGAAAAATATCTGAAGCTCACGATATTGCAAGTGATCATAATACTGCTCATAAGTTATTTATGTCTGAAGAACGTAGCGGTAAAGAATATGCAACGGAAGTCCGCTACAACGTCGAACCACTCAGTGATTATTGCAGAAATTTTAAGTGTAGATAAACAAAGAATAGGTTCCAAAAAATGAAGACATAGTGACTGAAACACGCTACTTAAAAAGCAACCGAAATGCATGAACTTAGATCCCAGACTTCGATAAGGGGGCACAAAATTTAACAACTGCTATTTCTTAAAATTATTAATCCTAGCACAGTCGAAACAACAAATGTTTACATTTAATTCCGTCATTGGTAACACAGATAATTACCTGATTTGCAAATTTGTCGGAAGCCATTCGTCGAACTTTCAAAAAACCTTTTATTTACCTAATAAACATCTTTTCTATTGACAAAGATGTAGAAAGAAATTTTCTGGAAATCTAAGTGGTATATGCGCCAATAATATCCATCCAGCGAACTGCAGATAGATTCAAGACGATCCGTTATTTCTAACAAGATGAAGTTTTCACTTATTGTACTTATTGCCATCGCATTTGATGCCTATTAAAACTCTCAGCCAGTAGACGATGTCCAACCATCCACTGAAGTAGATTCATCATCAACTGAGGAACCAACGGCTAGAGTAGCTGAAAAAGCAACCTGCAGAAGTTTATTGTACCCTATAGTTCTTCAGAATATGGAATCATATGAAATTTGTTATAATCATTTTCACTCTCCGAAGAACCGTTCTAGAAATAATGTATGCGAAAAACCACTTTAACAATCAAACTTGTACAGAGAGGTGACCATACAAAATTATGTACTAGGATTCATCTAGAGTATTGTAAGAGTTCATCTTAGACCGATTCTAGCCTCTCTACTTGTTTAGTCTCCTAATATCGCATACTTTATTCCCAACTTATCTTCACAAGTGCCACTCTAAACCATGTAAGACCGCGCTTTTTCCCTTCGTCAAAAAAATAAATGTAAGGACAGATGCCGGGGGGGGGGGGTTGGGGGGTTATTCCAAAGATCTTAGCCATCTTAATATTACGGGAGAATACGTGTATATTATTAGGCCTCTTGACTATTTGTTTCACGGTTTTCCAGGCAGACGTCAAGTCCATCCTGGAAGCAGGAAGATAGTTTCTGAACTCAGACACTGATAGCAAGGAGTTTGCAATTGATTCGGATAACCAAGCCATTGTCAAGACCTTGTCAACCTCCAATCCAATGGAGTGAGTCTAAACCTAGTCTTAATTCCCTTCCTCGGTGAAACCGTTGTACTCGTCCCATGGGTATTTTTATATAGTCTCGGTGGAATTCACCTCCATAATAAGTATTGCACCTTAACATTTTACTACCCACATTTTAGCTTGACTACCAACATAATCGTCTTTGGTTAGAACTTCAAAAGAACTGTGGATTAAACCTATCCCAATTTTAACGAAGAAGCTAACTTAATGAGCCAACCATGAGAGTCTTAGTGGAAATTCTTAATGGGCACTCATTGTTCAGTAGCTACCTAACCCGGGGATTACACGTGATAGTACAGCTTGCATGCAAGCCTCCCTTCCAACGCGATTTTTAACTTGACAGAAGAAGGCAGTTCGATTGATGTCTTCTCATCTGGCATGCAAGTTCATTAAAAAAATGGCATTGAGGCATAAAGTCATGCGTATATTGGAAAATTATAGCAATAAAGGAAGTAGCAGAAGAATAAATACCAAAGAAAAAGTTAAGAGAAAGGTGTTGGTAAATGATGTAATGCAAATTATCCCAGAAAATCTCATATTTCCAGAATAAATTTATCAAATTCTCTCAAGCATTTCTTTTCCGCCATCTTGAAAACTGCATAATGTCAAATTACTATCACCTCAGCTGCCATGGTTTTTCAGCATGCAAGTTCGTTGAAAGCTGTACTGACAGCAAGGCAGTAGAGGTTACACGTGCAAGGAGTATGGCAGTGCAGCTTGCATGCAAGTTGAACTTGCAGGTGTAGCACCCGGGTAAGACGGGACTTGATAATGATGTTTGCAGAGAATTTTCTTTGTAGCTCCCGTTTCTCTCTAGGAAGCGTTGAAATTTTCTTTTGGTAAGGAGGGTTGGGGGCAAAAACTTATCTCTGTAAGAGCATTCGACTGGGACTTACTTATAAATCAAGAAATGAATAATGGGCCTTTTTGTAGCCTACATTCCAAAGACTTCCTAGGTGTCTTTTCAATCTATCCATCCAGGTCTACGGAATCCCGGCTGCGTAAGAGTTTCTGCCATTTTTAATTATATTTCACTGAAAGACGTGTGCAAATTGAAATAGCTTATTATTTATTATTAGCATATGCTTATATGCTGTTCCTTAAAGGTACTACAAACTTTCTCGATAAATTTGCAAGTGGTCACTTAAATTAGGTATATACAAAGGCTCTAAATACTACATCGTTATATGCGGACATAACTTTAAATTATGGGAAAACACTTGGTAGTTTCCAAACAATAACTAATATAATATGCTTTCCTTGAAGTATTGGTACCATGAATTAGCTCACAGTTAAGATTTACACTCACTATTTTCCTAAAACGATATAACGTGTCCAACTAAATAAACGACAAACTTCCGAAAGTGTTTCAATGTTTCAAGAAAATCTCAAGCAAATTTTCATGAGCTTCTGTGGTTATGCCCAAGAAAGATAAAGTTGTCGTTCCCAACTGCTTGGTTATAAAGTTTATACGGGACAAGTTCTCCAGAATGCGATGGAATGATTCCAGAACTCTCATCAAGTAAGTATAAGAAAGGTCACTTCTTGCTGATGACGGGCTGAGAGATATCATGAATTTGACAGTTTTACTTAAGGCACCTATACCTGATAGCAGTCTTGCGAATGAAAATGAATAGCGATAAAAAGTTGCTTGAATTTTTAAATGTAGTTGATGAAATCGTTTTATAATATTTTAAGGATATCCTTTACATCCATAAACTTTTCCTGTTTATAATATCAACCAGATTACCATTTTTTCCTTTTTTAATATAATTATTGCATAAATCCACGTTTCAGAGTGTTTGTCAGGTAAAACTTGTGATAAAGTTATCTGAGATTTTTTTTTATCTATCTCATGATGCAGTTCTATTGTTTATGGCATTTTTGTACGATAGATAATGAAATCTGTCACTAATTGCTTAAATTTTCTTGTGTTTCTACAAGAAATGTATACTTCAACTCTCTTGAAAAAGTTTCAGTATCTACCTTGGTGACAAATTCTCGCTAATCTTCTACTCTATAATTTCCAGAAAAGTTTTTGAAAACTGGTACGTAACTCAACCACGCATATCCATCACCAATAAAATGTGCACTGAAATTTTTTGGTTCTTTAGAGGGATAAACTATTATACCAAAGAAGTGCCGTTAAAGATTTCTGGGTTAGAATTCTCCGCAAGTACTATATGTAGAAAAATCTCGCCAATTATATACATATGAAAAAATTGCTTCTCATTGTCCAAAGCTATAAGGATGGAATAAACTTTGGTTCACTTGAATTAATATGGACTAAATTATATGCGGAAATACATTTATTAGCTTTATTTCCAAAACACTAGTGTCCAACGAGCCTAATAGCAAAAAATATGATAACTTACCACATTTTAATAAAACGATGAAAGATAGCAACTTCAACTTGAGTGTGTAAAGGTGCAGAAGTCAGGCGGTGATCTAAAAAGGAAAAAAAAAGAAATAAAAGAAATAAATTAAAAGAAATGAATTACACATATAAATACTTGAATCGAAATAATAAATAAAGTAAGAATCAAGTAAATTTACAAGTAATTTATGAGTCTCTTATTACACATAGGCCTGCTTGTATTGCAACGATTTATACTCTAAGTCCAGTGAAGGCTGGTGTTCTTGTGCCATTTGCAAAAAATGGGCACATATGGCGTGAGCTGGTCAGACAGTGACGACTATGACAGTATTCTAATCTGTGAACTGTGCCAATAATTGGTACCCCATTGTGCCCCGGGTGCATTTGCCATTGTACCCCGGGCGTGGGGCAGAATGGGAAATTTTCCCTTTTTTTTCAGACACTGATTTTGAATAGTAATTTTTAATTTACATAAGTATAACTTTTGTTTATTTATAGAGAAAGATATAAATAAGCGTAAAATGTCTCCCAAATTGTAATCAAAGTTTAGCTACCCCATTCCGCCCCGGGTTCCCCTAAATCATAACAAAACAAACAACATCGATGGCAGGAAATTATGAGTAATTTATGTGCCATAACATAAATATATAAGTTGAGAAAACAACCAAAACAAATTCACTTTCATAGGTATCCCCCAATCTTGAAAAAACAATGCAAACAAAAAAACTCAGTGAAATCTTTATAAAATCCGTTATTATGGTATGCAACGATGAACACTACAGGAAACACCACACAAAATACCACAAAAATTAATACAATTAATAAAAAAACATATAGCACGCGTTTGACATAACGATGCTCCCCCCGATATTTGAAACATCCTTCGAGGAAGAATTTTCGCGCGATTTCAATAACCGTATTCATTTTCGCGGTATTTTTAATATATTGTTACGAAATTTAAATGAGCAGAGATCCGATCAGAAGGTACCTGAGTTGGAAAACAGCATAGGCACGCAAAAATGACTAATCTGGGAATGCGCGTGATAAAAATTCCCCATGACTGACGACGATGTGATCTGTCAAGATATGACCTTTGACAGAGGTCATGATCCGGAGAAGTGTGAAGTACAGTGAGCCGGATTGATGATCAAGAGATACTCGAAAGTACAAAAAATCGCAAAAATCGGTATCCAAATTGGACTGCGATAATCAGTGGCTAAGCAGAAGAGTTTATTTTTCACATTTCTGTAATACATTGTGAACGTTCTACGAGTTTAATAAAAAAATGCTTTAATGGAAACTTAGACCAGTTTGTAAAAGTAAGTGGAAGTTTTTTTTTGTGCATGCAATTTTTTTTTCCCTTTCTTTGGATATAGAACAATTGCGAGGAAGGGGCCCATATACATAAATACTGGTGATCATTTTAAATCATTTAGAACGTGTAGAAAATTGTTTTTAATTAACCAAAGTTAAACACCGAACTTTCGAATATTATAAAGCTCGCCTGGTGCTGTGCAATTGCTATCTCCTCTTTTCTTTTGTGTGTGTGTGTGTGTGCGTGCAGTATATTTGAGAAATACTCCACCTATCATGTCAGAAGTTGCAAACTAGATCTCTCTTCAGCCCGACACAATCGCTGAAGTAATTAAAACGATCGCATGATAGAAGTTGCATCTCAAACCCCTCCTCAGCGCGGCAGAATTGCTGGTGGATTAACAAAAATCGCATGACACAAATTGCATACCAGATTCCTCTCCAGCGCGACACAATTGCTGAGGCAATTGAAATAATTACACGACATAAAATTGTTGGCCAGACTCCTACCTAGCGCGACACAATTATTGAAAAGCTTCGTAATTAGATGATATAGCATTTTTAAAACAACTCTCCCGTGCATTTTAGTAATTATTGTGACATTCTGAAATAATTTTTGTAACAATATTTCGATAACTTAGGTTAACATAACGAGTGCAAAAGAGAGCCAAAGTGTGAGGGAGATGGAACTAGCGTAAATCATGAGCGGAATTCATTAAAATGAAAAAAAAAAAAAATAGCGTATCGATAAGTTATGGTAAAATTTGTAAAATTCGATTAAAATTTTTTAAATTAACGTCAAATCGTTATGGGAAAGATGCCAAAATATGCAAAATGCAATTGAAAGGCCCAATTTAGTCACAAGAAGATTGTAAAAGTGAAACAAAATTGGCTATAAACACCTTAGAATATTATAACCAAAGGAAGCGAACTATCGTGTAAAAACACTATCGGTGTGAGGGAAACTCGGGTTTTAAAAGGGATGGAAAGGCAAGAAGAATTTAACCAAGCTTAACCAAGTTAACTAGTTAAATATCAATTGCGTCAATTCAAATTAAACGTCAGATTCGTGTCTTTGCGCCGTGTCTTGTAGTTTTTGTTTTCTGTAATTTAATTAAAAAACTGTGAATTGTTCCGCTAATTGTGTTAATTTTGATTAAAAACATTCGTGGTGATAATTTATTGATTAAGCCTTGGACTTAAGTTCATAAACCTGTGGATTGTGTCGGGCTATTCGTGCTATTCGAAATAATTCCGGAAAGGTATTTTCCAGGAAATTTGAAGTCCCGAAAATAAACCAGAAGTTCCTTTCCTGCCAATACGTTCAAAAGAAATGACGAAAATGGTAGGGAGACAATATCAAGATAAGTGCTCAAAATATTTTTTTTTTTTTTTTTTTTTTTTGAAAACGATTTATTAATTGATTCATAACTTATTATTACTATTGTCCATTAAAAACACTAAAGATGTTATAAAATAGTATTGCATTACTTTTAAATAATACAAAAGGTAAGTTTTAATATTATTGAAAAATGTGCAACAGACTTTAACCAAAATTTGTGCCAATTTTGACTATAGGAGTTAGTTAGGATCACTGACATATATAACATGGACTGCCTGATTTTCTATTCCATATGGGTCAACTTTTTTTGGCAGGGTGTGACAATTATCTTAATTTCAAGTTTTACTTTCGTTTTAATATTCATATTAAAAGTTCAGCAAATTACAGATGCATTCGAAATTATTTCTATTCTTGGAAGCTTATCTTCTACAACATCAAATATTTTTAAAACTTGAGTTTTAAAGAAATAATTTTTTGAAATTTTTGTCTGCCTGTCCCTAAAAGTAGCTATGGGGGACAGAGAAAGGATTACAAATACTGTATTGCCATCTATTTCTATTCTATATAATCATTTGGAAAACCACTGAACTGAAACTGGACTATGGTGGATTTTGTATAGAACTTATGATTTATAGTTCAGCGAAAAAAAGTAGTTAAACCAAAAAGAGAGGACTATAGAAAAGTGATCCCATAATAATGTCAAATAATGTAAGCAATTTTTGTAGCGTCAGCAGTCCATTGTATATATGTCAGTGGTTAGGATTTCTGAGTCTATTCTTATTGTAAGTCAGTAGGCTATAAAAGCCGAGTCATTCCCACTGACATATATAACATGAACTGCTTGATTTTCTATTTCATATGGGTCAACTTTCGTTGGCAGGGTGTGACAATTATCTTAATTTCAAGTTTTACTTTCGTTTTAATATTCATATTAAAAGTTCAGCAAATTACAGATGCATTCGAAATTATTTCTATTCTTGGAAGCTTATCTTCTACAACACCAAATATTTGTTAAACTTGAGATTTAAGGAAAAAAAATTACGCAATTTTTGTCTGCCTGTCCCTAAAAGTAGCTATGGGGGACAGAGAAAGGATTACAAACACTGTATTGCCATCTATTTCTATTCTATATATTCATTTGGAAAACCACTGAAGTGAAACTGGACTATGGTGGATTTCGTATAGAACTTATTATTTCAAGTTCAGTGGAATCCAGTCGATAAACCAAAAAGAGACAACCATAGAAAAGTGATCCCATAATAATGTCAAATAATGTAAGCAATTTTGTAGTGTCAGCAGTCCATTGTATATATGTCAGTGGTCATTCCTTTATTCGGCCCACTTTTTCAATCGAGTTGCCATACAGTGAACACATTCAAAGCTGTCTTAAGGTATGGTTACACACTGCAGTTTGCTTGCTTGCAGCTTTTTCGTACTGCTCCAGTTTTGAAAACTGCAATATGTAAACATCTAAATAAAATGTTAAAGGCGCAAAATAAAAATATTACTTTGGTTGAAACTTTTGCTGTGGTTGTGCATGTAGTTCTTTAAGATGTTGCTTAAGTTTGTATGATAAGTAACCAAGTTTTCATTCCAAATTATTCAAAATACCACCAAGCTCTGCACAAAAAAACCTGCAGTGTGTGTTAACACTTTTAAAACTTTTTTTTCGAAAGTTCGTAGCTTCTGAACTGCGCACAGCGAAAACTACAAGTTCCGCGCAACTTTATTCCATGACGTGTAAACAGAGCTGCTGAGGAAAGATTCCTGCCCCGATTTGTCTTTTCTATTATCCACGAAAAGTGAAGCATACTGCAAAGTGTAAGGTGCTCTTACATATAGGAAAATCTGAGCCAGCCACAATCATCAAACAGCTATATTTGACACGAGGACCAGATCGCCTTATAAATGCTTCTTACTCAGCAAGCATCAGCATACTGTCAAACTTCTTATACCTGCTAGGTACCGCCCACGATATGCAAACTAACAATATATATTTTTCCTACATCGAAATCAATGAAATTTTGTGGAGTTTTTGTACTTTGAACATTCTGACGTAATAATGGCGGAGAATTGTTTATATTGAGCATCTTTGTCGTTTGAATTTCATTAGAATTTCAATTTTATGGTCAAAAGAAAAGTCATGGATAATTCAGCTAAATTCACTTAGGGTTTACAATTAGAGATGTGGTGAAATTTCTTTCGTGGTTGCTCAAATATGTCTGAATTACATCAATGTAATTTTTAACAGAACTACTGAAAATCTATTCAAATTTTCCATTAGCTGTGCAGTGCTAGCACATTTGACTACAAAAAATCCTTGCTTGCAGTATAATCTTGATTCAATAAGGTCTCTAATATGTCTCTCAACTGAAATATAAAATAATTATGAATTTAAAGAAGAAAAAAACTTTATTAAAAGTAAATCAAGTTTCTTTTAAGTAATTTTAAGTACACCTTTAAAGTAAATGAAAGGTGAAACTATTTCTCAGATATTTTCTTGCTCTCAAGTTGTATGTACTCCGAGCAAAACTTTTGCAGAAGTTGAATAAAAAAAACATGGAAAACTCTGAATGAGCACACTTAAGTTTATGGTAGGTAAGTATGCATTGTAATTTACAATGTTATCCTAAGTTTTATTTTGTCCTGTAGTTAAAAGAATGTCACGTTAACTTAAGTATTGAAAACAGTTACTTGTAAGGAGCTAATAAAACTTTTGTAGTTCAAGAGTGCAAAAACTCTCAATAAGTAAAAGTTGGTCATGAAACAAATCTAGTTCAATTGATACAAGTGGTTAAGTAAATTGATTGAAGACTAAAAGTAGCCTTATTGAAAACTAGAATGTGTAATTTTAGAAAAGAAAAGGTAAAAATTCATATTTAGCCCCGATCGTACATTCCTCCTATCCTGAATTTCTTTTAATGATTTTGTCTTCATTTTTTACAGTTCATTTATTTTTAAAATATCGTAAAAGTCCTTCTTAAGTTAAAACATTTATAACAAATCCAGATGATTGCGATGTTTTGATTTCTTTCTGTTACACTTCCGAAATCTTAGGAGTCAATTCTTTCAGATTCGTAAAATTTTTATGTCTTTCGTAAATTGATTCTAGTCTTCTGAGTTTATTGTTTGTGACCATGCAAAACTGAGTTCCTCAATATGTATGTTATAATTTTGGTCAAAATTCTTCTTGATATCTCTTAATAGCTGAATAACTGCTCTATTGAAATGAACTTATTCATAAATCATTTGATAGACAATTTGTACAATCACTTTAGCGATTTGTGATTTCTGTGAAATACCTAACATTTCTCTGAACCTTTTCATGATTGCCTAAATTTTTCATTAATCGGCATTATAAGTAAAAGCAAATAAGATTTATGTGTGGATATTTCCTTGGTGTACCGCTGAGTTAAATTTTGGGACTTTTCTTATTTCATTTGTATATTACTGACTGTTTTCGGCTGATGGAATAGTGTTCAAAACTATACTTATGTGAAAAGGCGATAGTCTCCTTGTTTATGTTTCGTGTTTATTTTTTTTGCGCTGATGTATAGTCCTAAATGTGTCTATATCATATTGTCCTTCAGCCTTCTATTTCTATATGATGTAGGGACTAAGCCGTATAAGTTACTTTTATTGACATGATCGGGGAATCCCTAGCAACCGAGCTAGGAGTTGAGCCTTGAAGAAATATTATGGACTTCACCGACAGTCAGGCTACCATCAGAACACTCGACTTATATCTATTTATGTAAATAATGAGGCAATGTTGCAAGATTTGCAAATCGACATCTCGTCAATCTTCACTGGGTACCAGGATATAGGAAAATAAAAAGGGACAAATCGGCTAACAAGAACTGGTTAGACAGATGATATCACGATATTTCTAGAGTTATTTTAGTCGGACCATTGGCTGATCGGAAAGCATACTAATATTTAATTTAGGTGATCCCTTTAATTTATATTTACTAATACCGCAACGAATTTAACTCAACTCGTTATTTCCTATATAAATTGACGGTAGTCGCTAGTGCCATGCATTTTATTCTAGATACCTGCCCCTTCAATGATGATGATGGAAAGAAAGAAACGCTTAGTTTAAATTGTGCCCTCATTTTTAATCATGGTAATTATCCAAATTGTATATCTACAAACTTTTTCGATATTGAGAGCTACATACAAATAACGTGAATAGAGGGATAAATATTGTGCTCTTAATAATTATAATTTGGAGCCGTAGCAAGTAATGTGAGCTCACCCCTTAAAACAACCAATCAAACGATTTAATTTTATATTAAACAAAATAACGTACAGTGGCCTATCTCAGGCCTTAAGTGAACAGGAACTTCTGCGAGTGTTATCTTGTCTGCGAACCAGTGCTTTGAATCTAAATCTATCGATGGTGAATCACCAAAGCCTCACAATTTTGCAATGTACTACCATACTTCCCAGTATGCTTGTAAGTCTGGCAATCCTGTCACACGCCTAGTAAAATTGGTAGTGAAATTTGATGTTATACTCTGAAAATTCAACAAACAATAAAAATCTCTTTGGTAGTGAAAATTTCGTGTCTCTGAAGTCACCCAGGATTTCTTAATATAATTTACTCGGAATTTTGTGGGCCTGTTGTTGTTCTGCTTAATTTCTCTTCGAAGAGAATGCGTTCGTTAAAGTTTGGCCACTGACCCCACTCTAACTCTGCTCTATTGGAAGCTCTCATAATTGATTTCCTCTCTTCTAAAAATCGGGAAACATACAGGGTGGGCCAAAAGTCACCATGGGGTTTAAAAATAACTAACTTTTTCGTTTGTACATTGCTCCACACCCTGTTGACCGTTTCTCTTCATTCCTTTTTTACATGATAGCCAACTGTCTGTTCTTCATAGGTAAGCATGTCTCCCCACCCCACCTTAGCCCTCCTTTTTTTCATCCTACCATATGTTACCAATTTAATTTTTAAACCCCATGGTGACTTTTGGCCCACCCTGTACTTACTTCTTTAATTATATTTCCCCGTTGGAAGCAGATATCATACTCAGTTGGGATTCAAGTATACTCTGGTGCAGTTTAATGTAAATACTGCGTTTTCAATACAAAATTTTCAAATTATATATGCATTTCTTATGCACATACAATACATCCCTGAGGGACTTAAAGTTTTACTTAAACTATGAATAATTAAAATGAATAAAATGGAACTCCCTCCAAACCGGATAATTTCACAAGCATTACATAGCTGTCTTAAATGGCTGTGAAATAGTTTGCTGATATTCGGCTGGGAAATTTTGACGATTTCTGACGTACAAATTAGTCTCAGTGCTTGACATAAATTATGATTTAACATGAGTTTAACATTATAGAATCGTGAACACATTTATAAATTAAAAATATAAAAAGAAACAAATATACAGAAAAGCAGATCCAACCCCCTGAGAGTTAATGATGGATTATGATAACGACCACAGCTCTGCAATTTCTCCTGCTGATCGATAGAAGGAAGTCCAAGCGTCTCCCATTATTATTAATTCAATTGATATTTCAGTTGTAACGTCTCGGTTTTTCCCAATGATGTTAATGATAACTGCAAGGAGCTGAAAATGAATACTCAATCGCACCCAAATTGATGACGAAAAAAGTTATAGCTAGAGCCAGACATGTCCATAGCCTCAATTAAAAAAAAAAAAATATTGTAATAATAGAAAAAAAAAAATTCAAAGCAAATGCTATTTGGAGAGAATAATTAGAAAAATTGTAGCAAAGTTATCACAAATGAAAGGCTCAATGAATTGATGATTCTTATGCCGACTACCACAGAAGCTAAGCATGAAGGAAACCACAATCTCACAAATAATTATTATGTCACCCCAAAGTTTTGAGATTTTTCAAAATTTGAGAGAATTCATTCCGGAAAACTTTTGAACAGAATAGTTTATCAGGGCTGTGCAGGATTCTAAGGGACATACGCGTGTAGCTCCCTAATTACTTGTAAGATTTAGTTTTCACAATGTCATTTAATTAGAGTTTTAGTAATATTTTGGGCACATCAAATATGCTTTTCAATATATTTTTTAAGTATACTGCAAAAGTTCAGGGAGACTCTCGGGGAAATCCTTTTCTTTATCGAACGTTGCAGCGTAAGCTGCTTTCGATGCGTCTACGAACCTGTGTAATTGTATACCAGTCTTTAAGCCATAAATATATCTTGGCATTCTAATTTGTGCTAAGATTGGCAATTGTGTTTGAATAGATTGGAATTTTTCTAGCACATGCTGAGGATCGGGATCATCCCAATTGCAACTTAGAAGCCATAGTTGTTGAAATAATATTTTTATTGTTATTACTGCTGATGCAAGCCAGCCCATGGGATCGAAGATTTTTGATGATACTGATAAAATTATCCTCTTAGTAACGTCAAGCGATTTCATTGGTGACATCGTAAATGAAAATGTATCTTTATTTGGATTCTATGTAGAAGATCCTCCTTTAGTTTTGTTGTTTCACTCACTGACTCAGCCCCAGTCAGAAGATCATCAACGTAACAATTGTTTTGTATAACATAAGCTACTCGTGGATTTGTTGAATTATGTACCTCTACAATATTATATAGATCACATGTTACTAGAAAGGAGACAGAAGCTGTCCCATCTGTAAAGATTTTGTGTATTAAGTGCTGCAACGGGAGATACGAGTTTTTTCTCCACAGGATTTGTTGATAATCCTGGTCAGCAAAATTAATAAGAGCCTGCCGATACATTTTTGCTATATCGGCTGATAAACATTTCATTCAGTGATTTGCCAGAAGAAGTTCTGCACGAGCCGTCAAAAACAACAGAAATCTTGGGCACATGAGAATTTTTATAGACGGCGTTACGAGGCATATACAAACATTTGTCAGTATTCTCCTAGAATTAGCTGCATGCGTTCAAGCGTTTCATATTAACGCACATATTTAGTGTAGGTATTCTATCCTGAATTTGGGGTCTTTTGATGCACCAAAGAAACAGGTAGACTTCTTGAGGTATTCACCTTAAAATGACACTCGTCACGTTTGTTCTTCTTTATTTCACTCAGATTCACTACTCAACTGTTCCCACAGAACACATTCACCCACTCAATAAAAATGCAATCAGATTTATGGATCAACCTGGGATTGTATTTAAAACTCAATCTGTCATTGATATATCTCGATAAACATTGCCAACACTGTTATGTCAGTCTTTAATTCCATTTTCAATTTCACGTCGTAAAGTTATCGCACTTTCGCTACCATCATGATGGAAAAAAATGACAAGGTCGATCCAGGTGATATAAAAGGGGAAATTTCATATTTTGAATTCGACATAAATCATTTGGAGTGACTGAAGCCAATGGAATAAATTGAAATCTGTATTGAAGGTGACGACAGTATGACAGTACTTTCGAGATGTTCCAAAAATGGCTGAGGAAGATATTCGGTTTTAAGTATTCGGGATTTGGGTCTCCTAATAAGCTTTTTAATAAAGTTTTATATTGATGTGGTGTTTTTTTACGTATAATTATATAAGGAGAGGGTGGTATGCATGATGATAAAATAATACGTACCGCGACATCTACATCTTCCTACTTCCTTCGAAATTTGAATTTAGTATTTTCAGTTGAGGTCGTAGCTCTCATTTGCTACTACAGGAAGATCTATAAACGTTTCGTAATCCTGGTATGAGGGAAATATTGGTTAAGGAGCCCCTGAGCACCGCGACCAAAAAATCTTTTGTGCCATACTTCTTTTTGTAAGGTCCAGTCCACTTCCACTAATCAAAAATCCATTTATTGGAAAATGTTACATAAACTTCGGCAGGCAAAAAAGTTCATCTACACCTCTGGCGGAAAAACAAGAGAACTCCTACTTCTGAGGAGAACGAAGCTCAAAATAATTACAGACATCTTCTCAGTTCACTGCCCATTGAGGTATCACATATACAAGATGAACTTGGCTAAGACTTCATCCTGCCGATTCTGTCCCGATGCTTACGAAACCTCGGAGCACTTTCTCCGCATCTGCGAGGTATTGCCCAAGCGGAGATTACTCCACCTTCAACATGCTTTTTCGCCACCAAAATTTGTGTGGAACCTAAATCCCAAAATCGTTCCAGGCTTCATTAGCTGTCTAAACCTAAAAGGGAAGTAAATTGAACTGGGACTCAGAATAGATCTTTTAGGTCGGAATGAACGAGGCCAATAATCTATACTAGTGGGCATATTGGTGTCTCTTCAGCTGCTCTCCCTCCCGTTACTCTTCTCGGTCGGAGCATTCCAATATCCCCAGATCCAGTGGAAAATCTTGGGCTATTGATGGACCAGAGACTCGCCTGGGGTCCCCATGTTAACCCTATTTGCTCGCGAGTATATTTTGGCCTTCGAACGCTCTATGCTGTATCGGTCTTTCTGCCTGAGGGTACTCGGGCTGGTCTGGTGCGAGCATTGATTCTTCCCCATTTTCTGTATACGGATGCTGCTGTCTATCCCTTGCCTGCCCTTGCAATCTTGAAATTGTCTCGTGCGCTTAATGCTTGTGTGAGATATGTTTATCGTCTGAATAGGCGGGCGCATGTGTCTGCTCTAGCGGAGGAGTTTCTATCTTGCACACTATCTAAGTTTCTTGAGTTCAGAACTCTCCGTTTTATTTGTCGTGTCAAACTTGGTTTGATGCCTCCTTAGATTGGTGAAAGGTTTGATTGGAGTACTAGGGATAGAACGAGGATTATTCTCCGTCGAACACGAACTCAGTGGGGTGGAAGAACGGTCTTTTCTAAGGGTGCAGTCATCTGGATCTCTCTCCCTAGGGAGATTAGGGAATCTGCTTCCATGAGCTCATTCAGCGAAAGGCTTCTTAAAAATTTGAGTGAGACTGGGTTACGTTAGATTATTGAGGTCTTTCCCTTCCTCTTGGTCTTGCTTGTGCTGATGTGTGCTACCGTGATCCTTTTAGGTATGGTCTTAATGTTATTGTGTTTCCACAGTATTAAAAACTTTTTAGTGTTTTTATGGTTGCAAAGTTCGAGGTTTTGTGGCGTTATCGGCTGTGATTATTCGAACGTCCTCCCTCATTCGATCCTGTGAATATCAAGACTGATTTACTAATAATTGTACTGTTGCCTGACTTTATTGAGAGTTGAGTGTTCAGTGTGGATGGTGTTGTAGTTTTAATATCTCTTATGACTGGATAGTTTGATTCAGTTCTTTTTGACTTACGGTAAATTGCTTTGAATACTATTAAGGTACCTGATTTAGTTACCTGATTTAACTTGTAGGTTTAAGGTTTTCGTATTTAAAAAAACCTTCTTTAGTACCTGTACTCAGTCACTTTAAGTGTTACACTATTTACTTTATTTTTATTGTTTTCTGGAGTTTATGCTTATATTTAATATAAAAACTACTGTAGATCTATGTACCCACCGTTTTAAGGACGTGGCCTCGGCCAGGGTCTTTCAATAAAATATTTTTGTATTGTATTGTATTGTACTACTTGCTCACCCCTCCACAAATCTAATCTAAGGTCTTAATACCTCGTGAAGGCAAGCTTTCCGAAGGTCTGATGGGGATACAAAACTCTTATCCAGACATTGGAGTCTTTGGCAAGAAACTGCTGTACATTTGCAGATTCTATCTCTTCGTTACACAATTACGAGTTATTGTCTGTGGTCTTGCCCATTTTCTTAAACATGAGATACATAAATGGGAAATAGCCAGTCATTAGGCCAGTGAATAGCCTGATCTGGTACTTAGCACAGATGATGACTTTTTCAAATTTTTTGTATGAGAATTTAATGAACTAGTTCACGTGGTTTAGGGCAGGAAAGTTCTGCCATTCTATCTGGTGAGTCTTTCCTATCTTGGACATTATTAGTTAGGCCGCAGAAGAGTTCGAATCCAATACGATCCTTTCATGGCTACATAGTCACTCGTCTCAATTATTTTCACGTCCCTCATGCTCTGGTACGCGTCTGAGGGTTACTTTTTTATCCTCTAATAGTAAATGCAGGACATCCCTACAGCCTCAAACCTGCTTTAAAATGAAGGCATTGAGCTTTGTGCATTTATCGCGACTTGGATGTCGACGTTTATGATTGCGCGCCGATAGCCTCTTTTGTTATTGATTCTAATTCATGTTTCTATGGCATACATTTCTATTTGAAATGTAGTTGGGTAGGATCCCTGTTCCGTGCATAACTTACTGGTACTGGTGCACCCACCATGCCTTCTGTTTTAGATCCCTCTGTGTACCAGACGAATAATCTGCGTGAGAAGTTCGGCCCATTGTTCCTCCAGCTGTGGTGGTTTTCTATAGCTACTTCAAAGTGGCACCCAGATCTACGAGTTTTAGTAATTTTTAAAATATAAAAGAATTTTTTGATGACAGATAAGTTTCCAGGTTTTTTGGAGCTGGCATTTAGAACTTTGGCACTAAGAGCAGCTTCACTTTTAATGAAGGATGTAGATGAGGTAAGCCCAGCATCAGTTCTAAGGCTAATATGAGAGAAGTCCTCCTGTTATTCCGAGGAATGTAGATCTTTGTTGTTTTTGTAACTTTGGTTCAATATACATATTAGGGTACCATATATAATAATGGACCTAACGATATGGGTATACATATATACCTCTGGCATATATAGAAAGCTGCAGTGGCCTTTTAATAACCTTCGACAAGTGCTGGTTCCATGTGAGTTTGTGATCAAGGATAATCCGGGTAAGCTTTGGGGCGGCTGGGACGTTAAAGTTTGACCTAGTGCATTTTGGAAAATCTGGTACAGATCCGAATTCCTTAGTTCCTGAGAAGAAATTTGAGAACCTAAACTTTTATACTCGGTGGCTTATATAGCTAATTATAGCCATCGCCATACTCACTTTTTTAATATATCCTCATTTTTTTTTTCGAACTGACATACAAGATTTTGCGTACCTGAGATCGGCTCTAAGTCGTTAGGGTTATATTCGATCGGAAAACGAATTTACAGTTCGTAGACGAAAAGTTTTCTCTGCATACTTTTAAAGTGTGGTAGGAATCCCAGCGGGGAGGGGGTGGTCCCCATACCGCATGTTGCATATGAAATGAAGGGTCTCGTCGAGTACTATCGGATGGCGTACTTTTTTCTCGATTCAGAAAACTTTCTAGAGACATTTTTGCCACTGGAAAACCCATTTTCATTCAGCTGGGACACATACACCTACTACATTTCGCACATATTTTGGAAGTTTTCTTCAAAGCCATTAGTGCTCTCTTGTGAACATACTTCTTCAAGAAGTCATTTTCCGCGACTCACCGATTCCGCGAATTAATGAGAAATTGTTGTTGTTAATAAAATATACTCAGAGTATCATAATGCATCGTTTAAGACATCTATCACGTCTGGAGGTGATGGGCCTAAAGTTGTATGAAAAGTGGGCATTCTGCTTTTAATAATTTAATAATTATCATCAGGTCGGAGAGATTTTGTAATTAGTGGTGAGGTAGTGAATTATTCATACAACCAAATCTGATTCCCTTGAATTCTGTATTGCCTTAATTTGGACCTTTTCTTTTATTGATTCTTTTTAAAGACTGATTTTTGTAAATTTCTTAATCTATAATTAAAAAATTAAAAAAAGAAACAAGTCTTTTAAGTTTCGGATTTCAACTTGTATATCTGAGTTTTTGGAAGTATTCTTCAATCTTAAACCTTTTTTTGTATATTTCAAAGAAGTATTTTCGTTGAGCGCCCAAATTTTTAAAGAGATCCAAAAATTCACGGCGGCATGATAATTAATATACGCTTGACGAATAGAGGTATAGGCAAGTCAAGTAAATGAAATGCCAGATGATTCGTTGTTAATATTATTATAATTCCCTTCAGTTCTATGTAGATTTCACACATTTCAAAATGAAATTTTGTTTACATTAAAAAAACTTTGAGATCGCTCGTCATTTATCACAGATCTCTAAAGAAAGATGAATTTTGTAATATACCACACCTCTTTAAAGTCAGAAAGACTATCTCTCATTTGCTGAACTAAGTAGGTAGTCTCTTTTCCTAAATCCTGGACATCACTTACCCTAATGATCCTATAACCACTACTTACAACAAACAAGACTACGTTCAACAAATTCCACCCATACCAAGGAGCTTATCTTGTAGGTAAGATTTTATTGACTACTTCTCTAACAGCCATTTGCTTGTTTCGTACACAAAAGTGTCCACAATCTGACAGCTTAATGTTCTGTAAAAATACTCATCAAGACCGCATACCTTATTTTTTCCAGAAGGCTACTGACAATTTTTAACAAAAGTAAGAACTTAATTCATTTGCCCCAGAAGACAACAGACCCACTTGCAATATTATCTATTTCAAGAGAATATCCTTAACCCCTGAAAGTTATACCCTTTTCTCTATGAACTCGAGAAAAAAGGTCAAAAATATCCTTTCCGAGATGAGGGTCATGTTAGTAAAGTCATTGTTATCACTGAAAGGATTTCTCAAGTGAACAAGGATATAAATACACACACAGAAAACGGTACAGATCTCAAAATGAGGAGACAGAAAAGGAATTAAACAAAATTATTTATCTGATTACATTCCACACAAAAAGGAAGTTGCAAAGAGATAAATATCTTGTCGATGGTTTTTTTTTTCTTCCTTTTTTAGAAAAACGTCTACCCGGAAAATGAAAACTGGAAGCATCCTGTACAAAATTAGCTTTTCCTCTGTCTGCCTCCTTTTGCCTTTGAATGTAAACGTCTGCTAGGTCTGCTTCGACACTTCGCCTCTTATGTTTTCGGCAACCTGCACTGGTATATTTGGTGATTACTTTATTTCATCTTTGAATTTTCTTTCCATTTTCTTTATTTATCAATGGAAAAATGAGTAAGAAAAAGAATTCTGGTGTTCTGAGCTGAGCTCATGTCTAATTTATCGATTTGGAAGTCGTAAATTTTTCACTCGTTTATGCTCTTTTTTTGTCGTTATCGTTGCGGGTGATAAAAATCTTGCTGAAAACTTCTTTATATGGTTGGGATTTTCTTTTTTTGTGAGAATAGTTCCGCATACATATATTTTACATTTGAATTCGACAATTGGATAAAAGAAATTGAGATTTCCTTATAGAAATTAAAGAATTGTTTATTCCATTCAAATAAGAGTGATGATAATTGATAAAAACCTTTTGTCAACAGATAACTGGTAGCACGTCATTCATACTTGAAATCTCTCCACACAGACTTATCAAATTCATAGAAAATTACAAAATAAAAAGTCTCCTCCTTCTACAAAAATAAGACTAGTTCTGTTGGTTTTCTGATGAGACTTTTCCTGAATTTTTCATACTTACATATGTATATAATTTCGTGAGGTTATATTTGTCACAGTTTTTTTTAGAAGATTAATAACTCATTAAGGAGAGTTTTCCGAACGTCTGGGGTTTGAAAACCCTTAATGCTAAAACATAATGTGAGCGATACGATAAAAATGCCATAAAAAACGCCGTACAAAACGTCTCTGAAAATACAATGGAGGCAACATGAGCTTGGCAAGAGCTGTCAATCCCCAATTAATTTTGTTTTTTTCTGTGTTTGAAATTAAAATAGAAAAATTTCAACGAATATATTAAAAAAATATTATTGAAGTAGTATGTGTGGCCATTTTGGCTAATAAAGATAAAAAAACATAACAAATATAGAAGAAGAAGGTATGTCCAAGAGTTATATAAAACTCAGTCGGAGTTGGGTTTCTATGCGAATGCGCTTTTTGTTTTTAACACCTCAATAAACTTTTCTTCCATTTTTATTCAAGCGATTATGATATTTTCTATGGCATTGTTATTTGTTGATATCTTTAAACTATCAAGCCATAAATAAGATTGCAATGAACGTATAACAATACATATGAACGCAACCCAAAATCATAATTTTGCCAAACGCAAACCTATACGTCCGACAAATTTAAATTTTCATTTAAACGACAACATCGAACGATGTCGTCAGCATTGTGTTTTATGGCTGATTTACATTACTCGAACATGCGATTTTACTGAGAAAGTGAGTGAGAGGGTCTTATTACTTTGCACTGTTAGACAAAAAGGAAGAGGTGATCGACTGTCAAAGCATTATTTCCCACTCTTTTATAGCGAATTGTCAATTGTGGCATTTCATCAATTTGTCAATGCATAAATAAGTTAGACGTTTATGCTGAAGTGTAAATTAAGATAAAAAAGGCACTATTTTAAAGAACAATACAGATACAGAATACAATAGAGAATATAAAATATTCCCTTTAAAATTTTGACTCATTCCATATTTAAAAACTTTTTAAAAAAATTTATAATAACTTTATAAAAAATTTTTTAAAAAAATGTTAATAATTTTTTAAAAAAATTGTAAAAAAAATGTTTAAACATTTTTTAAAAAATTTTAATAAACTTTGACACATTCCAGCTGAGGTGCTGTGACTTTCTTCAAATATTTTTAATTTGTGTGCGTGTAAACAATTATTTCGTACCCGCTTGTAGTTATATGTATGAGTTTGCTGCCATAATACCAAAATTTACTGCCATAAAATATACTTCTGGGTAGAACTTTTTATGGCTAATTATGGCAGTAAAAATTTAACCTTCGTCGGGGAATTTGACATTTAACTCAGTAAAATTTTGCTGGATTATCTTTTGTCCTTATCGTTCTAAAGTATTTTTAGATAAGGGGAAACTGCTTACTCTGTTTTCTAGCAATGTTCGAGTAATGTAAATCAGCCATTACACCATACACCGCCATATTATTAGAATCCAATTGACAGCGTTTTTTATGGCATTTTTGTCGTGTCACTCACATTGTGTTTAAGCCTTTATCTAGACATTGTAGTCTTTGGCAAGAAAGTTTACGAATTCTCATAGTACGTGCTCTGCAGATACCATCTCTTCTTTGCAGAATCGTCTATGGGTTTCCCATTTTCTTAGTCATGAAGGCAATAGCTATTCATACGGTAGTGAATAGCCTGGTCTGGTTCTTACCAGAATTGATAACTTTTTTCAGCCCCTGTAAAAATTGTTGGTGAACTTCATGCTTTTAGTCCAGGAGAGCTCTCACATTGTAGCTGGCGAACCTTTTATGATTTAGACAATATTTTTCCTAGTAGACGCCTTTTTGCAAGGCCGCAGAAATGTTCGGGTGCGGTAATTGGAAATTCTGCTCCATTTCGAGCCAAGTAGCCAGTAGTCTCATTGCCTTTATGCCTACTCTATTCGTGTTCAGTTGTACCAATTTACAGCTAGTTGGTACATTGAACGTTATTTATAAAGCTGATCTCTTAATTCTTAAAAAAACAATCGTTTTGAAGATACGAAAGAACTCTAGAGGTTTGTCAAGCAAGAACCACAACTTTGAAGCTAAGTATACTTCTGGTCCACCAAAATTGTTCTCAACCCAGAAAAACTATTTATCGAAATATGTTAAAAGTATTTTGAGTTGCAACTTAGCTTGCTATGTAATTTCGGCACGAGTATGACTGCGAAGCTTAGACCATATAACAAACCTGCGTGCGGGTATCGTATAAAATTCGCTTACATGAGTGAAGACGAAAACTCCTAGTAATATCTCGAAGTAGTAATGGAATATACAAAGCAAATGCGATGCAATAATACACAAAAAAAAAAACAAGTAACAAGTCGGACTACCGGTGATAAATCAATGAAAGTGTGCAGAAACTGTAACTTATTTTCAATCTTAATGGAATATCTTGAATGCTCCTTGATGGATTCTGTAACTTGGTTATACCTGCATTGTGCTCTCTCACTAAATCTCACTAAAAAAATTGATCTCAATACAAATATTGCTTGTGGTGAACTTAAATTAGCTCATCGGCATTCCTATTTGTTATATATTCTAAGCTACGACACGGCTTGAAAAATCAGCCATAAAAAACAAAGATCCTAGTTCAGTCCACCTAATTTAAGCTAGGTAAATTAGCAAATCGATGTAAAATAACATTTCGCCTTTAATACTTACATGAATAATCCAAGAAAGAATCAACTGAGGATATCAAAAGAAATCAATATAAATTTGAATCTATGGCCAGATAAGCTTTAGCTAATAATTTTTAAAAAAGCGCTGTATACCAAGTTTCAGTTCTCTACATCAACGCGTTCTCGGGCAATGCTGAAACATATAATGAAAAATGAAACTTTTGTATAGCAACCACATGAAGGAGTTGCCCAATTTGTCCCATTTTGAACTTTAATTCACTTTTTCATGAAGTTGCTCTAACGTTGCTCCATGCTACTATAGCTGCTCTAAGCCTCCAATACTTTACTCTGAATTGTTTATGTTCAATTTTGCTAATATATGTATGTTTTTATCTACTATGTAACTCGCTAACATGTGCCCAGCGCTCAGAGTGCTTTTGGCACGGGTACTCAAATAAATAAATATTTATGTTTATGTTTATGAGAACGCGTTGGCGAGTAACCGTGCGTCAGACGGACTTGCAAAAATCAAAATAACTCTTAATATTAATTTGCTTTTCCATCATTATTTCTATGCGTTACTAATGAAACCATATTATTTCATACAGGCTACACAATGACGGCGGAATTGGCCGAGAAAATTAAAACAAAAAACCTCTAAAAAGGCAAATGATTATAAAGAAACAAATAACACGTACCTTTTTAAAATTTTATTATCACTTCACATATAAAACCCGAGTTAAAAACCATGTAAATTCACAATTTGTTGGACAATGCACACATGCACAATTCTTTCTATAGCAACTTTTAACTCAAGAGCCCGACCATAGCATATAACAGCTTAAATTATATTCCCGAAAACTGTTAAAAAAAATAGTTTAAATAGCTTAAATCTTGAACGGAGCTCTGTTAAACCTTGACCATCGATTCCAAATTAACTTTAAACATATGAAAATATATACTATTAAAGCGAACCTGGAATATTAACCGAAAGTAAAACTTGAAATTCAGATAATTGTCACACCCCTGCCAACAAAAGGTAACCCATTAGAAATTGAAAATCACAGTCCATTTTAAACATGTCAGTGGTTACACAGAAAAGAGTCGTGCAGAAAAGTGCTGAATGGCGAAAGGATGGGCCAGATTTCAACAGAAAGTTCAGAAAAAGAACAAAAACGTGATCAAAACAGGCTTGAAAAATGATTAAAAAACGAAAATATTGTCATTTCTTGCTACATGTCCAATAAGTAATATTAATAAATTATTTTATTTTAGCAATAAATACTTCTTAATAACAATATTATTCAGTAATTATAAATGGTTAGAATATTAAAACGAAAACATATACGATTTTGACAGATAGGCGTCGCCACAATAATTTAAATTTTCTTCCAATTCGCTGAATTTCGCTTTATTTTTTTCTTTTTCGTTACAGTTTATATACTTTGATTTGAGTGCTGTGCGCGTTTTCATATAGCTATAAAGTGCTTTCTCAGCAATATGTTAATTTTGTGGTGATTTTCTGATGGTTTTGTGTATGTGAAATAATTGTGTGTGATTTCCTCGCGTAATGGATTCGTTTACATCTTTCCAAAGGTTAGTAATTTCCTTGATAAAATTTTTCTTTTCATTTCTAAATCGTTCACTAGCACACAGAAGTTCTTTGAAATTTGAGAGCGGCAGTGGTTAAAGGCTAATAAATGTGTGCATTAGAGCTATATAGGCGACTTCTGTATAGCATTAAAATATTTAACAAAGTTTTCTATTTATTTTTATGCTTTTATGAAAAATAGCAGCAGTGAACAGAACGAAATGAATATATTTTTTTCCTTCATTTTTGTGTTTGACGGGCTGTCGTGAATTCTATATGATTTGAATCTTGGGAATTTTCTTTTTTTCGCTTCATACAAGTCTCAGCTGTCTAATGATGGCCGTTCTTATATAGTGAGTGACCTACTTCCCGTTAGCCGTTATATACTTGAAATGTCAGTAGCTCTCAAAATTTTTGAGGTGGGAATTTAAAATACTTACATTTTTTGATAACTTTAATTTTGCAGGAGTTATTTTTAATTTAACTAAAGTTATAGGTATGTACAATTTATGTATGGAAGACCTTATGTAATTCGATATATATACATAAAATCAATAAACATATGAAATTTTTTTAACATGGTAACTTGAAAACGCATTGAATTTCCAATAATTTTATGAATAAACTGAACAAGCTCGTCACAGTATATGTGGAATTTTTCCATATCTTCATAAGATTGCCAGAAAAAATTATATAACCCTTTCTACGTTTTTTGTAGGTTTTCATTCCATAAATCATTATCATAGGGTGTGACCTATCCATAGCCTTGGAGTTCCAGACCACATACGGGACACCCTGTACACAGTAAAGAAAACTATTAACTTTGAGAGAAAAGTTTTAATTTTCATTGCAAATAACCTGGATTAAAATGGGATCGGGAGTGTATTTTGTAGCATGCACTCATACCTATTATACATAATGTATAATATACTGTCATAGGGTATCAACCTGAAAAATATTATGGTAAAAAGTAAACTAAAGTGGTTATACTTATTTTTCGGATCAATTTTGCATCAATGTGAAGTAGCACTACAAGCAGCAGACGCTTCAATTTTCTTTCGGAATTTTATTAAATTTATCACACGCAGTGCATTTTATGAATTTTCACACTCAATAACACCCACAAACGGACAGTAGAGCCTTGGCCCTTGGTAAAAACTGAGTTAGTTTTATTCAATGTTCGATTCCTGGGAAAAATTTATAAGAGTTCATTCAGTTGCTTACGTTTAGCGCTTTTCAAATTAATAGTGTCTCAGGGAATTGAATTAAGCCCTAAGAAAGTGTTTTGCTTTCCGTACTGTCGTTTCTAGGTGTTTCCATTATTCCAAACATTGCTAAACACCGTCACGGAAATGAAGTCGAACTTAGTTTATTGTGGGAAATTTTGATAAAAAGGGAGCATCTTGGTGAGATAAGTATGTAAGTAAGTGGCAACATTTTTTAGTTAGAATTAAAATGTTGCTCATTTTTGGAATTTTTTAAGTTTTTTATATAATGTATGGCTTGCAAGTATGTTGTCCTACCAGTTTTGAATACATAGCTACACTACTCATCAGTTAAAAGTGAACACTTGAAATTTATCGTAAGCCTGAACATTATGATCAGCCTGGACGCAAAATATATTTAAAGAGATTGCTATTTTCATTTTTTTGGCATTATTCATTAATGTTGAGTTGTAAGTAGGTAGTATCACTAAGTAGGTAATTATTTATTAGTTGCTTAGTGGCTGTATTCATAGAAGAAGTGTTGAAACGTCTTAAAAACTTGACAATCTTAAAATATTTGAAGCTAGTGCTACAATATTTGTTTTAATACAAATTCAACAAAATATTTCGATTAAGATTAACATATAATTAATAGGTACGCACTAATTTTTTTTTCAATAATTTATTCCTTTAATGTGAATAAAGTTATATAATACGTAAAAGGTCTTTTTTTTACAGTAAAGTGAATAGTTTGTAAAAAATCAATTTAATTGGAATTATTTTGGCCACGTATTTCCGGACATAACACTGACTAGGCATGTTAGTAGAACCTATAAGGCGGAAAGTGAAATAAATTTTAAATATTTTACACCATGTAAAAGGGGCATCAAGCAAAGCCTGGATATCTAGTTGGAGTTTCTTCTATTTATCAAAAACACCGTCCTTTATTGGTGAAGATCCTCCTTATTTATTATTTTTCTTTTCTTTCCTTTTTGAAAATAAAATTACAAGTCGCTAGAATAATTCTCGAATTATATTACCTACACAGTAAAAAAAAGTTTTGAAACCTCTATTCTCAAGGAAGTAAAATTTTACATACTATAAACCAAATTTACAAATATTCTTAATAATACAAATTCTTGTGTGTGATTTTCATAAATGTGTAATTTCACCCATTTAATTGCTACAATTCAAAAGAAGACGTAAAAATATAAACAATTTCTGAAAATTTAAAGTCGAGCAGCAAAATTGTTATTCCAATGATAAAGTTGCGCCCGTATAAGTAAAATTGTACATTCTTTTCTGTAAAATCGCTTATTGGTGCAGTAAAATCGAAACAGGTTTGCTCTTGAAAGTCATTTCTGGTGCGGACGTGGAAAGTGTTAACTGATTAGCTTAGTGGTTTCGAATAGTTTCAGGTTATTTTCGGGGCAAGAATTTTAAGTAAATTAAAATATGTATATCCATCCCATCATCACCATAAGTGCCATAAAAACATTACTCAACTTACACATTTTCATTAATTTTCTCTCCATATTAACTTTTCCCTATAGTTAGAATGGAAAAACTTGTAAATTACTTGTTATTGTCAAGTTCAAGAATTTTATATAACTTTCGTGATGCTTTTATAAATCTTTGTAAATTTACAAAATTTGCTTATTACTAGATACGCATAGCATAAAATTAATAAAATAGGTGTAAGCGAGTTCAGCTCTATTTAACAATTCTACATACAAATATGTATATGAATTACGTCTTTATGTAATTTTACGTACAATTATTTACACCTATTACAACTTTTGCGTAATTTTACAATCCTATAGTAAAATATTTCCTCTAAAATGTGTAAATTTCAATCAGGTGTTTACATATGTTTTGAGCTAGTAAAATTACTACACTTAGAGTAGGCAACCTATTGCCTACCCTATGAGTAGTAAAATGTTTCTACTGTGTATCTAATTTAACTGACTTCTGACAGGATAATGAGTAATTTTCTTTCTTATTTCTTTTCGTTTTTGCTCATCTATTTCGCGGTCTATTTCCACATACTTTTCCAGTTCTCAAAGTGTCCTTCGATGAGTTTAGTCAAGCCACCACAGCTACACTTAGCTTCGGTTAAATCGGTTTATTACTCCTAGGACTTAAACTGATTTTCCATTCCATAACAAAGTTCACACATTCCATTATCACAATCTTTCTCCTGTTTGAAGAGGAAAAGTCTTTATTGTTGAATCAGTCTTTAGCAGCGCTTTGCCGATATATCTCCGTGCGGACATTTATTTCAGTAATGCTTACTCCATTGACCCTAAATATCTGGATAAATTCGATGGTAAAAAAATGTTTCAATTACGGAAAAATGGACAAGTTAGTCGTACTTAAGAATGCATAATCACTGTAGCCAGCCAATCAGAAAGTGATTCAGTCCGTTTTATATCTGGATTTCAAAACAAATCATCGCAGTAAACTGCAGTGAATTATGAATTACTACTGCAGCAATGGATTATAAAATTTGACAAAATATTAACTACACCCCATCTGTTTTCGTGTTGAAAACTCATCGCTCATTTGTCACTTTGAAGTCAGTCTGTGGCGTGCATCAATTTCTTCTTCCATTTTTCCATCTCACAGACTTGAAATGAAATTGTGTGCTATCATATCCATCTTCCGCTCTGTATATCCATCAGAAGAGCATATGTTCTACTTCAGCTTAGGATGAGTTTTATAAAAATAACACAAATGCGATTGACTCAATCTTTCTTCCCTTCCAAGGTGATAACTTATTAACAAAGCTCAAGAAAAATTTATTTTCTTACAACAACGTTTCTATATGAAGGGGAATTAAGAATACCATGTACGCTCTACTATTAATGCAAGTCCCATATTATGTGATATGCAGGATTCGGATTTTTAAGACATCGCTTCACAAGATTTACGTTCTCCAAAGCTGAAGTTTGTGTCCTATTTCAATGACCAAGCTTTTTTTCACTTCAAAATGAGATCAGAAAAGGCTATACACAGTATGAATGGATGAATCTATGATATATTGCGCCTCTATTAGGCCTGTTGTTCATTATCAGGATTTTTAAGAATTCGCTAATAAATCCGCCGGATGTCTTTATAAAATTAAGATTAAAGCCAAGTTCAGCCATTTTTATCTTTGAACAGAGAAACCTGGATAATAACGAGAGAGGGATGTGACTGTTTGGGGTTCTCTTCGCATTCTCTGCTTTTAAGTTAGTCCCATTATGGCCACACCTGAAAAAGACATTTCCCAATGATAATATGACTACCAAGGTTTTCAAGGAATACTTCTTTTTTAGAGTTAGTTAGAGTTTTTTCAAGAGTTTCTTCGTTAAATTTGGATTGAAAGTCGACTGCATTTGTTTTTTTTTTTTGTTTTGCTTCAACTGTCGTCATCGAGTCGTTGTCAACCTAAGCTATCTTACAAAAATTCCGAAGGAGTCTGTTGACTTTCACGATCGGAACATTATAGTAAGTATATAAGTAAGTAATTTCATTGTACTCCTAGTCAGATTGAATATAAATTTTATCAATTAGGTTTGATCAAGCAGCTTGATTGTCTGAGAAGATGACTACCAAGCTAATTGTTTTCTGTATCAGAATTTAGGAAATGGTTTTCAAAACATCTGTCTATATATCCAGAACCTCGCTCCAATGGTATTCGATGATTTCCCCTTTGCTTCAGCTGCAGTAACCTCTCCTTCTATGTATTGCTACCAAGAAAGACAGTGTGCACAAATCTAACCCTATATTACTACCTATAGTGTCAATAGTTTAGAATAAATACCACTAGATGCTACAAGTTTGTAAGATTTTGCGAGAAAATTGTAAACTTTTCCCCCACCTTACGTATTGGGTTTTGTTAATTTTCCTTGAATAATTTCTGGAATTTTCCATTTGCACTATTCCTACCCCGGCCCCTTTATATTTCTCAGAAAAAGACGCAGATTGTTTTTTTTTATATTAGCGCCGAATGACTTTCAGACTTTTAAGACAATGAGCGATGAGAGTTTTCAATATTTTTTAGAGAAAAACATAAATGAATTATTTTTAAGTTCGTTTTTGACCCGAGTAGTAATAAAGGCTTAATGATGGTCTCCAATGGAAATCTCTCTCTAGGGTAATTCTAGCTTCTTTCAAGATACTATCTTACAGTTGCGAAGCTCGGCACCGAATTAATGTGTATTTTCACCACCACCCCCCCCCCCGCGGGAGGGGTAGGGGCGTGCTACAATCCCTCATGTTGCATGTAAAATTAACATTCTCGCCTAGTACTATTAGTTGGTGTACTTTTCTGATTCAGAAAACTTTTTCGGGACCTTTTTGCCGTCTGAAAATCCATTTTCATGCAGTTGGGTCACATACATCCCAGTTACTATATTTGACATATATTTTTGCAGTTATTTCTTTCATGCCCACAACGCACCAATTACGCACAATCACGAAAAGTAGGGAAGTTCACTTTTTCAACCAAAGAAGCCGCTCAATCCAAAGCTCTCCCCCGCATAATTGAAATAAACATTGTTAATAAAATATGTTCCGATTTTAGTCTTGGGCCATATCAATTTTAAAACACCTGTATTTGTTAGCAAACCAATTGTATTCAAAAGTTCTTATTCACCTAGGAGGGAGGACTGAGTTGAGTAACTAACTATGCAAAGTACATTTTAGTAATAAATGCTATTAACGAGTTAGATTGAAAGGATTGTTTGGTTCTACGTTGAAATATATCAGGCTTAACCAGATCAGAACAAAACTCTTATTGAAAGGAAGAAGAAGAATAAAATCATTTCAAATGAAACGTCATTTGTGTCATTGTCATCCGTTTCATTGGTTTGGCTGCAGCGGCGTAATTGTCCAAATGTAAACGTTCTTTTGAAAAACTTAGAATTTTAACATTTAATTTATAAACTACATAATGTAAAGTATTAAAGAAATTGCAGGAACCGATCCAACTTATTTAACTCTAAGTTTAATACCTACCTTTAATTACACTTTTCTGAAACTTTATAGATCGGAATGATATCGTTAGACGAAGAATGGCCACTTATACAAAGTCACTATAATTTTAAGAATACTGGAACTCTATTTTTAATGTTAAAAATGTCCTAGGTGGAAAGAGTTTTCCAGTTTGATAAAATTTATTAGTTGCTTTTATGTACCGCTCCGCAAGTGCAGAAAAAAGTTTTTGGCAAGTAAATTTTTTTAAAACTAAAACCAGAAATTCTCAACGTAGAAACTGTTTATTAAGTATTTGTTGTAACAAAAATGATTGCAACAAAATTTTTTATTATATTATAACAAAAACTATTAAAAAAAGCTAGATTTGGACCAATTCTTATGGTACCCTAGACGAATGCCCGCCAGTATGTAATTTCGTATGATCAGGTCACCTCTCTGTGTAAATTTGATTGTTAGGATAGCGACATAAGATTCGGTTTTGTCCTTACGGCTGACTGTCTGCGGTTTTTACCGTTGCCGTGTTTACACGACATAACATACGAGATGGCTAATCTTGATTATTTTGTGAATACAACTCAATGAAGTGGTTTTATTCATGATTATGGCGAATGTTAGTGTTATTGAACTTGTAATTATTTTACTTTTAATTGAAGATGAAGAAGAATGCAAAAAACAATCACAACATAAATTTTCAGTGCATCCGTTAACTTGATTTATGATATGAGTGATATTTCAATCGAACGGAGTAGCAGCACTTCAGAAGAGCGGAAAATTTAAAACAAACTCGCTATTTTATCTCACCAGAAGGTGAAGTTCCTTCACAGCATCATTTCATTAATTACTAACTGCTATTCAACTGAATCATGAATTATAAACTGACAAGCTAATTGTAAGCTTAAAATAAAAAAAAGTCCTAACCTGATTTGATTTTTCTTCATTCTCTCATTCTGGCATGATTTCTTCCCAACCCCTAGCTTCTTCGTCCTTTCTCATATAGCCTTCACTGCTCACTTATCATATACAAGGTCTTTTCTCGACTTCCAAATTTCTCGTCAAGCATTTCACAATTCTAGAAAACACACTATCAAATTATTTTATTAAATGTATTCATATTACACATTCGCTCAGAAACTTTCGTTGCTTCTGTACTACTGCACTGCACTAAATCGTCCGGAAAAGCCTAGTCGTATGTCGCATCACAATGCACTCAATGAGTTTTGTATTAAATTCGGCAGAAATGAATCATCCGGTCAAACCGGTTCGGTTTTTAACTTGGAATTCATTTGGACCGGAAAAAAAAACGTCCGGTAAAACCTAATCGCACGTAGATGCCCTTAAAATATGGTTTTTCGCATACCTTTCTAGAACGGCTCGTCGTAAAAACTGATTATAACCAATTTTATAGAATTGTATAGTCTGACGAACTTTTCAATACAAAAAAAAAAAAAAAAAAAAAAAAAACGTTTAGGCTGATCGTTTTCCCAGTATATGTAAAAATCCACAATGTTCGAACGAAATTTTTGTATGGCAACACTACGAAGGAGTTATCCGATTTACTTGCGTAGTTACTTATTTTCTCACACAAATTTGTTCATTAATAATTTCCTTGCTCTGTTTACACTGTCCTATCCGCTGCCTATCTTTGTTCCAGTCACGCAGTGCACTTAATTATTTTCAGTAAAACTTTAGTAACCACAGTGAACAAACCCAAAACTTGTATTTAATATAATTTTTATGATGGTGAGCCCGGTGTGGTATAATGGCTTGAACTCGCGAGCCATAGCACAATGATAGGCATTGAAATGGGATTGCGAAAAGTCACAAGATCTTTAGTAATATGGTGCAGGACATCACAGTAAATAGAAAGATAGACAAAAGCTAGATGAAATAAAAGGAGGTCATAAAACAATTATATAGGAAGGCTTCATACTAGCAAGGGCGGCCTCGGTAACTCAATTGATAAGTACGCGAGAGTTTAAATGTGAAGAAGGAAAAAACAATGCACGCAGGCGAGTAAAGAAGAAAGGGGAAAAACTCACGATCGAATTCCTCATCCTGGCAACCTCTGTGAAATTCAAAATGAACAGAAAAAAGTTTAAATTAAATTTCACTCGAAAATCAAAAACATTTTATTTCAAATGCAACACAGCAGATAAATGGACTTAGGTACCAAAAAGCATTAATCAACACTCGAAGCTTGTCAGCACTCTTAACTATATGCTGCTCTTCTCTTTCTAATCATTCTCATCGGCCTTATCAAACTGAATCATGATTGTTGAATAATTTATCCAGATATTTACAAAAGTCACAATTAATCCTTTAGTTAACTCCAAACAGTTAAATATGTTCAATTCGTACGGTCGCAATGCCAGTTGCAGTTTAAACATTTCAACCTGAAATATTTAAGAATTCATTCATTGTTCTAAGAAACAAAAAATAGAAATAAAAGTAGTCCTGAATGCCTGGGCAGAATGCAAAAAAATGATGCCAACAAAATAATGACAATGAAATTTACAAAACTTGCGTCAAGATGATTTTTTTTTTTTGTAATAAATTAAATAACAAAAACAAAATATTTTTGATTCCTTTTTTATTTTCCAAACCAATTCGAACATATATCAACCGCACTAATACCAATTAAGACTAACTAATTTCCGGAAAATTTGACATTTAATTACGGTGATTGGGTTAAAATTTCAAAGTTCGCCGAAGTATCTGTATATAGTAGTTAATTATTTAATTTTATGTACTGGGGACATTTAGTTATTACATCTAGATCGCATTCTATTCCCAGGTTAAAAAATACTTACACTTCTCTGAAGCCTGTTGTCATGCTGAATATCGAAACTACTCAAATAATCGATATTAATGTGAGAGGCTCTCTTAACGGAATCGACAATCAGTACAAGGATTGCTAAACTAACGATACTAGAGATCATAGATATCCACTCCGTTTTGGAAACAGAATTTTGAGCATCAAAGTCTTTGTAGATATTAAAAATGTTTAAAATAAGTCCTTGCAGCTTTGAAATCATATGAATGAGTATTTGCAATTGGAAAATATTTTTGAAGTCGTATGCCGTTCGGGAAATCTTCCAATGGATTGCAGCTGTTTTGTCCAATTCGTCACTACAATCGCAGCATCTTTGCATTGATATTTTTCTAATTTTACCAATTTCATTTAACTCCATGTAGATTTTTCGCATGTACGCATTTAATTGCTGGAACTGAGCCTTTGTAACGATCATAAAAGTCACAAAAAATATCAGAATAATGAAGCGCGTTTGAAACGCAGAGTAAATGAATGGAAATGCTATAATTTGAACCTCTGCAAGTGATTGCAGATTATGCGAAATTTCAGAATAGAGATATCTCACTATTATCACCAAATGTACTATAAGAAAAATTAGAGCCCTTTTGCCATAAACTGTCGGATTTCGTGTTAATTTCAAGATGTCTCTGTGATTTGCCAACAATTTTTCGAAAACAACAAATATATGGCCGGCTTTAGTTAGCAGAGTTATTTGTAATAGGATCGCATTAATTGTCACAAAAATATATAATGGATATTGCACCATGTTTATAATTACACTTTTCTCACTATTTCGTCCCGCAAAATATAGGAAATATATAATGGATCCGCTTAATACCAAGATTGTCACAATCGATTGAAGCTTGTATAGAAATTTGGTTGTTTTAGAACTCTGAATTACTCCTTGACTAAGATTTATGCGAAATGGTATAAAGGCGAAAATTCTAGTTAAATAATATATGAGAAAAAATAAACCGTGCAAGATTAACTCACTACAATTCGTCATGTTTCCAAACTAACTAAATTCCGAGGGATAACTTTAGTAGAAAAACGTGCGTATTAAACCCCTTTCCTGAAGCCCTCTAAATGTAATGACTAGATCCGCGAAAGCTTTTGAATTTTATTATAATCATGAAAATGCTACACCACATTTCTAATGTTATCAAGGGGTCGAGTGGCTTTGTACGCAAGTGTTCTGATAAATTTATATACACTCTAAATAATGAGATTTTCATACGAATAAACTTAATTTAAAAACTAAATCAAAATTATTGATTAACAAATATTGCACAGTTCTTCAATTAAAGTAAAACATGCTATTTACTTATTAATGTAGTAATTACATGCACTATATGCGAATGTAATATTGCCATGATTTTAATAAAATTACTTTATTAAATTCAGCCTGTACACTTACTATGCAGAAAATACTGCGATACTTGGATGAGAGCAAAGCTAGTTTTTAATGAGTGAAATTTGACTCTTCTTCATTAAATCTGCTTTGTAGTAAATAGCAGGTCACTCTAATTATGGAATTACTACTAGAATAGACAGACGGCTGTACTAACAAAGTGTTGTACGAGAAGAGCGTTTCTAGTTGCGAAAAACCACTTCAGAACTCATATTTGCGTAGATGGGTCACAATACCAAGTGATATATGAAAAAAGTGGCGAAGTATAATTATCGAATTATCTCGTTTATTATTAATGTAATTTTAATAATAAACGGAATAATTCGATAATTACGTTTCACAACTTTTTTCCCGCTTAATACAAAAAATATTTATCACAAGATAAAAATAAGTTGTAGTGAATAAAATTTACAACGAGATATTGAATAAAAACTTTTCCCCCTTAAATTCAAGTTGAATCCTAACGCACCGGCGGGGTTTGGTCGCCATTTTGAATTTAGACTATCAGCGACACCCCTAAAGGTTATAGCAATAAAATTGCTAACGGGAATTTTTGTAAGGTCATATGCTAACCCGACTGGGCTATTACTATATGTGGGTGTAGTTTTCTCCTCACTCACACGGGGAATATAGCCTCATATGTATATATGTATTAGGTACTCTGGAGTTTAAACTTAAATTTGTAGCACGCCACTGTCTAGGAACCGTTCTCACTTCACCTATTTGCAACCCACGACCATGCTGATTTACCCTCACCCTTGGACATTAAATAAACACAAACGATATTCGAGTGGAATATCATATTAAGGAAATCCAGCCATCCCCACCAACTATTTTTAGCTGAGGATATAAAAGTAGCAGCAGTAAGACAGAACCTCGCCTTTATGCATTTGGTTTTCATGGGGTAAAGGTTTCCTTCTATAAAATATTTTGTAAGGTTTTATCAAATAAAATTCGTTACAAATTGAAATATTAAAAAAATTCTTTGCTAATGCAACAGACGTGGTATTACTACGTTTAAGGGAATGGTCGTAATTCGCATCGATAAACTATTGTTACTTGTACAGATATATCTGCGTGAGTATAATTAAGCAAAACTATTGTCGAAACAATAGAATTCCCAGTGCAGAATTCAAGCTTAACTTTCCTCCCTGAAATATCATGAAAGTTTTGTGCATTCGTTTTTCCATGACACTACAAAAAAAAATTTTTTGTTTGTTAGTGTATTCAGAGGACTGAAAAATCAAACATAAAATATAGAAGTTTGGAATGCAAAGAATATTGGAAAGGAACAAAGTCACAAAGGTTTCTGGTCGCGCCCGTCAAAAACATCTGGATGAACTTCACCAGTTCATCTATACTTTTACTACTTAACAGTGGTGAAATAGTTGTTGGCTCCCTTTTTTTAATAGTTTGGCTATAAGATTCGTTTCAATTTCTCACCTCCCACCTATTTTAGACCTCCCGTGTGGAGTCAATACAAATCCATATGTGACGAGCAGAAACAATTGCCATTCGTTCATAATTTGATTTTCAAAAATGTGCTATTAATACATATAAAAATTGACAGGAATTTCATTTTGGTTTACAAAATTGTGAAATATTTAATTAGGAATAAATGATCATGGATCTTGCCTGTCTGCCTAGGATATTACTTTCAAGTCCCATAAAAATCGTAAAGCTTTCTGCAATACATTTTCGAAGTTTTAAGCAATAAAATCAGAAAACAAAGCATGTTTCAATTTTTTTGTTCAAAATTCCAAAATTATGGTCTCTAATTTAATCAGCAGAGTGTTCAAAAGAGCTTGCGCATTAATGTCAAGAAAATACTTATGCCTGGTTATTTGAAGGATATTAATTAAGAGAGACCTTTGGTTTCTAGTCTCCGGTTTTAATACGTACACTACTCAACTATGGATTTAATGTCATAAAAGTATTCACCTTTTTCTTGTAGTTCTAATAATAGAGATTCTCATATTTAGATTGAAATATTTATTGTGACTATATTTTGGGACCAAACCAAATTATCCCAATTGATCCAATTTAAAAATTTGACATATAAAAATAGTTAGTCAAAACCAGTAGGTTGTGATAAAAATACGTTTTTTTTTTCAAAATTCCTCAGAGGGAAATGACACATGGAATTAAGTCCGGAAGATTAATTGCTCAATTAACTGATCAATGCATCGAAAATTGCGCAGCGATTCGGTAAACTAAACATTCCTAACAAAAAAAGTGTTAAAAGGGTTGAATTTTCGAAGTAATTTTGAAGGGTAGGTTTTGGACTTCTTAAAAAGTGTACAAAATATTGCCATTTTTGCTGGACATGATTGAGAAAATGTGCAAAAACATGCACAAAGGTTTACATTTTGGGAACGGAGTGTACTAGACGATTTTAAAGTGATCTTGATCATATTTATACCTTAGATGAAATTTTAAGGGTATACTAAGTGTGTGATAATATTTGTAACGAACAGAAATAATGGTAGTAGAGCAAAATGGGTTAGACACGCACGCATAATATTGAAAGTTATTTTGACTTTTGCATGCCCGTTTGTCTGCCTGCACGATAACTCGAGAGCGCGTGCACTTAGAGAGTTGAAATTTTGAACACGGACTTTATGGTGGAAGCTTGCTAAAGTTATTCCGATTAATAAAAAGCCCAGTCCAATTAGTGATCAGACCAAGACCTTTTTGGCTAATGAGTCAGTCGGGGTTCCGAGGTCATCATAGCACTACAAAGTCGCTCCTGTACCTAGCTGATTGCATCAGATGCAATTTTGATAATCGTCTGGCATTTTTGCTTGTGCTTCTAGATTTCTCAAAAGCTTTTGACAGTGTTTATTTTAACTTATAATGCTATAAACTGAAATCGGAGTTAAGCTTTGGCAACTTGGCAATAAGTTTAATATCTTCTTATTTAAGTGATCGTTTTCAGAAAATTGTTACGTTATCCTTGAAATAGGGTTACACAATTATTTCCTCATGTGTTCCGTAAGGCTCCATCCTTGGTCCTCTGCTATTTTTATTGTACATAAACGATCTACCTCAATTTGTACATAGTGTGAGTGTTCAAATTTATGCAGATGATGTCCAATTTTCAGTATCCACTCCTCTTGCTGACTCATCTGATGGAGTCTCCAGAATGAATGATGACCTGGAAAGTATCTTAAATTGGTCGCAGCTAAGTCTCATTCAATAAATTTTAATATCAAACGAGTTAATATGTCCAATCTCAGCCCTGTATACCTTGGTAATTATCTGATTCCTTATTTTCAATCTGTAAATAACTTGTAAATGTAAATTTACTCCCCAGGCCTTTAGGCTACGGCTGGTCATAGCCTTAATCATACCCGTTATCTTATATGGCTGCCAGATCTGGTGTTCTTTAGATAGTATCAGTCGAAGAAAGTTAAATGTAGCGTACAATTCATGCTCGCGGTATGTTTTTAATATACATCGATTTAGCCATATATCTCAATACTTCTATCGTATCTTGGGTTGTACATCGAATAATTATTTGAAATATCACACTGCCCTTATGGTATTCAAGATATGCAAGAATTATGTTCAACAATATTTACATGGGAAAATATGCCAATTTCGATCAGCTTGTAGCCTTCAACTAGTCATACCTCGGAGTAGCTTCATTCAAAGTGGAAGATCTTTTTCTTGTTTACGGTGTCAAACTTTAGAACTTATTGCCTACTAATGTGAAACGTTCAGCTTTAAAGAAGCAGCTATTAATCATTTTGCAAGTCTCACTTGATTTTTTTTGTTATGCATGGAACATGTAATTTTAGCACGATTCATTAATTTTATTTTGTTTTCTCTCTTCTTTCTCTCTCTTCAAGTAATGAACTTTTGTTTAATATTATTTGCTCGTCAGTAAATCTTGCACATCCAAGCTTTAGTCAATTGTAGTATTAGCCTTAGTTTTTATTTATTTATTTGTTTTTATTATATTGTTAATTTGATTGATTGATGAAATTATGAGTAATTACATGCCAAAGAGCCTTAGCTCAAATGTAATATATATTAATAAACTTATTTGAAATTTGAAATTCGAAAAAAAAGTAAAATTAAGGTCGAAAATGAGACAAATCAGACACCATTTCGTAGGGTTACCATACAAAAATTTGATCTTTGACTATATATTTGGATACTGCCTTAGAACGCGTTAACGTAGAGGACTGATTTTTTGTACACGGCGTTTTCTTAAAAATGGTAAAAAAAGTTTCAAAAACGGGCTAAATGCAGCAAGCCCTTCTTGCTGTTGCCATATAAAAATTTAGGGTTTTTGCGTATACCGTGGAAACGATCAATCCTAGACTTTTTATTGTACCGAAAAATTCTTCAAAATATGAAGTGCTATAAAATTGATTATAATCATTTTTACTATCCGACGCACCGGTACAATACGAATTATTCTTAGACCAATTCCAGCTTTTTTACTTATTTTTGCAAAAAGTTGTAGTTAAATGACAAAAGAAAATTTGTTCAAATTCCGAAATTTTAAATTTGCTGGGCCATAACTTCGGATGGAAAGTGGAAAACAAAAATCTATGGATCCTTGGAAAGCTCCAATGCAATTGCAAAGATATGTAGTGTTAAGTTGGGCATTTTCGACATTTCTACATCCTTGCTATATACAAAGTTATGACTTCATATCAAGCCCAACCCATTCATATCAATTTGCACTGCCAGTCGATTTGTCATGTAGATACCCAGAGGGATATGAAAAAAAAAAGAAAACATGAAATATTTTTGAGCATCCATATATTAGGATATCTAATCATTCATTATATTCATGTGTCACTAACATTAGGATAAACTAATATAACCTGGTGCTTGGGTCTGTCCATGAAATGTGTAAAAACCTAAAAACAGAAAAATTGAAATATTGCAACCGATTTGTACCAGCAAGGGTATATGACAGTAGGATATGGCAATATTCGAATGACATATAAATCCAAAATACCTAAATATAGTTAAGAAGATAGAAATGTATTATGTTTGTATGTTCTATATTTATATAGGTCTTGTATATATAATAAATTCTCAATTTCGTATGTACGTATGTATGTTCTTCCGTTCATAAAGCAAATTTTACGCATTTCAAATACAATTTATTTCATTTGGACACAAAAGTTTTCTTCTATCCGTGCTGCAACAATATTCTGATATCTACCTCTCCACTTTATCATCTTGCAAGCATATGATTTTATAGTTTAACAAGCATATGGCGAATTTCAATGAAAAAATGAAAAAAACTTTCCCAGCCATAGTTCGTTTGCTATTCGTTGCCATTTTTTCCCTTATATAAGTTGACAAGGACTTTAGAAATATTCTCCCGGAAAAATTGTACACTTTCCTTTGGAATACGAGAAATGAAAGCTTTACAATCCTCGAAAAAAAACTATGTATTAATATTGCATCCATGTCATACAGTGGCGCACCGAGAGGGGGGACGAACGAGACCGGTCCCCCTCCAGAATGTCAGTTTTCTGAACATAATTTACAAATTATGTATAAAATGTGGTCTGTATATTACTCATAAGTCCGATAAAATAAAATAAAACCTTTTAATATACAATAGCAGTCCTTAAGTGCTCAGATGGGTGCAGGACGCGACTTTAGGACCCTATTTTTTCGACTAGTTAGGACTTGGGACACCTATGCCCCCCCCCCCAAGCCAAATCCTGGGTGCGTTACTGATGTCATATTAGCATTTTGTCCACAAGGCGTACTAATAAATAAAGGAGAGGATTATAAATCTTTCCCAACTTGAATGCTTTCTCTAAAACTACTAAAAGTTCTAGGGGAAAGCTTTTACATGGAATTGCTCAGTAATGAGCATTTTTTTCCCTTATCATTTTCTCTCTGACTGTATACCATCATCATAATATGAAAATGTTCCACTGGTTCTTAAAGAGGTCATTGACCTTAAATATATTTACTCCGAAAATATTTGAGCCTTTCGGATTAATCTGTGTTTTTTACTTTAATTCAAACTTGATAGTAATTTTAAAAGTAATTATGGGGAATAGTTTTGCGTGAGATTTTACTTTGTACTTGAATTATGTTTGAGGTATTAATTATTCGATGTGGTTAGTTTTGAATTGAGTGTGTATATATAAACTTGTGTGTTGTATTTAGTTTTTGCTTAAATATTAGGTTAATTTCCAATTACCTTAGGAAATATGAGTTAATTTGTGATCAAATTTGAGCTTCGGGAATTTGATTTCGGTTCTAATTCAGTGAAATTAATTATTGCGAAAGGGAAATTTTTTTTAATATTGCGCTCATTTTAATACTTTTATTTTTTTGTAAAGTTTGGTTTACTAATTGTAACTATACCGACATTGTGGTAGGAATGGTGGTTTGTTTTAGTAGGGGATTAATCCGAAAATTATTTAATTCAATATTATTTTCAAACCAGACTTTTGTTCTTAGTCTTTGTATAAATATGGGGTCTTATGCATAAAAATGAGCTTGATCTCATGAGTTTGAGCTCAAGCAGTTCATCTTGTAATACACTCTCATTTGTTATTAAATGTTTGAGAGCGAAGTGCGTTTAACTGACCCTTGGAACAGAATGAAAGTAGCCACCACACAGGAAAATGTCACGCAGAAGTAAGTTATAAGGCAATGCCATTAAGTGACCGCAATGAACGTAGGCATCGTAGCCACCACGCAAAAGTTGCTCGACTTTCAACTTTAGCGCAATTATCCTGCGTTGACATTTCACAGCTGATTAATATTTTGTTTGTTTTAAAATTTCGTATGCTGAACATAATAAGTTTCAAAGAAAATTTAATTATGGTGGTGAAAATTTTTAAGAATAATAATATTGTGGTCCCAATTTATTATTAATACAGTTAAAAACATTAATTTAAATTTCATCTTGACGCTGTCATCAATGATCATTGTGTTCACCATATTTGGTGGCTACGACTTTGACACTTCATTACCGTATTGTGCTTGGTGGCTGCGATGCATTCTGTTCCAAGCATGAGAATGACAACGATAAGTTAACGCGTTTCCTTGAGTTCAAAAAGTAGAGTTTTGACTGAAAGATTATAGTTGCCGGTACAGAAAAAAAGGAGAAAAAAGATGACGTAAGTGATACAAGCAAGAACTCTAGAAATGGTTTTGATTAAATAGCTACTGCAAAAAAAGAAACTTGCCAATATGATGTGCCTGAGTGAAATAAAAGGCTGACTTAAATAGGGAATAGCAGTTCCTAGAAATCTTAAGCGATGATCGAAATCCTACCTACACCAGAATAACATGGATGTGTAGGCCGCCGTAGGTTTTCAAGAAGATAGCATATCTGCTTCACATGCATCTTACAATTGGTGAGACTCCCAGCAAGCGCATCTGGCAAGTGCAAACCAAAATCATTAAAATATTTGCTTTAGTTGGCCAAAATGGTGAAAATGGCTTCAAAAGCACATTTCATACAAATTGCCTACTTTTTGGCATTGAAAAGGAAAGGGCTATATTTTGGGTACAGAGTATGATAGGTCGTTTTAAAGCTAAGCTTTTGGGCCTCTCAAATACAATATGAAAAATTGATGTTGATGCGTGATTTCTGATAAAAGTTGTAGTGATAAAAGAAGCTGAGTTAAAATTTCGAAATTTTAAATTTGTTAACCCAAAACTTCTAAACGGAAGAGAGGAGGGAAAAGTTTATAGATCTTTGGAAATGTTTAACGATTACATATCGAACAATAAATTAAGTTATCATCATAGGGTGTAAGTTTCAGAAGTTACAGGGTGATCTATAAAAATATACCCAAATATCTTTAAGTGTCTCCCCTCGCCCTCATACATATTCAATGTTTTGCATATCTAAGTAAAACCTATCCATATCTTTCGGATGTAACATCACATACGGGTTACCCTGTATCTTTTGTTTGATAAAATGTTATTGTAAATTTTTTCGGTGATAGAAGCTGGATTGCTAAAATGTGTCAAAAGTCATGGGGAAATATCATTCCATACCTCTCATCTCCTAATAAAGCTGGCATGCTATTGCTCCTATTAGTCACTACTTGTGAACTTTCATATTATGATATATGCGCACGTAATGCATAGATACTGGCCATGATATGTACTTTTACGCTTATAAGGTACTCATTTACGTCACAAGTTACCTGCACATTTAACGAGTGATATCTTTTTCGGCATATATATTCATCGATGTTTTCTTATGGTTTCTTGATTTCGAAATGGTTGCAATCAAACTATGAAACGAAAATTTATATTTTAAAATCAAATGCCTTGTGTGGCTTTAAAGTGCTCATCACCACTTGGAAATTTAATCTAATCTTTGGCACGATTTTATTTTATTTGTGAAACTTCATGAATTTGCTCCTAAACCGTCGCGCCGCCTGGTGAATTATTACATTCTCTTACAACTTATAGTCCAATCAGTAGGGGTTTTTGCCCTACAAAAGGTGAAGTATTGGTGATTTGTATATATGCTGTTCAGTTCCGGGCTCCGATGAAGAATCCAAGTTTAGACCCTTGAGGGGGTCCGCGCGGCTCATCATCTTGGATTAAAGGCACCAAAAATTATTTTTTTTTCAAAATAATTCCTCAACGGTTGATACTACGACAAAAATGTAAAATACAAATTTAAAGAAGACTAAATTCCCTACATTTTTTGTGCAAATACTCTCTGTGTAAGTCTGATGTGTAACGAGTTGTAGCGGCGGAAAGGTGAATATTCTTCCAAAAAAATGTATACATATAGTACCATTTATACAGAGTGTTTCGTCCATAGTGGTCCATAGGACAGGAGGTGATAGCAGTCATGACCCTTCAAACGACTGCTCGACCAACCCCGTACTCCTCTCCCCTCAGTAGTCATAACTACCCCTTTTGTCGGGCGACCTTATTTAGTCCCAATTGACTGGACTATTAAGTAAACACGCGTTTTTTTAACGTTTCTTAAAGCACCGCCTGGCATCTTCATGATGGGATAAAAAAAAACTATCCATCAACTAATCTTTTTCAAACATTTTTTACTAAACCCATAGTGTAGCTCAGTAAGAACTTTCCTTTCATTTCGAGCAAATGATCAACTATCAAGGTCTATGTCAAGGTACAGACCTGACTCATAAGCAAAGATGTGAAGTAGTTATGTAAAGGTTCCAATCAAAGCTCTAAAGATGAACATCATCAGCGCAGACTAGGAAAAAAAAGGAAAAAATGGTGACAAATAAAAATGTATAAACACTTTTGGCGTGCCAAGTCAAATATGGCCAGTTCAAATTTTATTAAATTTTTCGGTGGGTGTCATCATGCCCAATCATCAAACTATAGTATATCTGGGTAAATTAGGCAAATATTTATTACTGCAGTTGCCGTCAAATTCGTAGCTTAACTTTAAAAACTTAGATTGGCGGACGTCTGAAATCCTATACAAAAAGATATACTCATCAGGAGTAGTAAAAATGATATCAGAGACATAGGTAGTATGGGTTATAATGGGCCACCGGGCCATAGGGAACCATGCACCAAGAGTAAGTTTATTTCAAGTAGAAAAAACAAATTGGTCTCCCCTTAGCCAGGACTTTACACTGATGGATGGAGTTTCTCAAAATCAGAGTATACAATAATAATCGGAGTTCTCACGAGGAAAAGAAAATATCAGACAAGAAATTGTAGCGATCAAAGAAACAACTTGATGCAGTTATTATGTTTGCTAAATAGAAATAGAATTTTTGAGGAAAATCTGTCAGCCATCGACACAGTTGCATGAATAAGCGCCATGCTTAAATTTGGTGTATCACAGCTTCCGAATGGTGCGAAATATCTCAACTTGTGTACGGAGGGGCTGCCCAGACGGTGAGGTTCTCTCGGATCTAAAGGCAAAAGGCAAATATTATTTCATGCTGGTCAGAAACCGATGGTGTAAGCATCAATCGTAGTAAAACCACTATCGTCCTTTTCATAATGAAGAGGAAACTTAATCTAAATCTACCCTCGTTTATGATAAAAAAATAAAATAATTTCTTAGCCATATACCACTATTCGTAGGCCCATTATCATTATCCATACAAAGACTTTGAATAAGTCAGTAACTGTGGTAAGCAACAGGGCAGGCAAGTTACTGGCCATTGCCAGCTGGGTACATGCTTAAGGAAATGGGAAAGATCACAGACGACTAGTGCTGATTTTGAAGAGAGGTAGAATCTGCGAATGCGCAGGATTTTTTCAAACTTTTCAAACGAAAAATCTTTAAAAAGGAAATTTGCTTTGGCATATACGGAAGGCAGGAACCAAGCCGTACTGACGAATATACGGTTCCTGCTTATATGAAACGCCCTCTTTTTGCAATGAAATTTCTTTTTTAAAGATTTTTCGTTTGCATAAAGCGTTTTTTCAACTTAATTCTCGAGCTGCAGACTTAACAGCAAACTGAGTCAATTTCATATTGACTTATTTCGCTATGAATTTTCATAGCAAAACTCTAAATACCCCAATGTCTAGGCATGGGCTTTGTAAGCCCATCTGACATCCAGAAAATTGTCCTTAATGAGGTAATCGCCTTCCTAGAAAGGGAAACGCGGACTGAATTTAATACGGGAGTTGCATAGTACAAAATATTTATTAGGTCGCAGTGCCGACTCTGCAGCCCCACCTCACTATATATAAATAATAATCATTTGTGATGAAGTTATCAATAATATCAGGGCTCAGGTAGAATTAGAATGCCGCGAACGTAACGGCTTACATTCAGACAGCATTATTTTTCAGAATAAATATTTCAATTTCAAAATTGAACTTATTTATGGGTCACACGGTTGTTAAAACTTTTCCTTCATTTCCAGAGCACCACACTCTTTCATTCTAGTTGAGCTTGTTTGTTTCAGCGGCGATTTGGTAAAATATTTCAAAGTTCCAATTTAAATGTAATCAAAATTATTATCGACAATAAACGAACAAAACTTTCGAAATAAACTCTTTAAACAAAACTAGCGCTCAATTAATTTATAGAAGTTGTAACCAAGAACAACACCCCCATCCCCACAAACAAACTTATTGAGAAACTTTTAAAACTTCGAACAAGAAAAGTTTCTTGTTTCACTTATTTTCGGTACTAACTCCATTACCTATAATGGGCGTGATGCGTAAAACAACTTTCAACTAGTAAAGTTGATTCCATTTATTTATTTATTTACCAAAGTGCAGGAAATGCAAATGTGTAAATGGATTTATTGAGACTCGTAAGTTTTTTAAGGTTAAGTAAAAGTGGTAATTTGTATTTCTTGTTATATATTTATTTGTATCAACTTGAACAAACGTCATCTACTAACTTTTCGTATAAAGCTTGGCGTTCTCAAATTAAAATGTTACTGGTATCTGCTGATCATAGAATTTCCGATAAATTTATGTAGGTAAACTTGCAGGAACTTAAATGGAATACCCCCAATAAGGCCAGGATCACTATTGCTCTCCTTTAAATCCTTTCAACTTACAATTAGTGTAATTAGAGTTCGGAGTAATCCCGTGAAATATATAGAGCCTGCATGGCTAAAGTTTTCATCATCAATTATAATTTTAATCTTATGCTTACCCCGTTGTAACACATTCGGTATCCTTTTAGAGTGTAATTAAATTTAATGCCAAATACTCGTGTCTTTATCGCCTGAATTACCAGAGATTTGTAGTTTTGGTTGTACATTTGAAGTACCTACCTACCAAGTGTTACATTTGCAGTCATGTAAATTGGAGAAAAAGGTTCTAGGGTGGAATTGTAAAATATGAGATTTAGAAACATTTCCGGATGTTGCATATTGGGGGAAATTGTTTTATTTCAAGAGAAAGAGTATTTATTTTTACAAATTTGTTTGAGTTACGATTTAAAAGCGATGCCTTCCTTCGAGGTGTGTAAATGTAATGCAATTACCTACCTAGTACATACCATAAGCTGGAAAGAGGGGGAGGGTATTTATTATAGAAAGAAAAAAATTATATTTGGGCCCAATATAATCATAAATCACATTACCCAAGAGTTTTTTTTTAATTTAATGATTATAATTTTAGAATGATTAGGGATAGAGCCATGATTAAGACCTTAAGATGAAATCTTAGAGTGTCGTATGCTATAAGGTGTAAACTACGTTTATAAAGTGGATATTTCCCATGTTTAGAATTTCCATAAAAGCCTACACCACATTTTTTAAATTAATGAAATTATTCGTCATTAACCAGGTTTATCTAAAAAACGGTTGTATTTAGGTAGGTACATGTGTGGGATTAAATAAAATGGAGCATTCTGAGGATTCTAAATTTGGGAAGAAAATGTAATGGTTATTAGGCATTTTGGAGGGAAAATTAAAAAAATTTCCCAATTATTTTACTCTGACGTCCTATAACTAGCTACATGATGAAATGTAGTTGGTTCGACATTCGTTGGAAAGCTTAGATATTATTTGTTGTTCGTTTTATACTGTTAGTTTATAATTTCGATACGATTGCTCTGAATCTTATTGAAAGCTTTTTGTAAAACCTTAAATAGACGGTAATATTTAAATCCAACTCGTCTGATTTCTTTGATTTGCGTTCGGATGTTCCTCAGATGTCTGTATTGGGACCCTTCTTGTTTACTCTTCATATAAACGATATTCCTGACATACTCAAATTTGTGAAGATTTTAGTATATGCCCGTATGGGCTAACTGAGGATTGCATTCGACAAATGTATCAGGACTTGAATACTATTTTAAATTGGGCACTGGATAATAATTTAAAATTAAGTCATGACAAGTCTTACGCTATACCTATAGTACGTACTATTCAAAAAGGCTATTTATATGAGTACTGTTTCTATATTACATACTTGTTCGACGCCTATACCATTTCTAGAGAAAGTAAGAATTTTGGGTGTTATCATCAATAAAAATTTACATGAATTGATCATATCAACAGAACAGTCTCAAGGGTATATGAAAGCCTTCGCAGGCTTTACTGCAGCGCATCGTATCTCAATTTACTTTAGGTAAACCACTGCTACTACCTACCTATTATAAGAGAGGGAGGAGGGACTGAGGGAAGATAGCATGCAAACTGAACAAGTTGAATAAGTTGACAATGTTATTGCGAACTGTTCGGAATAACCAAAGAATTTAACCTAAATCTGGAAGCAGAGAATATCGCTAATTTCATCAACAGTTGCTCAACGGAAATGAGCAACGAAGTTTTGATGGAACTCGAGGATTTGAAAAAATAAGACTTTTTTTCAGAAGAACAGAAAGAAAATTCAAAAAGCCAACCCATTTGAAATCAAGAAGATGGCTGAATATTTAAATATTATTGAAAATGGTTTAGCTGGATTTGAGACGTTAGACCATGATACAGAACGATTTGCGAAAGTTTCAAAAGTTGTGAATGATGCTATTGGTTACTATACTATTATTTAAGAAGAAAACTGGTCTACAAGGCAAACAGCACTGGACCAGTATTGTAATAAGCAGTTTGTACTTAAATGTAACTATGAACGCAGAAATGATTATTATTTGAATAAATAATAACTTCTGAAAATAATAATGGTTTATTACAAAAATTTATGTAGGACTATTCTATTTTCACTTACCCCACGGTTACACCAGCAAGTACAGCTTGCATGCAAGCCTCCCTTCCAACACGATTTTTAACTTGACAGCGGAAGGCAGTTCGGTTGATGTCTTATCAGCTTGCATGCAAGTTCATTTAAAAAACGGCATTGAGACGTAAACTTTTGCGTATATTGGAAAATTATGGCAATAAAGGAAGCATCACAATGATAAAAACCCAAGAAAAAAGGAAAATGAAGGTGTTGGTAAATGATGTATTGCAAATAATCCCAGAAAATTTCATTTTCCCGGTATAAATTTATGAATTTCTCTCAAGCATTTCGTTTCCGCCATTTTGAAAACTGTATAAATGTCAAATTACTATCTCCCAGCTGCCATGGTTTTTCAGCATGCAAGTTCACTGAAAGCTGTACTGCCAGCATGGCAGTAGAGGTTACACGTGCAAGAAGTATGGCAGTGCAAGTTGCATGCAAGCTGTACTTGCAGGTGTAACCTCGGGGTTACCTATCTTTTGAAACTAACACATATGCATTATATAAAAAATTTCAAATTTAATTTTTTTTACTTCCGAACGAATAATCACGTAAGTCGAGAACTTACTGTTTATGAAAATTCGCTTGAATATATTTTTATTTAATTTGATTTTGAATGGCAAGCCTTTCTACTTTGAAAAATAAAAAAACTAGTTTTTTACGGTGTGCGCGCACGAATAAACTTCTAGTGCCTAGATATTCTTGTATGCAATCCAAGCGCTTATTTTTTGTTTTCATGCCATCATCCTGTGGAACTCACTTCCTACTGCTATAATGCGTGTGGGATCGTTGAGAGTATTCAGAGTATTGCTTGAATCACATTACACAAGCCACTGACCAGTATCTTAGATTAGTTTAATTTTTATTTCTCATAGTCTCTCTAATTTTAACTAGGTTTATTCATTATGAATATCAATACATTATTATTTTCGTTTTCTTATACAATTCTTTGTGCTGCGTGCATTTTATCTTTATTATCTATAATTACACAGCTTTCTATTACATTTCTTCGATCATATTACTGACGCAATTACTGTTTTCTCAACTTCAAAGATATTTACATAATATAAAGAAATTTCTAATTTGAGTCAAATTGTAACCAAACAAATGGAATTTGAATTTGAATTTCATCACACAACTTATTGATTTAGGGCAGCAAGTTTTAAGTGTAGGTTTGGCTCATCAACAAGTCCCAAATAGCAAATTTGAGTGACTCGAAAAAACAAATGAAATTAGAACAATCAATTGGTGCAAAACCAATAATATTATAACCTAGATGGAAATAAAAGCTAAACAAAGTGAAAATTTTAAGTTCTGTGTGGCAATACCATGAAGGGGTTGCCCGGTTTAGTTCAGTTTTATAATTTTATTTACTATATCTATGAAAACGCTGTCTATAAAATTTTAGCTCCTACTTCGAAGTGTTCTCAGTTAGTGCCCAAATAAACATAAACGAAATTTTTATATGGCAACACTACGAAAGAGTTGCCCGATTTTAAATTTTAAATATTCGTTGTATTTTTAATCAGCCCTTATGCGAAAGCTTAGTACTCTAAGTAAACGTGTTCTCAAGTTATTGTGAGGACTTACAGACAGACGAACATACAAAAATCAATATAATCCGTAATAATTTGTGTGGGTGTCCAATCCATTTTGCTCTACAAGCATTATTTCTGTGCATTATAAATGGAATGACAAACTTAGTATACCCTATAATTTTATCAAGAGTATAAAAGTGAATCATCTATCCATTAATACATGGAGTTATGACAAAAGAAAAACAAAAAAATAAAAATATACAAACTTAATAGAAAATAGTATAAAAATCATAAAGACTCTTACGAAAATGTTATCGTTTTACAAAAAAATTGATAAATAATTTGCCGCAAAGCCTGCAGCTGGTGCAGATAGCAATATATGAAACGTTTCGTATCAGCAGGAACCAATACTCATCAGTACGGCTTGCTTCTGCCTACCATAGACGCTAGAAGAAAAATGCCGAGCTAATCTCAGTATTATGGATATATATATATGTATATAGTTAAGAACGGGCAACTTTAGCTAGTATATAATATATAGCCTGACGTACTACCTTTAGTAAACATCTTAAAGCATATTACATCAGCTGTTTGAACAGAAGCGAATCTATTCGTACCATGTATTTACATCTAGGGTATCGTCAGTGTTGTTACTTTTAGCCAAATTTTTAATATATTCTTTGCCTTCTCTTTGGCTGATTTCATCTGTTATTCTGGAAGTTTTTCCATAATTTTAAGGTTATTGGAATTGGAACTAAGTATTTTAATAATTTGTAGCCTTTAATAGAAACAAAAAGAAGTTGTAAGAATATATCTACATACTTCAGATTATATTCCCCCAAATAGAAATTTTTAAAAAACATTAAAAAAATCGTTTGTCACACTAACCAAATTTATTTGTTTTTTTTAATTACCACCTGTTTATTTACTGAGTAAATTGGTATTGGAATTTGTGATTAATTGAAATATTTGCTATAAATACATACAGAGGTGCCCGTAGAATGATAGTCAGTTGTTAACTCTTGCTTAATCAAAATGCGTTTCTTCAACATTGTTCTCTTCTTCGCTGTTATCATTACAGTAGTTTTCGCAGAAGGTAAATGAAAATCATTTAATAGAATTTATATAATTTTCCGGAACTATTTCTACAGATCCAAAAAGAATTGCCTGTGAAGGTCGACTGGAAAAATTATGTGCTCTAGAATGCAGGAGAACTGCGTGATACAAAAGTGGACTCTGCACTGCAATAATGTTGCAATGTGAATGTCGCTATTAAATTTAAACAAAATGGAAATTGTTCAATTATTTAAAAAATAAACAAAAATCTGATTGAATCACACAACTTTGTGTGTCGGTGTAACTCAGTAATGTCATGCACAATATAACAGCTAAAATTGAATGTGATAGAAGTAGTAATAGAATTCAAAACAGATTATTCTTTTATGGGTACCTGTTTTCATTATGTCATTGATTAGGTTTAGTAATATTTTGGGCACGTCAAATGTGCTTTTGAATACAACACCTAAGTAAACATATTAAGTACCTACCCCTGCATCTAAACCAGAGCAAGAGCTTCAATTCTTCCAAGGAAATTGAAAAAAGGGCAAATTATAAAAAACAAACAACATCTGGTAACTATAATACCTCCCATGTTACCTCTATGATAACCTTAATTATAAAACTATAATGACTTCATTGCTGGTAAACTTGCTTATTACTAATTAAAATTCGAATGAAATTAATCTTGCAATTCTCGCCACCTATGAAAGTATTCTCTTCAGGACAACGATGTTCGCAAATAGAGCGACCTAATATAAATATTCTCTTCAGACAGACCAAACATCGTAAAATATTTAGTAACTGTTATTTATGTAATTATGTAGTCAGATTGTATCGTGAAGTCTTCACGAGTTTGTTATGAACATCGACGTTATACTATTCCTAAACAAGAATGTCGAATCATTACAGAGTAAAAGGAATACACACACCCAATTTATAATCTGTATACGTTAGAAACATACATCCTTTTGGATTGGAGACGTCTCAACTAAGCATTAAATAGGTCAAAAGAAATTATAGGTAAAATTTAATACTAAGGGTTTAGTTAACCTTCCCTTAACTTCAAAGATTTTCAAATATTTAAAAATGGAAAAAAATAAATATAATTTTGAAAATCACACAAGTACTCGTAGCAAATAAATACCGATTCCATTTAATGTTTGAAAAACTGCCCGGATTTGTTATGAGTGTCATAAAATGAATTCCTGAGAGATTCCATCCAAAACTCCCACACAGTAGATTAAAAGCTTTTAGTGATTTCGTCATCTCCCAACGTTCTCCTTCACTTTTTGCGGTGATATGCCAGCCAGATTTCACCCTCCACTATTCAGTTAACTAAAAGACCTGTCGTACGATCTCTTAATAACCAACCTTCCCCAGTTATCAACTTGCTTTAATCATTTAGAACCTTTCGCGGTGGAAAATTATCGGCTGATTGTAAGATCATGGTAATCGCATTATTAATGATCCATGAAACTTCGGTTCAACTATACGACATGTTTGAAATACAAAATTCCCAAAAGTCCGGCGGGCGTATATGTTACCAGCCTGGCTGCCAGTAGGGGTCTATAAAATTATGCGGGATATATATATCTAGATCTAACACCCATTCCTAATTGCACAAGTGGGCTCGTCCTACTCTTCGGCAATGCCACGGTAGATTGTCTATAAGAGGAAATGATATAAGATATTCCTTTATCGGTCTTGCATTAGGGAGTTAATTTTATATATACATGGAAAAAAAATATTAATAATTATAAAGAGTGGCTTGGTAATATTAATGGTTCACTGGAAGCTACCGATCATTAAATCTAATCCATATGTCATAATTACATATCTTTCCTTAGACCAGCTAGTTAAAGAGTTGAAATAAGGTTTGACTGCATGCAAGTTGAGAAGAATTAAAGAAGAAGGAAATGTCCGCAAAGAATTTTCAAGCGTAGCCACAATTAGGCTAGTTTTCTCTTACAACTCCATGCTATCAAATTTCCACATACAGAAAACAGATAAAATTATTAATTTAGTATACGGCCCTCTATGGGATGCTGATATACAAACGAAAATAAGTTAGCGAAAATGATCTTACCAACTGGTTGTCCTAGGAATACACTCATGCTGGTCCCTATATTCCTCTCAACTTAGATACGATCCTTCGCGTTGTTCCCATGTTGTAATGATGTTGTACCAGTGTCTTTGTCTAGCAGTGTTGTCACTAGAAAGAAAAGGAGAATGTTTAAACAAAGAATCATGTCCCTCTAGCACCGAAATACTTATCTGACATGAAGTGCTCTCCTTATGTAGTGTTGTTTGGTTATATTGCGTTGACTTTATATGCTATAAGATTTAATTACTGTCCCACTTGTATCTTCCAAGCCAGCCTAGGGATCCAGAGTACACAATATTTAGCCCCATACACGGATCATACATGGAATAGCTCAACGTTGTACCGGCAGTCTCACAGAACCTAGAAACAGAGAATGAAAGTTTAAGGTTAGGCTTGCTGCCCGAGCATACAAAAGGACATGTTTTTTGTGAGAACGAGGAATATTACTTCTAAGTTACTGTCACTACCTCAGATGTTGATTTACAATAAGGGAAACACTGTCTATAGTCCTAATACTCGCCGGAAGATAATTACACACCAGAAAAGGAATTGTGTTTGTGTAATTTTTGGTTTGTTTTGTATCCGTGCTACTTGATAAGAATAGACGTGAAGTTAAGTCGTGCACCTTATCGGATTGATTAACCGCGGCTGACTGAAGTCTTTTCTGCCATCTGTGTATAATAGCTGGGGGTACATATCGGAGGTTTCCACCGTTTGTTGTGCAGTTATATATATATATATATAGGAATTGTTCAGAAGATAACCGCGAAAATTTTGTGTACGAATCAATTGTTTTGAGTGTTTTGAGTGGTAGGCAAGTTGAGGGTATTCTTCCAAGTTTTCTGTATTTAACCACACGATTAATCAGTCTAGAGTAAAATAAAACTAAATCAGACGTAACATTGTTTACCATTTAGGAATAAACCTGCTAAATCAATTAAGATAAACTATCGATTAGGATCCAATATTACAATCCAGTCCAGTTTCAAAAGTATTTAACCTATGATTTTTTTTTTATTTAATTCGTTAGTTGTCTCTGTAAAAAGAATAATTTTTCCTTCTCCTGTACAGTAGTAATCTTACACAAGTACTTAAAAAAGAAATGGGAAATTCAAGTTTGGTGAAGATGATTAGGTAAATTTTAAAGCTCGATGAAATTATTAATTTTGTTTTTATTACTAGCTTTGCCGTTAATGTAATTATGAATTTCGAATTTGTATTAAAAATTTCTTTTCTATATTTTCCAGGCAGATGATTTTCCCATCGAAAACGAAGGGTACGTAGTTATCTGAATTATGATTATTTTTTTAAGGAATTTTAATAATTAAAATATTTCTAAGTTTCTAATCTCAAGTAAAACTTCTTAGAGCAGAGCACGCTCACTTTAGTATTATTGAAAGCTATTTTGAAATGTTTGCAATGAAGTCATTACTGAAAACTTTCGTATAAAGATTACGTTTATTAACTTCAATCAACTTAAGGAAATTTCGACTGTTACATAGTTTCTTTTTCCTTTACACTTCTCTTAACAATAGTCACCTAGCAATATTCTTTTCAAAAAACGATTAATTTTGGAGCTCTTTTACTTAGACCACGTAACAGCTTATGCTTTCTATGGAATTAATTTCATTTTCTCTTGAATCAATATAAAAGCGGAATCTTGACTAATTTATATTAATTTCAGACGATTTTTTTATACATACTTACTAGAATCAAATCATTAATATTGTGCTAGAAATACTGACTACAGGGTGCATCGAATTATGACCCAACTAACACCCGTTTGCGCACAATGGTCGTGTTCGCAATAATCACCGGCAGCGTTGAACGGACCTAAGGGTGGCAAAACTCTTTCTCGAAGGGCTGGAAAAAATTTTTACGGATTTGAATTTTGGAAACGATAGAAGTTAATGTAGGCTGGGGTTAGTGTTATTACTGCATGAAAATAATAATGAACAAGTAAAGTACACATTTGTGTTATTGGCTATTACAAAAACTCTGATGGCTATTCGCCATCCTAAAATGACTACAGAAGCTTTTGTGGTAATGTGTTTTTCAAGCACATCATTAATCTCAAAGAGGTATGTACATACTTAAGTGCTCATACATTGAAGATACTTGCGGCTTGAGGATCTGTAGGCATTAGAACTCCGCTTTTTGTCATTTTCTTATATTCTTTCAATAACAAACGCGAAATACCAATGAGCCTGATGTTGATGGTAATTGAAATACTTTACTTAAAATTTCCATGAAAACTGTAAACCATTTCCCACAATGTTGCGATAAAAATAATAACAAGAAGGGCAACAAATTTTCTCCTGTACACAAATCAATGTTCACTTTACATTGAGGCAAACCATAACGATTTTCTTTCTGAATTCGTTTACAGTTTTTTTTTTTTTTTTTTTTGTTTGCTTTTTTTATATATACTATCCCTTCTCGGGAAATTCCACCACTTTCGTATTTCGAAATCCTATCGTCACCAAAATCCGTCAGAAGGAATTTTTCAGGCAACGCCCGCACCTTTATGAAGGCATTTTATCGCCCAGGAAAGAGTGAGTGAGTGAAACGTTTTCCTACAGTACAAAAGGACTATCCTTTATCGAAGGAATTTTGCATCCTTTTCTGCCAGACTTTTATTAAGTAAAGGAACCTCTCCTTGGGGAGCTCTTGAAGTCTTGATATCGAGCAATTGGTAGTATTTGAAACAAATAGAAGCAATTCCCTTTCGTACAGAAAAAATAGCACAATCTTCCCAACAGAGGTGACAAGACAAAAAATAAAAATAAAAAGTGCCCCGTACAAGGATAAAACCTCTACTCCGGCCGACCCGGCTTTCATTAGTCTTCTCGTTTTATCACTCCCATTTTTATATCAAGCACTTTATATTTTGCCCGGCATCGTCATTTTGTAAGAAATACCCTGACAAGTGTCTTAAGACCTTCTTAGAAGATTATGTAAGGCTTTAATTCCAAGACAAATAATTTGTGTCCTTAAAACTAGAAATTCATCGATTTTGCTTTATGAACACAACCAGATTTTTGCTACCTGGAAGTCAGGATGGATATAATCGAAAGGGTAGGGGCGCGTACAGAATGAACCATTATTTCTTCACATTCCATTTTATAGGTGTTCCACCAACTGTTAGTCTTGTTCAGTATGCATCAGTTGAAAGTGATATGCCTGGATGCGAATATTTCGTGAATGGAAATGTGTGTGATGTCAACTGTAATAACTGTTCCTGTTGATAGTATTTCAGACAGAAAATGTGCGAGCACTTACTTAAGTGTAACAATTTTTCTGAGTCAGTTATTTCAAGGTTTTTAGGATATGGAGGTAAATATTTTACCTTATAAGTATGTTGTCCTTTTACTTAGATACCAGGAAGGCGACTTTTTTTGTTTGTTTTTGTTTTTGTTTTTTTTTAGCGATGTCTGGAACTTCTAACTTTTAAAGGAACACATTGTTTATAGCATGGAGTTTAGGTATAGCAAAATATTTCAGGAAACACAACACCGAAGTGGTACTTCTGGGAAAAACATGAAAACGAAATCTGTTTGTAAACATAATGTTAACAGGTTCTACATTTTTTTTTGTATTATTTCTTAATATACAAAAAAAAAAGAACATTTTGTTTATCTGGGGACACACAATTTTTTTAAAAGTTTTTTTTTTTATGGAAAGTGAAAAGAAATGTAAGGAAAGTACCTATTCACAGGAATAGCTATATTGATTAATTCTCAGGATCGGAGATTTTAGTTAGAAAAATTTAAGCGTGGCAATCAGAGGTCTTTCAAGCTGTGTCAACGGGACATAATGAATTTGTAGTCACAAGCATCTTTGACCTTATTGCTTTTGAATCTTAACCGTGACTTTTACAACAATTTGATGATATGGAGTATAATTTTCGGAAAAAATATCTTAAATAATTATGGTTAGAATTTGCTATACAGGTTATTTCCACGTGGAGGGTCCATAGAGTAGGAAGTGATCGTACTCACCAGGAAAAAAAAGTGTTGGGCAGGAGGGGGGGGGGGGGGTTCGTTGTTACAGGGTGATTAAGAAAAAAATCTAGTTTTCAACAAAACAGCTCGTATCCTAAAAAGTACAGGGTGTACGGTCACCTTCTGACTACTCAACCATCCCGGTACTCTTCTCCGCTCAGTAGTAATTGTGCTCTAAATTAAAAATTCCGGATTTTCTTACGTTCTTTTTTTATTTTGACATCGTTTTTTTTTTTTGCATAAAGGTAGTTAACATAAGTTCGTTTTTTGCAAAAACTATGAATTGAAGACCGTCATACTTATTTTCACCTACTACACTCTACGCGATATCTGTAGCCGTTAAGAAGATATTAACTCTGTACTCTATTTTCAAATCTATTCTCAAAAATAATTTGTTCCCTTAGTGATTGAAAACATTTGGTATGACCTGAATAGGTTGTGAGCTAATAACTGCTTCACGGTTTCGGTTAGGACATACATAGGTATAATAGGTTAAATTAGAAGAAAGTTATGTTAACTACCTTTTTGCAAAAAAAAAAAAAAAGAGAAAAAATAGAAGTCAAAGTAAATAAAAAGGTAAGTATATCCGAAATTTTTAGCTTATACCACAATACCTCCTAAAAGAAGAGGAGTGCTATGAAGTTCTGCATGCAATCGGCTTTAGATGCTGATCGTACACCTCACACTTTTTAAGATGCAGGGTGTTTTGTGAAAAATTAGATTTTTTTCTTAATCACTGTGTAACTATGAAACGGTTGATATGGGCCCACCCCTGTCTGTTTAGGTGAGTATTACCCCCCCTGCTCTATGGGCTACCGAGGTGGAAACACCCTATATTCAAACGTCTCTACGGGCGGCTATGATAAGCCGTATTTTGGTCTCTAATTGACAGCTATTTTTCATTTGCGATGTACTGATTAATGATATGTAGTTAAAATCTACTCTATATGTAACGTTTTCAAGAAAACTTCAGAAATCTTTTATTGTGTACTAATAGAAAGAAGGCAGGAAAACTAGATGAGATGAAACGCCGTCTCAAGGGAATATGGTTGATCAATATACCAAAACTTCTCAGTCAAATTAATTAAAGTTTTGTATTTAGTCATAAAAAATCGGTTGTCTTACATTATCATATTGGAAACTAGCACCTTTCCATTCACTAAAGCAGTTTTCTTCGGTTAAAATAGTTCATAATAAAATGAATGCGATTCTATTGCATATGCATTTAACAATTCCAGGAAACGTGGATCTCATTCTGACTTGGTTTTGAGCTGTTTTGTACTTAAATTTTTCTTGAATATTCTAATATCTTCCATTTAAAACTAGTCCTATTCATCCCTTCTATTCCAAAACAGCAAAATCACTTTATAGTGGATTTTATGGTAGATGGAGCGCATTTGTCAGCTCAACGACAAATGACGAAAGCTTTCAGTGTGAGTAAGAATATTAAAAACATGGTGCTTTTTTTATCAAAAACGACAAAAGATAGCCCCATCCATCATTGGAGACTGTTGGATACTCATCTCGTATATATGTTTAGCGAAAAATGTACGACGCGAAAGAGTCTCAAGCAACCTTCGAGAACACAAAATCTCAATATAAGCTTGGATCACTGTTTTTTCAAAGATCTTTAAGTTTACATTCAACCAAAGAAAACTATCAGTAATGAATTTTGCAACGAATTTAGCTCGCATAATACTTCAGATAGAAGGAAATAGAGAAAGAGAGGGGGAGATCTATACAGATTTCTATTAGGAGGAGACAATTATCTTGTTTTAAAACATAGCTTTCGAAGCGATCCTTTTTGAGGTTTTTCATATCTAGATGTAGATTGTCTGTGGTTTGAGTTACGTGCAGATAACATGACGACGACCATAGACACAATAACGAATGTACTACCTACGATTGGGACAAATAAAAGTAAGAATGTTGAGTGAAATCTCAGCTGCTTCGAGTAGGAGTAATAAAATGCTAGAATTTTCAAATTCTTAGAAATAGCGAAATAGCGGTTGGCCGCCTCTATTCGTTGCACAAATTCGGATTCCACATGTGTTGCCAAATTTGAATAATATGCAGTTAATTTGTTTTTAATTCACTTCAATTTATTCCTAACTGATAATTTCATGTGGGCAATACTATTTTGGTAATTTGTTTATAAATCTGGGAAGTTCAGACTAGAAGAATTTTCCGAGTTAGGATTTGTCTAAGGTGTGGTTTCGATCGGACGTCTTATACTCTTATGGAAAGTGATAGGAGGTTTTCAGTAATACAAATTTCACGATGATTTTGTTTTTTTCGTTCCTATGGCTTTTGAAATTTGGTTAGTGATTGTGTTTCTGTTTTTATTAATTTCCTGGGCTTCTATATATCTGTAACCCCATTCGGCAAAAAAAAAAAAATAATAAATGTACTTACTTCTATCCCTCAGCTAATCTTGATAATTACATAAACTGGACGTTGCTCCTACGACTACATTATTTGTAGATACACCTAGTTTTATAAATAAAAATTTTCTCTGTAATGCATACGTTCTTTAATAAAATTATAAAAATAATTTTCTAGTTTCATATATAAAGAAAAATGAGGTAAAAATGCATCATATCTCATCTCACTTTGAACAACCAGCCAAACTTTCTAAGAAAAAATCCAAAATGTTCCAAGATACGTCACCCAGCAAAACATGAGGGTAAATATTGTGAAACATGTAGTCCAATTATTTTCTTCATGCCCTCCCCCCATCATTTTTCCGTTCCTTCCTAGAAACACTGGCGCTTCTTTTGTTTACTAGCTCTTGAACCAAAATGTTTGATAATTGAAATAATTGGACACATGTATCCACCCAAAACCCTCGAGAAATGCTTCCTAAGGCATGAAAGGGAAATCTAAATGTGTGCGTGCTAGTCCGATTCTCTAAAAGGTTTTATATTAATTCTCATGGAAAAGTGACTGAAGATTGATTTCTTCCATAAAACCTAAACTACTATCCACATAGGAAAATAGCCTCCCAGTATTTTTACGCTTCCCAAAAGCTACACTTACTACATACTTTACTTAACAAGACGTCAATGACGCCGGGTCTTATTGACCCGACCCAATTTATTACGCTGATATGTTTTGTTCACGCTGATCGTATAATTTGATCGTTTGTATAGCTTGAGATGCAACCCCAGTGCCCTCAGTGTTAAGATAAATCTTTTTAAATAGTTTTGTTAGGAAATATATAAAAATTTGATTTCAGTTGGGAAAATAAGAAAGTAAGCTTAAGCTTATCAGCAGACAATTTTTCTGTATGAATCGTAGTTTACGGCGCAGGACCTATTCAAATCAAACTTTTGTCAGTTTTCCATAAGAACACTGCCAATATTTTAGAATATTGGGACTATGTTGGGGCTGTCATGTAGTAGTGAGGGAGTCTATTACATGGCTTCGGAAGTATTTCTCGACGGTTTTGGGCCACCCTCCACATCTTTCGCTTTTCCTGTCTCGTCCTTAAGAGATATGGATTGTCCACTTTAGACTTTTTTTATTTAGAATCATATTTTGAAAACAATCGAATTTTTATATTTTTTAAAAATTTTACCAATCCGGTCTCATGGGAAATAGATTTCCATGTATTTTGGGTTTTTTTTTTTATTATTTTTCACCCCTTTGTTTTGACTCTGGGCGCAGCATTTTTGTGACAATATGTACTCTTAGGACCATCCTAAACAAACCCTCAAAAGTGCAACCTGGATCTTTAGCATTTTTCAGCTTATTTGACCGGATTATAAGTATGACAATGGAAGAAACTTTCCCAATAGCGCTTCCAAAAGTATCTCTGAACTCCACAAGCATACCAGAATATAGCAAATTTTAAATATTCCTTGTTTCCACAATTGAAAATACCCAAGCTTTAGTTTTTTTTATGGGTTTTGCTGAAAACGATTATCCTGTTGAGTTTCTGTTGTAGAAATTTTTAGTTTATACAGATAATAGAAAATGATATCTGATTGTTATTAGCCCCGTGAAGATATTATACAGCGGTATGTGCCTTATTGTTTAAAGTTAAGGTTTTCTATACTTTCTAATTGGTTCATTCCTTTACAACCAAAATAACGTAGATGCGGTCATGTATAGCTAGCCCTTGTACATGCGGAGCATACATATAATGAAACATTTTAAACCAAAACTTCCATTGGTACTTTTATCATCCTTATCCCTTGAAAAAATAAATATATCTTTATTACTTCAGGTAATAATATCCTGTTCTGCACTGTAAATTACATGCTTTGATTTTTTCTTTCAAAACCACCTCACTTTATAATCAGAAAGTTCGTGTAAATAAATAGTTGCAGCTTATATACCTAAATTCATGTATATAATTAGAAACCACGCGAGTTTTACGTGCATTATATCGATAAAACAATCTTCTTAACAACAGTGGCAGTCTGGTAGTCGGGTGGGTACCTGCAACACTAATTAAAATTCTTACTGAATTCGAAAGTCCTCTCAAATTTTAAGGGGTTCGAATGAAGTTGAAGCGTGAGGAGTTCACTTGACGGCCTTGTAATAGTATGACCGCAAAATATTGTTACAATTTTGTAGTGAAATTGCTTGCATGGTGTTGCACTTGATATAGACTCTATATGTACCACCTAGACCTATCCATCATCACCACACAAATTAATTTCCACCATTCTCCCCTATCAAGCTCCAACCCTCATCACTTTTCAAATAAAATTCCAAAACTATATAGCTGTTGCCTTATTGTCTTTCACTTTCGAGAATAACTTTTATCACAAAAAATGCTTTAACATTTTACTCTCAATATAAAATTGCTTTCTTGGGGTTGGTAGTGACAATGGCAGCTCTCATAGGAGAAAGCCACTCACTTGGATTGAGTTGAGTGGCATACTATGGCATATGGGGCAGGCGAATGTTTTAATAGTGACGTGACTAAAGTGTAATAAAAATGTCTTTGCCTTAAGCTGGGTTATAAATAAAATGACAGACGATAAGAAAAATATGAGCACTAAGCAATATTTGTAAGGAAATAGAGAGCGAGAGTGAGATAGAGAATAAGATGGAGAGAGAGAATATGATTTGTAGTGCGAAGGGTAGCTGAGCTGATTTGTAATACATCTACCTAGTACCTATACTTATACATATATAGCTCCAAAATATACAGCCATCGTATAATATTGCTCCATGGCCCCTAATTTCATATTCCCTGACAAGTTGGCAAATTTTATTGCTGAAGTTTTATTGCACTGTAACATGTACGAATGTTTCACGGGGAATAGTTTTGTATATAGCAGTTGCTACCTGTCTCTGGGTGCTTAATTCATGTGGAGAGAAAAGTCTCAACCGAATATATATTAGCCTATACTCGTATGTATGTATATGGTACAGTCATATCCATTTTGGGTTAAAGGCTAACGGTTGGATTCCAACAAATATTAAGGTAAAGTGAAATTCTATATATTCTACGTAATCCCGAATATAGAGGACAAGAAAATTGTTTTCCATGACCTAAGAAATTTGTTTTTAGTTGAGTGTTTGTCATAAAATGATAACCATATCATGCTATTCAAATGTGGTCCAACATCTTTCTCATACATACATATACGTATAGACTTATACAGCCATCCCTGTCTAAAGAAGACTACTAGCTATATCCAGAGTTTTCCTTCCATATATGTCAGTTAAATATTGCACTCTCAACTCATGGACAGCTGCATTAATTTCCTTTAAATTTTAAACTTGGAAGTAAAGAAGAGTGCTGCAGGCTCATATGGTAACAGAGGAAATTTAAGTGTTGGTAGATCACATGCGCAATAACCATGGAAGCAAGATGACATCGTGATTTTATTCACTACAACTCCTTCTCCTCTGAACATTACGTAAAGTACCAACAAACACACACATACCCATACACTTATTAGAAAAATACCTAAACGGTTGTAGCAGTTGGAAAGCATTTAAGATGACATTAAGGGGCCATCGAAAAGAAATGAAAAATTACTTACCTTTATGGTTTGTACATTTGTGAACCGCAGGTACTGAGCTTAATGGAACTATCGGTGTAATTATTGTCATCACAGTTGTGTGTGGAATATCTGAAAAAAAAAAAATAAATAAAAATTAATTCATTCTACTTATTACTAAAAAGAAAACTACAAGAGTCCTTGTATTCTGAATAATGACAAAAAATAAAATAACAAAGAAAGTCCCAAGGAAGCGATTAAAGCGTCACGTTATAAAACAAAAAAGATACCATCTAAACTGGAGTCGTTTGTAGAGGCGAAAATTTGTGCAAAAGTTTTAAACTCTTCCAAGTTTGACGACGACGACGTTGACGATGAAGATGGTAAAATGCGCGTTAGATGGCGTTTTTAAGCATTCACTGACGAGCAAAACTTTCTGATATCAAGCTATCCGAATAAAAAATCCTCTCTATATTATCATTCATTCACTTATCACTTAACTTCTCTTTTTTTCGTTTCTTGTCATTCTATCTCACTCTCTCTCCCTCTCTCTCTTTTGGTATGGGCATATTATCCAAAACGGTCGTTCAATTAAAACAAATTGTTTTTGACGTTTTGGTTTTTTGATCGTTTTATTCCCCCGCACAAGATTAAAAATATTCCAAAAGTTTTTAGTTGGTTTCATGTAGATAAGTAAAGTAGGACGAAAAGAACTTGGTGCATATCAATACTGTGGAAGAACGGATTTTTGTTTTTGTAATAAAATACTTGTAAAACTTGGAAAACTATGCAAAATGAAAAAAAAATGCAAAATTGCGCCTTTAATGGGAACTTTTTCTTTAGGACATCGTACCTACTTCTAAGGGGAGTTTTACTTTAAAAAGTTTATGCAAAATTGGTGGAATGAAATTATGGACGCCATAAATTGTATTACTGAAGTTCAACTTGTTACTATTAATTAATTAATTTATTAAAAGTTATCAGCACTACTCCGCCAAATTATGTAGGTTGGTTCGACAACCAAGTGGTACATCGCGCCCCCTTAACTCAAGGGATAACCTTGAAAACCGCCATAAGCTCATCCTCCTTCCATTAGAAATTTCAGGATACATCTGAACTCTTTACTTTGTAGCCCCTCCAGACATGAAAAGAAGTAGCTGCCTAATGGCCTACTTCTTTTATTCATCAGAGCGGGGCCCTCGCAAAGTACTTGTTGGACGGATTCGATTTTCTCCGAATCCTTACAGCTTCTGCAGAAAGCGTACATTGCTATTTCCAGTTTATTAGCATGGTCTCCTATATCCGTAATGACGCCTACTAGACTATTCGTATTTGTTCTACTGCTATTAAGCAATACTATAGTCCTCTTCCTGTCATATGCAGGACACAATTGAATTATAATACGACAGGTTTTCTTGTTAATCCTGACAAAAGCTACTGCTGTAGAGCTAACTATTTCAGGCCCCTCTCTGGCCAACTCATCAGCCATCTCGTTGTGTGGCCATATACCTACAGTAGATTCACTCCCGAATATATTGTAGACATAGTCACATCATTATTGGAGAATAGCGTAGCATTAACTAAATTATTCTACACACAACAGGAAACCTTACAACAATCTTGAACCCAGTCAGCCCAAGATCTCACCTGCATTTCAACATTAGTGTACCACCCAAATGATGTTTTGGTCAAAATATTTTTCTTCGACATGGGTTATTACGTAGCCATTAACGAATGAAAACACATATTAGACAAAGAGCTCCAGTTTCTGGAACGAACCCATGTATGGTATACTCAAGGATCCAGGAAGAATAGAAAACAGGCTCAGGCGTGGTCAGTCCGGAAGCTGCACCCTCTATTCCGGTTGATACCTCACCCTCCAATTTTCAGGCGGAAGTCTACGCTGTAGAGGTTGGAGCTCAGAAAAGTCTAAACAGGGGCTGCAAGAACTCTAACATCTACATCTGTTTAGACAGCCAAGTTGTACTCCGGGCCCTGACCTCTCAAAACTTTCAGTCGAAGCTGGTTTGGAGCTACTACTCGAAACTCCAGCTACTGTCTAGGGACAACAAAGTAACGTTGCTTTAAGGTTCCTGGATAAGAAGGAGTGGATAAGAATGGAAAAGTGGACGGGCTGGCTAAAACCTGAGCCCGTATTCTTATTCCTGTCTGACACTTGGCCTACCAAACAGCCATTTTGGTTGGGAGGTGCATATATGGAAAAACAAGCCACTGGATCTCTTATACAGTAGGGCATCCGGTATGAGGCAGGCGATGAAATTCTTTACCGCCTCCCCTCACCAGACGATCCGACTAATTGGTCTTAGCAGACAGTCGCTCAGGCTATTTACTAACGCAGTCACTAGACATGACCCTCTCCATTATTTTTTAAAGAAGATAAGCAAATTTAGAAGAGAAAGATAAAACCTCGAAGCATGTTATATGCGAGTGTCCAGTGCTTGCAGGTTTAAAGTTGCAGTCAGTGAGTGAACGTTAGTGATCGGAGAGGGTTGGAGTTGACGTGTCTGTAGAAGGCTTAATGCAGGGAGCGATTAACACCTATAATGTAATTTTGACGAATTTTGTTATGATTTTAACAACAGCGATTATGATTGGTTTGCTCCTGCAAGGTTGTCGTACGAATGCTGTCTTGAATTAAACTAACAGAATGTTACGGCTGACTTGCCATTGAAAACCCGGACGCCTGAGTATTAGTTAGATTAAGATTACTATTAAGATACGGCCAAGTAGTTAGTGTAACTAGAGTTAGCGTATCCTGTAACAGAATTTATTATGACACAAAGGAGTACAGGATCTTGAGCGCTTTCCACGACGCGTGTTGTCACAATAACAATCCGATAGGGTAATTGCGGCAGGCTGTCTATGTGGTATTGAGTGCTCTTCAGAAAGATCGACAATGCAGAATGACTAGTGGTTTGAGTCAACTTTAGATCAGTGCAGTGTTGCTGCTTTGGGTATTGGTCCCAATGACTTCAGCCAGGAATACCTGAGCCGCTACCAAACATGGGTAAAGCTTATTTTGGTTGATGGTATATTAAAATGTAAGCAGTGTTGCTATAACAATCTTCTAGGTTTTTTGTGTTAGATAGATTAGTTAATTCCTTTTCTTCTCTACTAAATTATAGCATTCTATTCAAAACTCGAGAAACGTAGTTCTCAGACTGTCATCTGTACAATTAATTAATTTTGTACATTATTTTTTTGGTTTAAAATTATTTCCATGTATACCTAAATACGGCCTCCAACGTGCAGTATGGTATTACTATAGTTCAGAAATAATCGAACCAACACAAACGGGTCACCACAGTTATACTCTACAGCTCCATGCTTACATAAGCTTCTAATTAAGTGTTGCCCAAGATATCGCATTTCAAAATATTATTATCTCTGATTTTATGACATTTGATATGTTTTGATAGCTACTTTTGGTTTTCTCCACACGGTAAAAAAAATATTTTTTAAAGTTCTGGTTTAACCACTGCAAGAATTGACCACTTGACCACTGTAAAACGAGGAAGATATATATATCTACATATATAGATGCATCTACGGAGATATCATCTTTGTTATCATGACCTCAATAATAGTAAATCTGCATGAACATCTGACTATCAGGATGATGATACTACAGAATTTGACTGAGACACAAAAAAAAAACTAGTTGACGAGAAAAAAATTATGTGTACTAAATTAAACCAAGGCCTAGCAAAAGCAGTGTTCGACATTATGACAGGTAACGAAACTTGAGCCAGAAAGCACGCAGTACATCTTCCTAGGTGACGAAAAACTAATCAAAATGAAGCGAACATGATCATTGAGAAGAAAATCTTTGTCTTATTCTTCAGATGACGTTGCCACAATTCCACTGGAAGTTCTTTGTAAGGTCAAGAAAGTGCATGAAAAATGAGCAAGAGGGCGAGTTCTTTTCGAACATGATAATCTATATACATACTCAATTCCTGACAGTTTGAGATTGGAGTGATGAATGACTTATCCGTCCTACTGTCAGTCCTTTTTATTTGTGGATTAATATTAAACAGTTCTTGGGGCGGCATTGGAGCGATGGACTCAATGCTTTCAGTATTTATTAGTTCAAGCGTATTTCGAAAAAATTAAAAAAAAAAACAAAATTCCGATGTTTTCTTCATCACCATAAACTAGAGCAGCACAATCAATGTCTCTCCCACACTCCATAATATTTGAATAGATTTACATATCCGATAAAGACAAAACATACTACTAAATAAAAAAAAATCACACTTAGCAGTAATAGTGCTCTTTAGTCCTCACAGTATAAATGCTTGAATTCAACGCTTTGTTGCGCATCCATCTGAGGTACCCTTTTAGTACTGATTCACGAAGATTCAAATAAACTCGCAATTGCCTCGTTTTTTTTTTCATTTTTACATAGATTCTCGAATAAAGTGTAGTAGGTATGGGTACTCTCTCACCCATTTCCTATAATATATATGTATACAATCAGAAACATGAAAGATGAACTTTACAAATAAATTAGTTCTCGATTTCCCCACAAATACCTAATCCTTAAAAACCAAACTACACCATGGCATAAAAAAGCCACTAAGGTGAAAAAAAAATCCTAACGAAGCGTGATGTAAAAAAAAATTGAAAGTTTTTTCAACGAATGCACATAAATCGCATATCATGTCAGATGATGACGTTTGCACCTGTAGGCTGTACGCGGTTTAGATAGAACGTGCCCTGAAAGGATAACTATCAACAGTTTTCCTATCTCCTTTCATAAAATAAACGCAAATGCTTTGGAAAATAATCTAAAATTCTCTCTACACGAATAGAATGGTATCAGTGGACATTAAATATAAAAGAAAAAAACAACAAATTGGAGCAAAAAATAGTTTTTATAATTTTAACGATTATTCAAGCCGGTAATCGTGCAGACAAAAGAATTTATTGTGCCTGCAAATTCAATTACTATGGCAGAAAATAGTTTCTTCCCCATATTTTTTATGGCTATCGCTATCGAATTCATCTCCAGAGACGCACTCTAGTGTGCCGTTCAAGCACCCGCTACTTTATATTCGCGCTAACAAGACATTCAAGACTCGATTTATTAGAGCGTAAACTACCTTACTTATCCCAGCGGAATATCTGCAAGAGGCCGAAATTATATGGTGAGATCTTGTCATCTCTAACCAAGATACCCACTAAAGACTGTACTAGCTTTATTTATCTCTTCATATCTAGTCATAAACATGTTGAAATAAAATAGCATGAAACTCGATCAATTGCTGTTAAAGTGTACTGCTGCTTTGGTTGAATCTATGGCTTTAATCAATATATTACCTTTTTTCGTGTAATTTATTCTGAGTGTTGTCTATTGTAGGTTTTACTGACTCTTATTCCTCTCGCTTCTAGGCTGTAAGCTGATTTGTACCCTTGTTATACCCTGATTGATGTTTGGATATAAGATCAATCGTCTTTCTAAAATTGAGCTTTCTGTAAGTTAGTTTGGTGAATATTGAAATCGAAGCAACGCCTACTACAAGGTGACGTCAAATTAGAGAGAAAAATAAACGAAGTTAATATGATGGCTTCACGTAAATAGTTATGAAACAATTACATTTCTCTTCATTCTTACTCCTTAGGTTCCCGAATCCCCTTCATAACAATTTTATGTTACTTCTATTGAAAGCAGAAATGTTCCGGTTTGTACCCGGGTTCAAGTGGAATCGGGTACCCGGGTACTCGATTCCAAGATTTTCGATTCCAAATTTACTCGGGTACCCGGGTACCCGCTTGCGGGTTACCCGGATATCCGGATATAATCGATTCTCGATTCCAAATATCCGGGTATCCGGGTACAATCGGATATTAATATTTTAGCACTGCGGTACATTACTGAATTCGTGAATACAGCCAAATAATTCTGCTACCCGAATCGCGCTTTGCTTGATTTTGAAGTTCATGTTTATAGTGGCAGAGCAAATGTAGGAAGCTCTGCAGTAGCATGCACTGCAAAGAGGCAAGAAGAAATATTGCAAGCGGTCGCAAAGCTTATAGCTACGGCACAACTCCCCATTTCTTTAGCGGATATGGAAGCTTTCAGGAAGTTTATGGTCACTCTTGAGCCTGGATATCACGTTCCCAGTTCCGAAACTATCCACTCAAGAATACAGCTACTATATGAAAAAACGCGAAATGTGTTAGAGCAACGCATCACTAAGGAACCTTCACTGGTAGTCAGTACAGACTGCTGGACTTCCGCTGCACAGGAGTCTTTCGTAAGCATCACGGCCCACTACTTAGATGTAAACTGGGACTTGCACGACTACACATTGTGTACGACGGGTATGCCAGAACGCCATACTGGAGAGAATCTTGCATTTGCTCTACAGATGGTATGCTTGGACTGGTCCATTGAAGATAAGGTTCACACGGTTGTGCATGACAATGCGTCCAACATAAGACTCGGGACCTCGCTTCTATCGAAGACAAACGTTCCTATAGAGCACAGTATTGATTGTGCCGCTCATAGCATTCAGCTAGCCGTAAAAGAAGGCCTAAGGTGGAAGCATATAAGAATCTTGTACCAAAGATAGCCAGGCTCGTTAATCACTTTAGATCCTCCACCATTGCCACACATGCACTTACAGAGAAGCAGAGACTTTTAAATCTGAACAAAAGAAAGCTTCTTCCTAACGTTCCCACTCGCCATATATATATATATATATATATATATATATATATATGTATATGCCATATACACCCCAACGTTGTAACTACTCATAATATTACACAAAAATTTAGAAAAACATCTTTGTATAGTCAATCGAAGTGTCCAGTTATGTATGAAAGTACTTGTATACATAAACACAGAGTTTAAACAATCTCAAAACAACAACAACATAAAAATAATTGTAAGAAAGTAATTCTAACCTAAAAATATTTCGAACATGAATTTCAGATCTTTCTGCTGTCTCAAGTCGCTAGGAGATGAAATTGTTTGGGTACGAAAGGACAAAGTTGTTTTTTTTACATCGTTTTTGGCAAAAGTAATAACGATATCAGATTGTTACGTGAATAACTTATACCCGAAATGGTGCTTTAAAATCAGATTTTTCTGGCAACCTGTTTTAGGTGTACTTACACAGAAACTTTTCCAACAATAAATATTTCCTTAGGTGCAGAGACAGATAGAATTTATGTTTTCGAGGAATACTTCTTTCGTATGAAAACGATATTTTTCGCGACGACTTCTCTGAAGATATCCGTATTTTTGTTCTTCTCTGCCTTGGAGCGATATGATTAAAAAAATCCTCTTGGCTTATTCCCTTCGAAATAATCTCATAAAAATTATGGGGCGAATATAAAAAGTTCATCTTCTACAAGTTACTTTCTATGTTTATACAAAATTGGGAGAGAGATGTGAAGTAAAACGCTGAAATATTTGCATGATTCAGTGGGTCTCCGTTTAATTGTGGAACAGTTTTTTGTAATTAAGAAAGTTACCGTCGAAGACATTGTTTTCACTTTGATTGCCTTTCCATTGGGGAAAATTTATGCTACTGATGAAAGTTCTACCGGAATCTGTAAAAGGGAGAATTAGGGAATTCGAAGCTCCCAATTTCTCCATTCGCAATTCACTAATATGTTTAGAGAATTAGGCAAAACTTGAGGAGTATGAAAAAGTGGGAATCGCCAGGAACGATAAAAGGTATCAGTTTTTGGTGTAGAGGTAGGTTTTTTTATATTCAAGGTACATGGGTCTATTACCTTTCGACGTCTAGACAAATTGAAATTTTTTCTTAGTAGGGTAGTTTTTGCGGGATGTATGAATAACTGGAGAATGGAGATGAGGAGGGAAATGTATGTGGCATAAAAAAAAACAAAAAAAAATTAGAGTTCGGTACAAATATGATAGAGGAGGAAGTTTGGGCAGGCAGGAATTTTTACCGTCCAAAAGCGTGTTTTTTTTAAGTAGGTCATCTACACCACAGCTTCTGTATTTTGCATATATTTCTTTCGTTCTTTGTTTCACATCCATTACTACCTACTCTGTTGTGAACATTTTTCTCATGTGAAGTGTACATACATATTACGAAAAAAAGCTTCGGCGATAATAAATGCGCGCCGCATAAATACATTTGCGTGTATATACTCCACGCGATTTCCAACGAAAGGACGGGTGCTGATTTTTATTAAAGGGTAGAATTATATTTTTTAAGCCAGTATCCGTCGCGAGAATCCTGGGCAAGTTTGAGCAAGTCCAGAACGAATGAGAAAAGTTTCTCAGGGAGGAAAGTGCGAATTAAGAATTTTTCTACCATGAACCGTTAAGGATGAACAAGAGAGAGTTGATTTTAAAACTTGGAGACGGCTAGTTCGGTGAAATGATAAAGTACACTAGAAAAAGTACGAAAAACGCAAAAAAGAAGTCTATTGGACGGGCCAATTAAATAAACGATAGAAAGAAGTATTAAAGAAAAACAACAAGAAGATTATATTTGATCGAAGGTTAGCTCAATAAAACGGGGTTGAATTCGGGACGGCACGGCGTGAGATATTTGTTCGTCACGTGGTTAAGAGCAACAATAATAAAATTAGCAAGTATTGTTGATCGTGTGATCTGAAAACATTGTGAAATCTGTGAAATCACTGGTCTAGGATTAGTAAAAATTTGTGAATACCTGGTACTTACGTAATTAAAGGACAGTGTTTGATTTTAGAAGTAGAACCGGATTGTTTTACTACGGACCTCAGTTTTGAAGACATGGGTATTGTGGATACGATGCCTGTCGACCCTGAAAAATACCTACGAAACATTTACAAAATCGGTTAGTGGTTAACCCTTCTAGATCGTAGTGCATTGCCTTTTATAACACATTCCTGCATAACATTAATATTCCGCCAGTAATTTTAAATAGCGTTGTATTTCCAATACATGCTGGGATTATTTTAAATAGTCTGATAAAGTGATGCGATAGTGTTAGTATTGTGATCAGTAAGGTTTATATTGGTTTGCGTAGGTTATGGCCTTAAGCGAAAGTGTCAAGGAATAAATATTCGTATGAAGTTTTCAAAAACATTAATACTTTACTTTTTTTATAGCGCAGTATCCAAAATTAGATAGCGAATGTGCCCGAAAAATACAGGCTGCCTTCAATGATTGCATCTGCTTAATTTATAGTCTGTGTAAATTCGACCATGTTTTATTTTATAGATCCCAGGTGCTTGGATGCTCCATGGATTCTTACCTAAATCAAAGAGTATTAAATCTTCTTTTTAATTTACTTAACCGTGATACATCTGATTATATTAGGGAATTATCGACGTCGCCACATAATCGTAATCTCATAATTCCGCGATTCAGCAAGACGTTCTTATAGAGTATATTCGTGTGCTAACCATTTCGGTACTACGAGCGCATATATGCGCTCAGAAAAATATGGTGATTGTAGCCTATGGCTATTGTAGCCTATTTGCTCTCAGAACGATAGAACAGACATATGGAATTCCATTTTTGGAAATAGCAGGTTCGTTCGGTTTTATTGACCGACACAAGGTGACGTCCAATTGGTATGTAATGTTTTTACATTTTAATTTTTAAAAAAGCTCAATTTCTTCGACTTTCAGCACAGAAGAGATGCTATAAATTTTTTAAATATAAACGTTGAGGTATGTTTGTAGAATGAAATCGCTTCTACATTTTGGTTCCAAATAATAATATCTAATTAGTTTTTCAAGTCTATAATTAGTTTTGGACATATTCGAAAAAAAAATGAACCAGTCCTTTTTAAACTGGCAGTTTTTTGAGTGAAAGAATGGGTTTATTTTAATCTCATGACCAATTATTACGTCCTGGAAATTCTCCACTTTAACAAAAAACGTTGAGAACTAATGCTTACGAAAGAAATAAAGGGAAAATGAAGGAAGGGGGTGTGTATGACCCAAGAGCTAAAGAACAATTTTATAATGGTAAAAACATCCGTATGAAGTTTACAGGACCTTTAAGTTGATAACCCTGACGCCCCAAGTTGTGCAACCCCTATGGGGGGGGTGGTATTACCCATAACCCCCGAACCCCAATTTTATACCCTATCTTCTTCTCCCGAATATCGCAAATACAAACGAAAAACAGCTTTGTTCCACAGAAAGTTATGTATGTGGAAATACACGAGAAATTGGCCGTCCACTGTAACATGTTACTCCTAATTTTTCTCCGGTCATACACAAAGTTTCTTCATTGAGATATTCCGTACCGAATGGGAATTTCATCCACTCTGTTTTTTATTAATTTCTTATTATTTTGATTTCTTTCATTATTAGTTTTATCTTATTTTATTCAATATTTTCATTATTATAATATTTCTATTGAATTTTTATGATTTATCTATAGTTATTGAATTTTTCATTTATGCTTTTCTGTTTCACTTTTCTAGCTGCGATCAATTTTATAGTAAACAAATGATCGTAAAAACCATGAATAAATTATTATTATTTGAAAATTTTTCCACAACTTCGGACCAACAATATCTAAACAAAAGCGTATGTCCAACTTAACTTTTTTTTAATATATAAAAAAGAAAACTCTCAAATAAGATATGCACAGATTTGGTGCCACGATAAAACTGCATCATTCGATTTTTAAATTAAAACAATAATGAGTCGAAAGTTAGTCACATACACAAATTTATTTATGTATGTAATTTAAATGAAAAATAAGAAAACTTTTTGATGACCTAATTAGAGCCTGCACGCAATGTTTTTTGCTCCACAATGTCCACATTTTGTAATTTATGTAATTTTTGAAAGTTTTTCTAGTTATCAAATAGTCAGTTCAATGCATGATATCAAGTTATTAGTAGAATAAAAGGACTAAATATCGGAACCATTGTACATTTCATATATAAGTAACCCGGTCTAAGAAATACTGGCAATTAAAAAAGAAAATTCTCTACAATTTTCCGTCATATCCATATACACCGGCCGACAGCTGGAATCGTAACAATTTTCATTAAATCAATAGTCAAGTAAAATTTATACTGCCATTCGGGCACTAATAGGGCTTATTTCCCCCAAATTCTTCATCCCACCCTTTCTATCTTAATTAAATTACCCCCACCAATAACAATAGAAATAACCCAAAAATTAAGCTCATACTTACAATATAGCTTGATAGCTTGATAGCTACGCACTTATACGATCCGAAATCTCCAATGTCTACGTATTTGAACGTCAGCTTCATTACAACTTTATATCCGGTCTCATATGTTTCAGGTACAAAGCGGTCGTCTGTAATTAAAGCAAACATTTCTCGGTATAGTTGGTACGCGCAGAGTTAATAAAATATTCATGGAGATCGGAATCTCGTAATTACTTGGAACAATGATTGTGTCGTTCTTCATCCAGTAGTTAATCGACTTGGGAAAGGCTTCTGACTGGCATTCCAGGGTAATTGTCTGGCCTGTGGCAGCTCCTACTAATTGATTCTGAATCCAGATCATGGGTGGAACTATAGAAACGGGATAGATATCAATTTGTATATTAAAAAGGACTCCCCATAGTATCTTGAGACATGAGTAATTAACTTACAGTGGACAATCAGCATTACCCGTTTGCTTACTGTTGGCGGGATACCATTTGTTGCGACGTATAAGTATGGATTCACTCTTGCTATGGTCAATATCGATTCATTGTAGCTAATAACTGTGAGCCCCATATAGCATTTGAAAATGTATAGAGATGGAATCAAATGAATTTTAGTAACATTATTAGAATTAGAATTGAAAGTCTCTATCTGTATGCAGAAATTAGCTATGTACATACATGAGATAGTAGAGATATGTAGTTACTATACCTTCTTGTCCTCCCGACAATGCAACTGGTTCACCACCTTCACGTCGCCAAGTTATAGTAGGACTAGGAGAACCAGTTGCGACACATTACTTCCCCCTCGAACCACCACAACCGTGCTGGTGGGGTAATCAAGAATGCCGGGTGGAACTGTGGATACGAGAAATCTTCAATTAATTAAAATGCACATAAATCACGTCAGGAGGGAAGCTTTTCATTTTTCTACAAAAGCTGCCCAGTTTTAGGTTAAGTCGAATCAACTGCGCCCAGCAATAAAAATTACAATTTAAATGGAATCCTGAAAGCTTTTACTGGTTAGATAAGTTGATAAGTTGGCATTCATATTGCTAAATCGTGTATTCAATAATAAATCCATGGTTTGTGTCGCTATATGGTACATAACGCCGTCCCTGTTCCTGTTGAGGCCATATTTCTCCAAGATCAATGTGACCTATATTTTCGAGGAAATATTCATTTACCGTGATTCATTAACGATCACATCACCATTGACCATAACATGAGTTCCTGCCTCATTTAAAAAGAAATAAGGACCAATTATGCTACCAGCGTGTAAGCCACACCAGACAATGCAAATTGTGGATTTGATGGAAGCTCTTACTCTATGAGACATTTTTGCATACAAACCAACCCGATAAGCTAAAAATGACTCTCGTCATTGAACACAATTTTGCAATAAAATAATGGATCAGCTGGCAACTGATCAAGAGCCCAATTGCGTTGGTATTGTGGTTCTAATTCCTCCACTAACTGGGTTTTTGTCATAATTCCTCTCCTGGTATACAAACGGAGTCCTAATTACTGCCACCGACATCATCCAATAGATAAATGTGGATCCTCTTTCACATTAGCGAAAATATTTACTCCAGTACGCACTGATAGCTTTTTTCGATAATTATATTCAATATAGTCTGACATTCACGTTTAACGAACATTCAAGAATTATCCAAATTCACTTTGAAAATTGGTCGTCGGTTAGTTCTCCGTAGAACTGTGGGTAGATGTCATATCATATAATCCCTGCATAATGCATCAACACCAATACACGTTATTGGATAACGTTCAAATTGAGTTATCCTCTGTTGCGAGTACGTTCTGAACTTATTAAATATATTTCTAGGGTATATAATTTAATTCTGTCCTCCAAAAAGACTGATTTGTGCTGCAAAGTGACTTTTTGTATGGCCAGAAAGCAGACATGCCTATAAGCTCTTACTGCTCCTTTTATTACAAAGTTTACCGCAATCGTGATGCAAAAGTTACTAGTAGTAGAACGAAAAAAGATCGAACGAATCTCTGACCTATGCAAAACATAATAAAAACATGGAAGAAGCATAAATGGTCCTCGGAAGACCTTTGGCAGTTTGGAATTATCCACACATTACAACGAGCATAACTCTTAGAATATTTTACTCATGTATAAAGTCAATTTTTTTTTATGGGAAGCAAAATATGTCTTCTCAGAAAACTAACATAAAAAGAATCCAAGTGCTCCTAGACCTCCTAAACAAGTGTTTCAGGATTATACATATAAAGAAGCACAGTAATTCTTTAATTTTTGAGTTTTTTTGAGGCTACTCACTCAGTATGCACAACTTCATGAAATGTGCTGGTTGCTGTGACAAGTGAAATTACAAATTAATAGCTAGGTTATGGTTAATATTAGCTTTCAATGTCGTTCCTTTATTCTATAGGTAATTTACACTTGATTTGTATTGTGCGGGATTGTGATAATAATAAATCTTTATTTTATAGAGAAACTCAGTGAGGTTTATTCCGACCTAACCAAGAAAAGAACGTTCTGAGAAATGAAGTGGGAGAAAACACATTATATTCCTACATAAGTGGAAATATTGTGGCACTGTCAAATCAATCCAATCGGCAAATGTAAATCATAGGGGAAGAGCAAAGTTATACAAGATCAAGAAATATTGTTAGCTGCAATATAAAACAATAAGCGAAATCTATCAAAAATGGATATTTCGCGCGAAATAACTAATTAAGAACGGACATGAACAATTTTAAGTTCGGAGAATCGATGTTTCTAGAGTCGAATCCTGTTTCTGAGCAATTTGTAGAGTATAAATACAGCAATTATCACCTCCAGGAGAGTCTTGTCTCAGACAGTGAAGTGAACGTAGTACACTTTGCGGATTGCGATAATTAAAGTACAGTTGATAGGTTGTGAATTTTATAAAAGTAACCAGTTTAGTGTAATCAAATGAACATTTAAGTTTTATCTGAAATATTGTGTTGTGAATGATCTTCAAAGGCCATGCTCCCCCTCAATTAATAAGTAAATCAGTCTCGTGCTTTTGAATTTCTTCTCAACACGGCACTACATTATTAGTTTTACCTATAGCTGAGACAACTTGTATCTAGATGTGCAAAGCCTCACAAAAACGCGGTCCAACTAAAACGAGCTAATGGCCCTCTAATAGAAAGCTCTACACATTCTCTTTCTCTCTTGCTATAGTATGCCACATAAATTCTTCGCAATGATCGCATTCTTGGGTTGAATAAAAAGTTAAAGAGCTTTCAAAAAGTGATACGGGTTCATATGGAGATTTTAGTTAGTGTCGTGCTTTCGAATTTCTTCTCAGCACGCAACTACACTATGCGTTTCACCTATAGTTTCTTTTCTACTTTTACAGCTTCTTCACTCCCATATGTACTACGTCTATCTATCTCTTTTCCAGCAGAGTCAAAATATGGATTCCATGGAAGCGAAGAAATATTTCCAGTATTGTAATAAGTTGAAAGGCTTTCACACTGAACAGTTGACGTCAACAACAACAAAAAAAAAAAAAAACTTCTATGATAATAACCAAATAGCTCTCGTAATACGTCCGGTGGCATCTCCATCACTGGATTTGGATAGATCAAGAACGATTCAAAAAAACTGAAACAGGGAAGAGAGAAAACCCTATGTTCCCAACATGAATGTGAAGAAGGAAAAAACAACGCATGCAGGCGAGTAAAGAGAAAGGGGAAAAAAAATCACCATCGAATTCTTACTCCTACATCCTGGTAACCATTGTGAACAGTTTAAACTTAAAATTAAAAATGAACAGAGAATGATAAATTTAAATTTCACTCGAAAATCAAAAGCATTTTATTTCAAATTCAATACAGCAGTTAAATGGACTTAGGTACTAAAAAGCATTAATCAACACTCGAAGCTTGTCAGCACTCAAAACTATTTGCTGCTCTGCTTTTAATGATTACATACTCTCATCGGCTTTATCAAATTGAATCAAGATTGCTGAATAATTTATCCACACATTTATAAAAAACACAATTAATCCTTTCTCTAATTCCAAACAATTGAATACGTTCAATTCGTACGGTCGCAAGGCCAGTTGCAGTTTAAACATTTCAACCTGGAAATATGTGAGAATTTTATTCCAAAATAAATAAAAAACTAGTCATGAAAGCTTGGAACAGAACGAAACGCAATACTACCAACAAAATAATAACAAAAACATGCAACTTGCAAACTTGCTGCAAGATTACATTTTGAAATATTTAATATATTCAAGTACATAAAAAATATATATATATATGTTTAATCATATTGATTGTATTTTTTGTGGGGACTTGATGAAACATATTACACATGATGTAAGGTAAAATAAATTTTAAGCAAATTTAAATAACATAATGTTTTTTTAAAACAATTGGCAATTTGTGTTATGTGGAACATAAATTGCCAAGTGTTTTTTTAAATTAATTAAATTTACTTAAAATTTATATTACCTTACATCATATATTTTTCATTTTTTGTGTGCCTTCGAATCCAATCATATCAAATGCCAGCCACACTAATACCAATCATAACAAATTTGACACATCTTTACGGTGATTGTGTTAAAATTAAGTTCTTGGAAGTTTCTGAATAATTCCCGGTGGCTGCGTTACATTCTGTTCCAAGCTCAAAAAATACTCACACTTCTCTGAAGCCTCTTATCATGCTGAATGTCAAAACTACTCAAATAATCGACATTAATTTGAGAGGCTTTCTCAACAGAAGTCACAATCGCAACTAGGATTGTCAAACTAACCACAGTAAGGATAGTGGATATCATCAGTTGTTTGGAAACTGAATTTTGAGCGTCAAAGTGTTTGTAAGTATTAAAAACATTTAAAATAATCCATTGGAGTGTTGTAATCATATAAGCGAGTATTTGCCATTGGAAAATATTTTTGAAGTCGTACGCCGTTCGGGAAATCTTCCAATGGATTGCAGCCATTTTGTCCAATTCATCACTAAAATCGCAGCATCTCTGCATTGAAATCTTTCGAAGGTTTCCTAATTCCATATAGATTTTTCGCATGTACGCATTTAACTGCTCGAACTGAGCCCTTGTAATGATCATAAAAGTCCCAAAAAATATCAGAACAATAAAGCGAGTTTGAAACACAGAGTAAATGTATATAAATGCCAAAAATTTATCCTCTGTGGATGAATGCATATAACGCGCAATTGTATAATGTACATACATCGCTATTATCACCAATTGTGCCATAAGAAAAATTGGAGCCTTTTTGCCATAGATTGTCGGATTTCGTGTTAATTTCAAAATTTCGTTGTGATTTTTGAACAATTTTTCGAAAACGGAAAATATATGGCTGGCTTTAGTTAGCAGAGTTATTCGTAAAATAATCGCATTTATGATCACAAAAAAATATAATGGATATTGCACTGCGTTTGTAATTAAACCTTTCTCACCATTCCGTTCCACATAATATAGAAAATATATAACGGATCCGCTTAATACCAAGATTGTCACAACCGATTGAAGATTGTATAGAAATTTGGTTCTTTTTGAACTCTGAATCACTCCTTCAATAAGATTTATGCGAAATGTTATAAAGGCGAATATTTGAGTTAAATAATATATGAGTAAAAATACACCGAGCAGGATGTACTCAATACAATTCCTCATGTTTACAAACTAACTAAATTTCGAAGTATAAATTTAGTAGAAAAACGTCCGTAGTAACACCCTCCTCCACACCCAGTTCCAACAGCCTTTTCAATGTAATGCCTAGATCCGCGTTAAAAGCTTTTGCATTTTATTATAACCATTAAAATGCTCCTATAAATTAGACCCCATTTTTTATAACACAGTGAATTTATATACATTAGATTATAGCGTATAATAGCTAGGTTCGACAAAGTAACGGTAATGGCAGAGCGATACTACTTAGCGCTAGTATGAGGGAAAGAAGGGCTTTTTGGGACTATACTTTACTTATCGATGAAATGGCAAAATAAAAACTCCTTAACCCTTCTGCCAGCTTTAGTTAATAAAAAGTATCATAAACGAGTTAAAAGGCGTTCACTCCTTGTGTGAGCTCTACACATAACCATCCCATATTAAGTTAGTGGAAGTATGTAGGTAAGTATATCTGTTGACCTTAATGTTTTCATGGCTGCAAATCAGCGTGATCTTACTTATTTCGGGTAGTTGCTTCAAGATAGTAAAATATATTAAAGACTAACTTATATATGAATGTAATGCTCTGAGTGTGTCCCACGTATGATTATAGAAACCCGAGTTCTATGGCCTGAATCTCTCCCTATAAGAAGGCATTGGCGGAAGTTGGGCAAGTACGCATGGTACCGGTTACTTCAGCCATACTCAGTACTGTAGCTAAAATACATATCCTTGGTGTAAGAACTTAATGTAACGCTCAATAATAACTAGTAAAAAAAAATGAGTGTTCGCCTTGGAACGAGTGCTCAAGTTTGATCCTTCGATATTCTTCGGAGAACACATGACCATTAAGTGGCTATGAGCATCTACTCCACTCTTAAAAATGAAAGTTTTCAAGCGTAAAGTTAATAAGTATTGAGTGTTGTGGGGAAAGAGGTAGTTGTGTAATGAGGATACTCGAAGGAATTCATCGGAATACTCATTCCATTTTATTTGCCCAACATCCTTCATATCGTCTTTCGCTATCTACTACATTGCTAAATAAGCAATAATCATTTTTCGCCATTTTTCCTCCAGCAGATATCTATTAGCTCTTTAGTACATACTAATATAACATCTAACTACGCTGTAACATGGAAGTGCCCGTTATTTTAATAATGTACATAAATACTCCTGCTGTAAAGTGGGCTAAGATAATGTTTAAAATTTGCAGAGAGTGAGCTAATAGGACCGTACGAACACCGTGACTTCTCTAAAGTAGTTAGGCTAAATCTAGCCTCTTATGAGCTCGATTATTGCCTTCAGGACTAACGTGCACACACGGAAAGTCTTTAAAAAAACGACTCTTATATGTAAAGGCAGGCGTTACGTATCAGAAGTGACCATATACTCATCAGTACCTACGTCTTGGTTCCTGCCTGCCATATACGACAAAGTGAACAGCCAAGCTGACCTCATATATGCACTTAAAAATAATTTTTAAGTGTGAATTATATATGAGGCGAAATACTATGAATGTACTTGAATGCCCTATCGGGACTAGCAATGGTTAGAAAGATTTGCTATGAAATAAATACATAACGAATTTAGTCAAAATGAAATTGACTCGAGAATTAATTGCAAAAACTATTTTAAGAAACGAAATTTAAAATTTTATGGAAACTATCTAAAAAGTTAATAGAAAACACATTGATTTTTTGAGGTAGGTAATAGGGTTTCGTTCCTATTTATGTCGCTAAATTGTTTATAACGTAATCCTGCTTCTTTTAAGACCATATTTCGACAGGACTAATGTCATCTATATTTGCGAAGATATATTTATTTGCCATGATCCCATTACGATCACATCATCATTGGCCATAACACGAGCTTCTGCTTCATCTTAAAGGAAATAAGGACCAATGATGCTACCGACGTGTAAGCCGCATCAAACATTGCAGTTTTGTGGACTTTTTGGAGTCAATAGAGTGTCCCCTAAATTGATCTCACTCCATGCGACATTTTTGCTTATTAACAAACGCACTGAGTCAAATGTGACTCTCGTCATTGAACACAACTTTGCAATAAAATAATGGATCAGCTATCAACTGCTGTACAGCCCAATTGCGTTGGTATTGTAGTTTTAATTCCTGCACCAACTGGGGTTTTGTCCACAATTCTTCACTTGGCAGACAGACAGAGTCCTAATTACTGCCACCGACATCCGATTGAAAAAAATGTGGATCCGCTTTCACATTACTGCGACGACATTTACTCCATTATGCACTGCAAAAAATAATGTACGGTTTCCTTTATTCAGTGAAAGGAATTTCCGTAAAAAAAATCTAGTGTTCCCTTAAAGATTGGCCATATACCTTTCGGCTATACCTAAAGTTAATCAAATAGTACATAAAAACCGTATTCTGGGTAAAATTCTTTTCAAATAGTATAAAAGGAATTTTTAGATGATTTTTTAGCTATAATGTGTTATTTTCCATATATTTTATTATTCTGTGACAAATTTGTTATGAATTCTTAAAACTAATTCGATAAGAAATATACTCCCATTTGGTAAATTTGGAGAAATAATATCAATTCCGTAATGTTATGGAAAGACGAAGCCCTTCACTTCAGTGAAAACACCCCAAATACAAGGCATACATTATTTTGTTATAATCCGATGAAATACGCATGTGTGCACTGTGTACAGTTTTATTCTGACCTTTGTGTGGTTAAGACGTGCGCGAATTAATAATTTTAAAAGTGTCTTCAAATTTTTAAAAATTCAATAATTATGAAAACTTAAATTTATATACGGTACCAGTAAATAATTGTGAAGAGTAAGAACAATTTGTGCAACAATTCATCACTCCGTGCTAAATTCTATGTCTATATTTTGTTTCTATGTTCGTTTGAAATAAAGTTGTTTATTTTATTTTGTACACTCATTTTTTCTTTCACCTATTTCTTAATAAAAAATGAATTACTTTGGGAAGTCTTAATTTGAGGGAAAAGTACCACTAATGGAGGTATTTCTGTATATATGTATATTAAAGAGATATTTTTAGACACCAATTGTGCAAAATATCAGCCATTATATCTACAATTCACTATACTTTATGTTTATTTCCATCTATAATAATGTATTATTTACATTTACTTAATAGTTCATCAAACGTAGTGCATTATGTTCTCTTGCTCCTTTGGAGAGAATTCCTACCCTCGGAAGAAAATTACTCAATACGCATCTACTTATGCCACTTTATCATAGGTACTTCAAACACTTGTTTACCGTTAATTTCTTCAAAAATTTCTCTAAATTTACGGATATTTCCACAAAATTTGTCGGAAAATTTACATTCATTCAATGGTGCATTTAATTAATTCATTGACTATCACCCAACTTATATGTAAACGTAGACAATTTCCCTTCACCCGATAGAAAATTCATTAAAGCCTATGTAAAAAAGCTAGAATTGGTCTAAGGCTACAATAAAAATGTCTTGGACTGATCGTTTTCAAAGTATACGTAAAAAACCTAAATTTTTATATGGCAACACCAAGAAGGAGTTGCCCGATTTAGTCCATTTCTAACATTTTATTTGCTAATGTAATAAAAACATCATGTACCAAATTTCAGCTCTCTTTATTGATGCGTTCTTAGGCAGTGTCCAAATATATAGTGAAAAACGAAAGTTTTGCATGGCAACCCTACGAAGGAGTTGCCCGATTTGTCTCATTTTCGAACTTAATTTTACTTTTTTTTTTAAAGTTTGTGTACAAAATTTCAGCTCTCTAAGTATACGCGTTCTCGAGTTATCGTGCGCACAGACGGACGGACGGACGGACATGTAAAAATCAAAATAACTTTTTATATTATGCGTGGGTGTCCAATTCATTTTGCTCTACCATCATTATTTCTAGGTGTTACAAACTGAATGACAAACTTAGTATACCCCTATAGATTTCATCTAGGGTATAAAAATATAAAACTTTTGAATCAGAAAGAAAGAATCGGGAAATATGATTTTTTGAAAATATTGTTCCACCATAAAATCACGAAATATTTAACCCCCATAACGGGGCTATTGGACGGGGAAACAACAAATACGTTTGAGTTGTTTTTGTAATTGCATCCAAATCGCAAATGGTCTGGTGGAAAATTATTCCAATGGTATCGTTTTCGTTTGGAATGCCCTGTGTATACATGGCCACTTTAAAAGTTGATATCTTCAAAACGAAGCTAAACGCCGTTACAATATTTTGAACATAGATAGACAATATTTCTAGTTTCGAAATAAAAATAAAAAAATAAAAAACTGCTAAAAGTCTTCAATAGTTTCAATAGTTTTGCAAAACAATATTATTATTAACAAACATTTTTTTTCGTTTGATGCTGACATATTTTTTTATGAAAAATGTAAAGTATTGGGCTTCATTTGGCGTTTTAGCCAGAAAAATCGGTTGCACTGTTCTCGAGATATAATTTTTTGAAAATGTCGTTACACCGTGAAATCACGCAATTTGTAACCCCCCTAGCGAGGGTTGGGGCGTGGTACGGGCAAACAAAAAAATACGGGTGAGCTTTTTTTGCATTTCATACAAACTATGAAAGTTTCATCCAAATCAGAGATATAAAGTACTCCGCATTTTTAGCATGAGTCGAAGAAGTTTAGCACTCAAACGGTACTTGACATTTTACCAACCGTTATTTGAAACAGTTAACTTAAAAATATTATTTTTAAATATTATTTTATCAAAAAGCAAAAATCAAATAAACTGAATCACACTTGTTGTGCTCATAACCAACTATAATAAATTCCAGATTTATACTAACAAACAGGAGCGCGATCGCGCTCTTCTCATTTTTAGCATAAGCCGAGAGGAGTGGGATAGCGCTCTTCAGCACTCAAATGGTTAAAAAGAAGTGTTGTGCTGAGTAAAATATAATCAAGATCTCTTCCGTTAATGGCGAAGTGTGTGCCAAAGCATCTGAAATGTATGTATATAGGTTAAGTACTAAAGTCAATTCTGGACAATATTGCACGTATCTTATTAAACTTTCTAAATGTAGCAAAGTATCTAAATGTAGCAATGGTAGCAATATGAATATCACAATTGTACCCGAAGATCTAAGACAATCTAGACCAATTGCTGAAAATTCAACAAATATAAATAATATAAGAAAACATAATTTCTAGTATAACGATAGATTTAAAGCACGACGATCGGACGCGTCAAGAAACCATAATTTCTATGGAAGCTGTTTTGTCACCACGAAACGGTAACACTAGTAATAAACAAACGAAGTGTGGTCAAAAATTTCGTTTTTACGGACGGAGAGTTATACATAAATAGAAAAAAAAACCGAAGGTTTTGTAAAATATAGTTTAGAGTCACTGGAAGTAGTGTGTCACATATTGACAGGCATAATGTTTCAAAATCTCATAAACTCTAAAAAACCAGCCCACAAATAAATAACGCTGATAAGGTTGAAGAATTTCAATCCAAGATAAAAAAAATCAAGATTGCTGAAATAAGAATTACTGTCTTGCTTATTTTGCCTAACCTTCCCTTTACATTAACAGGAGCTCTTGTAGATTTAGTTAACAATGTTGCAGCTGATGCAATTATTGTAATATTTCGAAATCTAAGCTAAAGCAACTGAAGTTTTCAACACAATTTTTCGTGATGTCTGTATTAAAAACCCGAACAAATATTTTGAAAATTAGAACGTTTTCAATAATTCAATAATTAAACTTATGATCGAATTTATGTCTTTTATGAATATACACCTGTATTAATTTACTTTATGCAGGTATGCTTTTCATGACAGAACCTTTCTACTACATGCAGGTATAATTACCTCAACAAAGCTATTAATTTCTGAATCTTTTAAATTAACAGTTGTTAACTATGAATTTAAAACTTGAGAAAATCTTATAGTTGGAACAAAATGTGATAGGTACAATCCATAAATTATTAAATTTTGTATTAAATATAGCTCTAAAATACAAATTTTTTATATGAAGTTCAGCCTACATAATTTCTTTTTCGTACATCCGACACATTTTGTTAACTGGTATAGATGCTTGCTGTCTTGTAGCAAGTCTCCAACACGATTTTAAGTCGGTGTTGTACCGGAAACGAAATGAGGGTTATTACACACTTTCTGATTATTTTCCTTTGCAATGTTTAATATTTTCCGAAATGAAGTGGGGTACATCCTTTTTAATTTTACACGATGATGTCTTATGTGATAAAAAAAGCACATAGTTTTCCTCATTTGCGCTGATCGGTAGCGGTTCGACTATGTTTTTTGTTGAAGTTATCTAAAATGAATCTTGAGCGACTTTATTAAGCGATTCATAAAAGCTTTGTGAAAAGTTTAAGACATCAGCTCCTCTTATTGTGTAATTTATCTTGGGGATGTTCAATTTTTGGCATATTTGGCTTTTATTTTGAGAATATCTGAGGAATTTAAAATAACTTATCATGGCAATGATATTACAATCTCGAAAGCAGGAAAACATGATGCAAAACCATAATTGATGTTTAACATGATGTAGTAATTTGAATTCATTTAATTTCGTTAGTGGTGTACTCCGTTTTTTTTTTCGAAAGTACACCGCTTTGGAGCAAATTCTACTACTCTTTAAATTTTCCAAATGACAGAGCTGGCGACATGTTTCGCGCTATCGACCTTACCAGCACCACCCTTTCTAAGAGGGTACATATTTAAGTATGCAGTGCCCAGTAAATAGGCTTGTTCGGCGAGCGTTAGCGTATGCTAATATATCAATCTCTTGAACACCTGTGCAATAGACCATTAGTCGCCAGTGGTAACAAGCAACGCGCTTGGCTATTGGAAAAAAGAAAACATTTGTCCTTCAGATAGAAACAAGTACATATATTGAAATATTCTCACATGTACAATTTCCTTAAATGCTACATGCAATATTTCTTTCAAAATTTGGATCCATTTTACTTTCTTTATTTTTTCAAATGACGTCTACCCTGATGGGTAATCTCCTTCTATTGAACATCTGTGCAAGTGAACTATCTGTAAGTAAACGCTTGTCGGGCCTGTTATGATCCTTAGCTTTCTTTACTTTCCTGAGCGCGCAATATTGTTGTACTCTGTTGCCAGAACGTTATGAATTTATTCTCTAGGTTTATTCCTGGGATATAAAATTTAATTCTGTCCTCCCAAAACCCTCGTCTGAGCTTCGAAGTGGCTTTTTGGGTGGCCATGCAGGCTCACGGCCTATAAACTTGTATCTACTCCATTTATTGGAAGACTGTCCACAGTCGGGATATGGCAGCTGTAACTAGCAGAACAAAAACAATCGAACAATATTCTTACTCAATTTCAATCCAATTCATTTCTTTATTAAAGGTATTATACATCAAGATTACTAAACCTTTTTAACATGTACAACATATGTTATTCGGAAGAAATTACACAGCGAAATAATACGGATGGCATTGATGTCATTAATTATAGACTACATACAAAAGTAGGATGTAAAATAATCTACCAAGAACTACAAATAACACTTAACTAACTATGCAAGTAGTTTTTGAAATCTATTGAATTTATTATTTCATTTAAATAGTGTGTTTATTAGATGCGTGCAGCTAGCTGCTATCAGTTAAATGTCGTAAAGGAGCCTCTTAAATGCACCAACAGACACTGTGCGTTGTATATCAACTGGAAGTGAATTCCATTCATTAGATATGTGAACAAGATGAGAACGTTGGCCCATGACTGTAAAGAAACAAGGGATCAGACGGTGGACATGTCTAGAGCTACGCAAAACCCTCATACTGCTGCCTAGGTATGAGGGATTGTTAGTGTATATAAGACGATGTAGAAAGGTTAGTCATTGGTACAGAAGGTAAGTTTTAAGGAGGAAGCCAAGAATTGAATTTCTAGGGATTATGGTCAAAGCTCCGAAGTCCAAACACGAATCTTATACAGTTGTTAAATGCCACCTCCAACTTCCGCGAGCAGCTACAGTCCAATCTAAGAAAGACTAAGTTTCCATAGGTAAAAAATGAAACAACTAAAGCTTTGACTATTTTGAGTTTAGTAGCTATTGAAAGAAAATGCGCTGCGCACCAAAGTTTACGAAGTGTACCACAAACCTTACCTAGGATGCTATTAACATAATCGCAAAAGGTCAGGCGAGAGTTGAGCATGACCCCAAGATTTCTAACTCGCCCTAAGTTAGGCAGAGGATTATTATTTAGGAGAACTGGCGGAAAATTTAATGGATCCAAACCTCGCCTGTAGAGTGTCATATAATTTGATTTGTTTGCATTCAAGACAAGATCATTTACCAGAAAAATTTCAAAATCGTCTGCATTCATATGCATATTGTCGTTGCGTGTCACATTTGCTAAGTCGTTGAAGTAGAGACTAAATTGAAATGGTCCAAAGATAGAGCCTTGCGGTACACCACGAGACAAATATAAGGGGTTAGAGAGAAGGTTGTTATTTTTCACTTGCTTCGTACGATCTGCCAAAAAACTTTTTACGACTGATAGGGCGAGGGCCAATTTTTGCAATAATTTACAGTGATTAATGCAATCAAAAGCTTTTGAGAAATCTAGTAAGACAAGTATACCCAAGTGATCTCTATCAAGCGCTTCCCGAATATCCGTGGTAACCCTCAACAAAGCCGTTTGGCAGCTGTGCCTGCGTCGAAATCCAGACCGCCACGTTGATAATAAGGCATTCTCCTCAATATAGTCAAGCATATGATCAGTCAAGAGTTTCTCCAGAGCTTTCCCTAAGAAGCACAATAGGCTGATAGGTCGAAAATCAGACATACATTTAGGAGAATTCTTTTTTGCAATGGCTTTTACGGTAGAGGATGTTCAAACTCCATCAAAGATATGGTTGGCACCAGATAGTATTAGGGGGGGGGGGGGAGAGAATCACGGTACACCTCTGCCGAATCCACGCATCGAAAGCCGAAACCATTATTTGATACCAATATGGAAGTTTCACTCTCAATTTCTAATAACAGTGATGATTTTAATAGGATAAGCGAAATCTATCGGAAATGGATATTTCGCGCGAAATACCTAATTAAGTACGGACATAAACAACTTTAGGGTCAGACAATCGATATTTCTAGAATGGAATCCTCGGGAAGGTTCTGGGTAATTTGTAGGGTATAAATACAGCCGGTGTCACCGCCAGGAGGCAGTCTTGTCTCAGACAGTGAAGTAAACTATTTGGATTGCGATAATTTTAAGCAAGGTCCTAGCTATAATGAGAGTTAATTGGTTGTAAATTTTATAAAAGTAAACAGTAGAGAATTGAAAGAACTTCTGAGTTTTATCTGAAATATTGTGTTGTGAATAACGAACTTAGATGATACTCGTAACAATATGGTGGAGAACTGAACAGTAAACCAAACAGATGCACAAAAGCTTGCAAATATCATAAGAATGCCCAATGGCCACAAATAAAATCAGATGGAAAGACTCCATTATGCTCGCAAGGGAAGATCAGCCTCAAATAATAAGAACGTTAATGTCGTTCTTTCAAATTTCTTCTCAAAACGGTACTACACTATTCCTTTCACCTGTTGTTTCTTTTCGACCTTTATAGCTTCTCCACTCCGATATGTACTACGCTTACCTAACTCTCTTACAGAGGAATCACAATATAGACTCTACGCAAACGGAGAAATATTTGCGATATTTTAATCATTTAAAAGGTTTTGACACTTAGCAGATGGCGTCAACAAAAAACAAAAACATCTGTGATAACAACCAAAAAGTTACCGCTATGTGTGCAATGGCGTCTCCATCACTGGATTTGGATAGCCCAAGAACGATTCAAATAAACTGAGACTAGAAAGAGAGAAAGCCCTATGTTCCCTAGATGAATGTGAAGAAGCTAAAAACAATGCATGCAGATGAGTAAAGAAGAAAGCGAAAAAGCTCACTCGAGTTTCGACTCCCACATCCTGGAAACCTTTGCTAATAATTTTAACTTTAAATTCAAATTGAACAGAAAAAAGTTAAATTCAAATTTCACTCGGAAAAAAAAACATTTTATTTCAAATTCAATACAGCAAATAAATGGACTTAAGTACCTAATCGCATTAATCACTACTCTTAGCTTGTTAGAACTCGCAACTAGCTCTGCTCTTAGTGATTATTCCCATCCGCTTTATCAAATTGAATCATGATTGCTGAGTAATTTATCCACACATTTATGAAAAACATAATTATTCCCTTCTTTAACTCCAAACAATTGAATACGTTCAATTCGTACGGTCGCAAGGCCAGCTGGAGTTTAAACATTTCAACCTAGAAATATGGGAGAATTTTCATTCGTTGTTAAAAAAAAACCAAAATAAAAAGGATGCCCCGAATGCGTGGAACAGAATGCAACGCAGCGATGCCAACCAAATAACTACAGAAACATGCAATTTGCAAACTTGCGTCAAGATGACATTTTGTAACTTTCTGTTTTTTTTTTTTTTTTGTTATGAATTAAATAAAAAAAAAATATACTTTTGAATTGTTATTTGTCTTCCAATCCAATCTTAGCAAATGTCAACCACACTAATACCAATGATAATTTCCAGTAAAACTTTGACATGACGTGAATGCGTTAAAATCAAGTTCTTAGAAGTTGGAAGGGGGGTGGCTGTATTACATCTGTTCCAAGCTAAAATAATACTTACACTTCTCTGAAGCCTGTTGTCATGCTGAATGTCAAAACTACTCAAATAATCGATATTAATGTGAGAGGCTTTCTCAACAGAATCCACAATCGCAACAAGGATTGTCAAACTGACGATACTAAGGATAGTAAATATCAAATGTGGTTTGGAATCTGAATTTTGAGCATCAAAGTGTTTGTAGGTACGAAAAACGTTTAATATAATCCATTGGATTGTTGTAATCATATAAGCCAGTATTTGCGATTGGAAAATATTTTTGAAGTCGTATGCCGTTCGGGAAATATTCCAATGGATTGCAGCCATTTTGTCCAATTCATCACTACAATCGCAGCATCTTTGCATTGAAATCTTTCGAAGTTTACCTAATTCCATGTAGATTCTTCCCATGTATGCATTTAACTGCTGGAAGTGAGCCTTTGTAATGATCATAAAAGTCACAAAAAATATCACAACAATGAAGTGCGTTTGAAACGCAGAGTAAATGAACATAAATGGCAAAAAATTAACTTCTGTAGATCTTTGCAGATTATACACAATTGTATAATATAGGTATGTCGCTATTGTCACCAATTGTGCTATTAGCAAAATTAGAGCCTTTTTGCCATAGACTATCCGATTTCTTGTTAATTTCAAAATATCTCTGTGATTTGCCAACAATTTTTCGAAAACAGCAAATATATGGCTGGCTTTTGTTAGCAGAATTATTCGTAAAACAATCGCATTTATTGTCACAAAAAATATAATGGATATTCCACTACGTTTATAATTATACTTTTCTCACTATTCCGTTCCACATAATATAGAAAATATATAAGGGATCCGCTTAATACCAAAATTGTCACAATCGATTGAAGCTTGCATAGAAATTTAGTGATTTTAGAACTGTGAATCTCTCCTTGAGTAATATTTATGCGAAATGTTATAAAGGCGAAAATTCTACTTAAATAATATATGAGAAAATATAAACCGAGCATGATGTACTCACTACAATTCGTCATGTTTACAAACTAACTAAATTTTGAGGTATAAATTTAGTAGAAAACCTCCGTATTAACCCCTTCCGCCACACTCCCTTCCAGCAGCCCACTAAGTGTAATGGCTAGATCCGCGTTAAAAGCTTTTTCGTTTTATTATAACCATTAAAATGAATGAATTTACATACCTTAGATGATATCGTATAATAACTAGGTTCGACAAAGTAACGGTCTTAGCTACAGTATGAGGAAAAGGACGGGCTGTTTGGGAATATACTTTAATTATAGAAGAATTGGCAAATTAAAAGCTCTTTTCCCTTCTGACAGTTTTAAATTAATAAAAGGTATCACAAATGAGTCAAATAGCGTTCACTCATTATGTACGCTTGGAGGTATTATGTAGGTAATTACATCCGTTGACCTTAGTACCTTGATGGCTGCAAATCAGCGTGATCTTAGTTATTTCGGCTAGTTGTTTCAAGACATTAAAACAGATAAAGGCCAGATCATATATGAATGTGACGCTTTGGGTGTTGCTTGGCTCTCTGATATTAAGCATATATTTTTGCCCCAAGTTTACCCATATATGATGATTTTGTGAACACAGAGTTCTATGGCATGGATCCTTCCCTGGAAAATGGTGGTTGAGGCCTCAGTCCCTTAGTTTGCCGAAAATTTCACCCATATATTTTGTATCCATAACCTCTAAGACCGCAGTTGGACAAGTACGCATGTAACCAGTTGGCGGTTCATGTGCAATATTTTAACTATATTTTACCGACACCTTTGCCTCACCTAAATTATACGCTGTCAATAAAATGACATCCAGTTTTTGTATATACGTAGAAAGGAGTTTCTTTTACTTGGCTCCCGATACACCGCGACGTGGATGGGATAGCATTACGGTACCAATTAGGATTGCGATAATTCATTACAACAAGATGGACAAGCGAGAGGTACGAAGAAAAGTCATATGCAATAAACTAACAAAGCCAGATCAAATTGTGCTTGCTACATTACTTCGGGGTATGATTACTGTGCTTGCTTCTCAGTGCGTGCAAAAGTTTTTTTGTGAATTACATAAAAGAATTTATTTAAAATAGTCTAAAGTAAGTTGAGTTTGGCTAGCGGAAACAAAATCCAGTTATTGGTAACACAACTACATGCATGTCTGACATCGAAGAAGCTACGACCACTACCACCACTACTACTACTACATCAAGTGCAATTAGTATTGGAAAACATATATCTAACACAGCTATAGCCATTACAAAAAACATGCAACTCACAATTACAATTAAGTGTTATGACAAAAACCGCATGAACTGGAGTCGTTGCGTCGAACGCTTAGAAGGCGCATTTACTGTATTTACAATTACGGAGGAGAAACAGAAATTACGTTGGTTACTTCATTATATTGATGCAGAAAATTTCAACAATGTGTGTGAAAAATTCGCACCCGAGAAGCCAAGCGAGAAAACGTACAAATAGGTGGTAGATGCATTACGTGAATATTTTGGCCTTGCTCCGTTGGAAACTGTTCGCAATTATCGTCTTCACTTGAGTAAATAACACGGGGACGAAACAGTGGAAGAATATTTGACAGTTATGCGCAGATTATCAGTGCATTGTAATTTTGGGGCATACTTCAATACAGCCTTAAGAAATCAATTTGTTTTTGGGTTGCAGAATAGAACGATTCAAAATAAGTGGCTTTCTCTGGAGGATTTAACATTAGAGTCCGCGATTTCAATAGCTCGAGCTTGGGAGTCGTCGATGTAAAGTAACAGATGCAGACTCTAGGAATGTAAATATACTGCGATATCGCCACCAAAAAATGGCTTCAAACATCTACATACTCTAAGGTTAACATAATTAACCATAATTCAAACAGAGGTAAAAATAATTTTGTTTCCAAAAAGAAAAGTAGTTGTTACCGGTGCGGTGACGAGACTCACTATGCAAATTCGTGGTCCTACATAACTTCTAAGTGCAGATTTTGTAGTAAGAAAGGCCATTTGGCTAAAGCGCAAAATAGTATAATAGTACTAATTATTTACAAGAAACTAAAGAAACTCAAGAATTTTGTAGCATATTTCAAATAAGTGATCACTTAAGGCTGTGGTTAGATTTAAAAGTGAATGATAAGTCCGTAAAGTTTGAAATAATAGATAGTGGCTCTCCCATATCTGTGATTAGTTTAAGCCAGAAAAATAAACTTTTTAAAACTGATAAAATTTTTCCTTCGGATTTGCAATTGGCTTCTTACTGTAATAACAATTTAAAAGTCTACGGGTTCCTAAGATGTCATGTTATTTACAAATCGGTTTCGTGTGTGGTAGAGTCGGAAAAACATCCATTGCTAGGAAGAGAATGGATCAGAACACTAAATTTAGATATTTGCGATATTTTAAATATTTCAGATAAGGCTAAATAAAGTGATTCGTTAGAAGAAGTCCAACTTCTTCTTCAAAAGTATAAAAACGTATTCAAACCTTCTTTAGGGAAAGTTATAAATTTACAGGCTAAACTACAACTTAAGCGTAATGCAAGTCCTGTATTCGTTAAGGCGCCTTTTTGGTTAAAGCAGGCAATTGAATCTGAACTTGATGAATTAGTACAAAACGGTGTTTTACTTAAAGTAAGTTTTAGTCAAGGGCGCACAATTAAGTACAGATTTGTGGGGACTACAAGGTCACAGTTAACCGTAACCTTGTATTCGATGAGCATCCTTTGCCCACTATCGATGAGCTTTTCTCAAACATGACCGGTGGTAAACATTTCACCAAATTAGATCTAACTAAAGCCTATTTACAATTAGAAGTAGATCGTGAAGTTCTGAAACTGAGCAGCCACAAAGGCTTATATCAACCCACTCGATTAATGTATGGGGTCGGTTCAGCGCCACGATTTATAGATCAAATCTTATAAGGGATTCATTATGTAACCGTATTCCTTGACGATATTAGGATTACTGGGCCGAATGACAGTACTCATATTAAAAGTTTAGAGGAGGTTTTGGAACTTTTAAGTTCGTACATGATGTGTCTCAATAGGGAAAAGTGTGAATTATTTACTAAACAAATAGAATATTCTGGTTATATTATTGACAGAAGCGGTATACATAATAGTAACAAGAAAATAAAACTATTACTATTATTCTTCGAACAGTTAAGTACAGCGCTATATCTCCTATATAAATTACTACGAAAAGATGCACCCTACAAATGGGAAAAGGAACATACTGTTACGAGCGTGGCCTTAGTTTGTTACTTAAAACACATTGTTTCAGATATCAATAACATGTTCTTCTTTTATTTAACTTCACTGTTTACTTTTATAACATTTACAAACAACTATGAAAACAATTCTTTATAGTTATCGTTAGCACTTACTTCTAATTATCGCAATCCAAATAGCTTACTTCGTTTACTTCACTATCTTAAATAAGACTCCGTCCCCTGGATGTGACTAGTGCCGCATTTATACTCTACAAATTATCCTAGAACCTTCCTGAATATTCCGCTCTCCGAACCCAAAGTTTACTAGGATGTCACTAACCTAAAGTTGTTTCCATTTACAATAGATGTCGCTTGTATCACATTGTGGCGCTGAATCCTGTATAATACGCCATTAATTCTAGTCACTGGTTTTATTATTCAATATGGGGGATGCGAGACAGAAAGCCTCCTCACATTTAGTCACTCCGGTCTCTGAGATCTTTTGTGACATTAATCCTAAGGCACTCATTCGAAATCGATGTATTTGAAAAAAAAAACTGTAATGTTCTTGGAGGCCATCCATGTAATATTCTCTGGCGATGGAATGCATTTTCTAGATGTTTTAGCTTTATGTAATCAAAAATCTCACAGTCGCAGAGACCATATCCAGCAGTTTCTCAATCCATCATACAGAAGCAACAGGTCTTTCGCTATGGACATTACCTACCTTCGTAAGATTGACTGCTATGGTCCTAAGCGCTGTTTTGTTGAGCTCCTGTTCCTTCTATTTATTTATTAGAAAGAAAAAAACTCTAACGATTTTCTGACCTATTAAAAGCCCCACTCAAACCTGGACGAAGCATGAACGGTCTTCGGGAGACTTAAGGCAGTTTGCAATACTCCACACGTTACGAGGAACACAGGGAGTCCAAATGTTTTTAAATAAGTGTTTCAAGATTATACATGTGTATGTGGAAATAGTGTCGCCCCATTAAATCAATTCAATAGGCATACAAATGGTGCAATATAAAATGATAAGCGACATCTGTTGGAAATGGATACTTGGCGCGAAGTAGCTAATTAATTATCAAAAGACAAGTGACATCTATAAAATATGGATATAAACAATCTAAAGGTTTGGAGAATCAACGTTTCTAGAATGGAATCCTCGGGAAGGTTCTGGGTAAGGAGAGCGTCTTGTCTCAGACAGTGAAGTAAACTATTTGGTTTGCGATAATTTGAAGTAGGGTCCTAGTGATAATGGGAATAAACTGGTTGTGGGTCTTATAAAAGTAAACAGTAAAATGTGATTAAAAGATCTTGTAAGCTTTATCTGAAATATTGTGTTTTGATTAACGGACTAAGGCCATGCCCGTAACAATATGGTGGAGGTCAGAACAACAAACAAAAAATATACATAAAAGCTAGTAACCTAAAAACAAAAATTAAAAGAATTTACCAAAATAACATCAGATGGAAAGACTCCATGCTCGCAAGGGGAGGGTAGTTTCAATAAAGAATAAAATGAGTGTCGGCCTTTAAAATTTTTTCTCAGCACGGTACTAGCCTAGTCCTTTCACCTATTATTTCTTCTCGACCTTTATACATAGCTTCTCAACTCCCATATGTACTACGGCTACCTACCTCTCTTTCAGAAGAATCAGAATATGGTCTCAAGGGAAGCGGAGAAAGATTTGCAGTATTTTAATCATTTGAAAGGCTTTAAAAAAAAAACAAGAGATATCTATAGTTACAGCCAAAAAGCTCCCACTATATGTCAAATGACGTCTCCATCACTGGATTTGGATAGATCAAGAGCAATTCAAGGAAACTGAAACACAGAAGAGAGAAAACCCTATGTTCCCAAAATAAATGTGAAGAAGGAAAAAAACAATGCAGGCGAGTAAATAGAAAGAGAAAAAATCGCTATCGAATTCTTACTTCCACATCCTGGCAACCTTTGTTAACAGTTTCAACTTTAAACTCAAAATGACCTAAAAAAACTTAAACGTAAATTCATTCGAAAATCAAAAACATTTTATTTCTAATTCAATACACCACATAAATAGAGACTTAGGTACTAAAAAGGATTAATCAACACTCGAAGCTTGTCAGCACTCACAGCTGTTTGCTGCTCTGCTTTTAATGATTACTCTCCTCGACTTTATCAAATTGAATCATAATTGCTGAATAATTTATCCAAACATTTATAAAAAACACAATTAATCCTTTCTCTAACTCCAAACAATTGAATATGTTCAATTCGTACGGTCGCAAGGCTAGTTGCAGTTTAAACATTTCAACCTGGAAATATGTGAGAATTTTCATTCGTTGTTCTAAAAAAACAAAAAGAGTCCTGAATGCGTGGAACAGAATGTAACGCAATGATGCCAACAAAATAGTTGCAAATTTGCGGCATGATGACATTTTGAACCTTCTAATAAATTAAATTACAAAAAAAAAAATCTTAACAAACGTCAACCACACTAATACCAATGATAATTTCCGGTAAAAATTTGACACTTCATTGCTGTGATTGGAAGACGGGTGGCTGTATTACATCTGTTCCAAGCGAAAATAATACTTACACTTCTCTGCAGCCTCTTGTCATGCTGAATGTCGAAACTACTCAAATAATCGATATTAATGTGAGAGGCTTTCTCCACAGAATCCACAATGGCAACAAGGATTGTCAAACTAATGATACTAGCGATAGTTAATATCAACTGCGGTTGGGAAACTGAATTTTGAGCATCAAAGTCTTTGTAGGCCTTAAAAACATGTAGAACAAGCCCTTGGAGTGTCGTAATCATATGAACGAGTATTTGCACTTGAAAAATATTTTTGAAGTCGTATGCCGCTCGCGAAATTTTCCAATGGATTACTGCCATTTTGTCCAATTCGTCACTACAATCGCAGCATCTCTGCATTGAAATCTTTCGAAGTTTACCAAATTCCATGTAGATTTTTCGCATGTACGCATTTAACTGCTGGAACTGAGCCCTTGTAATGATCATAAAAGTCCCAAAAAATATTAGAACAATGAAGCGCACTTGGAGCACAGAGTAAATGTATATAACTGCCACAAATTTAGGCTGTGTAGTTGATTGTAGATAACACGCAATTAAATAATGTAGGTTTATCGCTATTATCACCAATTGTGCTGTAAGAAAAATTAGAGCCTTCTTGCCATAGACTGTCGGATTTCGTGTTAATTTCAAAATGTCCCTGTGATTTTCCAACAATTTTTCGAAAACAACAAATATATGGCCGGCTTTAGTTAGCAGAGTTATTCGTAATAGAATCGCATGAATTGTCACAAATATATATAATGGATATTGCACTACGTTTCTAACTAAACTTTTCTCACTATTCCGTTCCACATAATATAGAAAATATATAAGGGATCCGCTTACTATCAAGATTGTCATAATCGATTGTAGCTTGCATAGAAATTTTGCGGTTTTAGAATTTTGTATCACTCCTTGAGTAATATTTATGCGAAATGTTATAAAGGCGAAAATTCTACTTAAATAATATATGACACAAAATAGACCGAGCAAGATGTACTCACTACAATTCGTCATGTTTAAAAACTAACTAAATTACGAGGGAAAAATTTTGTAGAAAAACGTCCGTACTAACACCTCCTCCACACCCTGTTCAAACAGCCTTTTCAATGTAATGACTAGATCCGCGTTAAAAGCTTTTGCATAACCTTTTATTATAAACATTAAAATGCTCCTCTAAATTAGACCACATTTATTTTACATTACCATATATTTATATTTTATAGTGAGTTTATATAGCCTAGTTGTAATCGTAGGGTATAATAGGTAGGTTTCACATAGTAACGCTAATAGCAGAAGGATACTATTTGGCGACAGTATGAAATAAAGGAAGGGCATTTCGGGCTGTACGTTAATTATAGATTAAATGGCAAGCTAAAAACTACTTTCCCCTTCCGACAGTTTTAAGTTAATAAAAGGTATCATAAGCGAGACAAAAAGAGTGCACTCCTTCTGGATACGCTCTCTAACATAACTTCATACAAAAGCTTTGAGGATGTATACCTGTTGACTTTAATGTCTTCATGTCTGCAAATCTAAGTGATCTTACTTATTTCGACTTATTGTTCCCAGATAGTAGCACAGGTTAAAAACCAGATCATATATATGAATGTAACGCACTGAGTGTGCCCCACGCATGCTCGTAGGTATGATTTCGCGAACGCAGAGCTTTTTGGCGTGTGTCCTTGCCCGAAAGATGGTAGTAAACTCCGCCGTTGACTTCGTGAGCCGAAAATTCGGCCCATATTTTGTGTCTATAGCCTCTAAGACCGCAGTTGGGTAAGTACGCATAGACCCGGTGAGCCCTCCATATACAGTACTTTAGCTTAAATACATCTCATTGGTATATGCATTTTGTGGAACGCACCCTCCATATCCTCTTTCGCTATTTACTTCGTTTATAAGTAAGTACCAATCACTTTTCTCCATTTTTCTTGCAGCAGATGTCTACCAACTCCTGAGTACTTACAGATGATTGCGATTGTTTGGAATACGCACATCTAACTACGCCGTAAGTGGGCAGTGTCCATTATTTTAATAATAATTAAGTTTATTCATCAATATTAAAATAGTGCAATAGTTTTCAATAGTTCCGAAATATATAATTAAACACAACCTGTACTCTGTATAATAAAGAGAACTTTTCATTATTTATACGATATGATACAAATATTTATATTACACTTCATATCTGACCTCCACATAAGCTTTCGCTTGAGCGTGGAAATCCGTGGAAGCGTTTAGCTACTTGTTTATAAGTTACTTGTTTGTGAGAAACCATCAATTGTTTTTATATTTTTAATACTAATTATGTAATTATTCTTAATCTTTTCTGGAAGACATTTTTAATAATAATTTATGTTTTCAGTTTTTAGTGTTAGTTTATAATTACTAACTTTAAGCTCTTTTTTAAGTTCTATAGGCAATTTTTTTGAACATTTTAGGACCTAACATGCTAACATGGCTTTGATAACTAATCTCGAGTATAATATTGTGTACGATGAAGTGGAAATTTTCTTAGGTTCTTGTAAACGAGATTTAAAGTCACGAAAGAATATAATTGTCTTACATTCATCACATTGAATCTCAAAATCGCCTGTGTAGTGGAGTAATATTGTATATTTTTGAGGCATAGCTTTACTATTTGATTTTGTAGATGTTGCAACGGATTAATAATGTTAGTGTAAGCTGCTCTCCAGCTAATTATGCCATAGGAATAGGACAATTGCAAAATAAATTATTCTCATAGTTGGCATCCGGATCATATTCCTAATCATAAGAGTTTTATAAACTGTCTTCCTCAATCGGCTTCAGATATGCGTCATGTGCTTGTCACCCTTCAGCTTGTTATCAAAAATTACTCCTAAGTATTTAATCTATGAGACTTGAGAGATAGGTGGTGTGTTTCGTTCAATATGTCATTGTAAATTTCTATGCTTTTAAGAATATCATCATCAAACTGCATTTATTTAGTTTTTGCAATATTTAAAGATAGTTTGTGACAATTAAGCCATTTGTTTATCTTACGGAGATCTTCATTAGCTTGATGTACTGCTAGTACTGAGTATGAGGCTTTGAACAAGATGACAGTATCATTAGTAAAGGTAACTTCGTGACGTATTATTTAAACCCCCAATGGACACAGACCGGTAATTTGTAATAAAAACAATAAAAACCAAATTGGACCTAGTACTGAGCCTTGAGAAACGCCAAATATAATGGACATTGGTTCACTAAATACGCCTCCTATATTAATTATTTGACTTATACCCATTATGTACGATTTAAGTAAATTGAGAGAAGTAGCTACCCATAATTCTAATCCGATCAAGTTTATTTAGTCCTTATATATAAAAAGACGGAAACTAGCTTTTCATTCTTAAAAGTCGTTACGTGATAAATAGCATGAATAGCATACATCATGAAGGCATACGGATTATTCTCTATTACGTCCCAATTTTCAAGATATTCCATGAGTGTAGCCTTAATACATTTTTTGAAAATTTTCGACAAATTTGAGAGCAGTAAATGTACCTCCGGCACTTGCTAGGTTGAAAATATGAGAAAGAGACTCACTTATATGTATAAATTCCAATACTCTTTAATGTTCTGACTGAGTAGCCATCTAGGCCTGTGGATATTTTATCATCGAGCATTTCATATTCTTCTACAGATATTGATATGCGAAATCGTAAGGCTCATCGTTGTTATGTAAACTCATCTTTATATTAGTAAAAAACTTATTTAACTTTGTTGCTATTTTTTTTTGCTCAGTAAGTAAATCACGGCTACTTGAATATATTTGAGATATACCTATTTGCTTCTGATTAATTTTACCCCACAGTTTTTCAGTATAATTTGAGACCTTTTCAAATTCCAGTCTATAGTAATTTATTTTCTCCATTTTTTTAATTGCGTTTAATATATTCCTATATTTCCTAGGCTGAGAATTTAAAGATTGATTTTTTTACATTTTTAGCTAGCTTATCTCTATGTTTAATAGATCTTAAGATCCCTATAGTCACCCATATGGCTTCAATTATTTTGTTACATGTGTTATGAGTGAAAACAGGCAAAAGCCCGTCCTGCATCAAGAGTACGATAGTATTAAGACCTTTTGTCTTCCCGTGGCTGTGTGCGAACGCATTTGCATGAAAAGTGATTAGAAAAGGTAACAATTCCTAGAAAAGATGAAATGTGAGTAAAGATGAAATGTACGTCTGAGTTAGGTATAGATTTCATTGCTAGCAATTAGGAGGTAGAAAGTGTGAATGCGTTTTATTATACCTTGTCCTTCCTAAAAGATCCTGATAAAAGGTATGGTGTGAGATCCTGAGAGCACTTGGAATGTAACATCAATTCGCAGTAGGGCATGGCCACGGGTTGACGCGTTATTTAAAATATAAAATTTGTTCAAGTGTGTTTTTCAGTTCAAGTGTGGGGTAAACCCAAGTAGAATCATTAAAATCAAATTGATTTGCGATTATGCGTATACGAATTTACGGAATTGATTAAAAAGGAGGTGAAATTCTTAATTAAGTGGACAAGTGAAGTGAACTTCAAAATACTGTGTACAAATATTGGTGAGAAAAGATTAAGAAATTGGCAACACAATTGAGTGAAGTGAAAAGATTCTAGTGAAAATACAATAATACGTTTCATAAAATACGATAAATGAACGAGGAAAGGTCAATTGATCATAAAAAATCAGAGTAAGTCCTAGAAATAAGGAAGCATCAGAAAAAGAGACTATTGTTTTGGTGGTAAGGAATTTAGAATATATTTAATATTTAAGGTAAAGCACCATGCACATATACATAATATCCTAGATTAACCTAATAATAATTAAAAAGAAACGTATACGTACACAGACATATAGTAACTAATTACAATAATACATACAATACAATAAGCATCGCGTAAGTGAAAATTAGATATTTTAGCTTCACCTAACTAGGCAATAAAGTGAACAATTTTTATTTCAAATAAAAACAATAATGGATGAAAACGAAACTCATAACACCGCGACAGACGGGAACGAAAATGTATCAGGAGTACAGGTTCATTCGACTCCCCTCACTGAAATTGAGCTGCTCAGATGGGAAAATGAGTTGCTAAAAAGAGAGAAAGCTCTAAGTGAAAGAGAAAAGTGTGGTAGTTCTAGTATTAGTATAGTTGATAAGGAAAATGATGCTCAAAATTCCTTCGTCGAACCCAATCAAATGAAGATTGGAATTAACGAGGCTAAAACTTTATTAAGAGAATTCAACCCGTCTCAAAACACTATCACAGCAAGGAACTGGATTGACTCTATAGATGGTTTGAAATCACTATATGAATGGGATGATCGCACTGCACTTTTTTATTCTACTCTACGTTTGGGAGGCGCAGCGTATTTTTGGTATCAGTCGAAACATGATGTCATCCGAACATATGAAGATTTCAAGGAGGAGTTGCTTCGCAGTTTCCCTAGCGGACAGAATGACGCTTCAGTCTTGATGCAAATAATGGAAAGAAAAAGACTACCAGGTGAAGCCATTGAGGATTATGTATATCAAGTGGCAGCTCTAGGAAAGAGGATTAAGTTAGACGAAATATCGACAGTAAAATACATAATATCTGGACTGTCAAACCAAAGCCTCATAAACGTGTTAATGGCTTCATATTGTAGAAATGTTCCAGCTCTTTTGGAAGTCGTAAAAAACTTTGAAGAAGTTGTGAAGCAGAGTCAAGCGAGGCACCAGCTGACCGCAATAAGCCAGCCTAGTACTTCAAAAGGCTTTTTGAAGCATAATAATAATAGATTCCAGCCTTTTAGAAACAACCACAATCACCCCAGTCAAAAAGAAAAGGAAAATAGAGAGAGACGTTTGGCGGTAAGCAGCAATGACAACAAAAACAATAATTATAAAGGCAGTCTAGTTTGCTTCAAATGCAACGGTCTAGGGCATTATGCAAAAGACTGTGGTTTTAAAAATTTGCGCTGTTTCCGATGCCAACAGAGAGGACATGTGTCGAGGGACTGCAAAATTAAGCAAGTATCCAGACTTAACACGACACAAGAGAAGTATTTAGAAAATAGAGACGAATATCATAAGATCGTCTACATAGCGGAAGAGCCCGTACTTGCTTACTTCGATCTAGGAAGCGAATGTAGCACGCTGAAACAAGAAATTGTTAAACAGAATGGGTGGAATTTGACGAAATGTGATGTGAAGCTTATGGGATTTGGAAACAAGAAAACTAATGTACTAGGGAAGATTCAGCAAAACGTAAGAGTGTCAAATATTAACCTTCTGATCGATATAATGGTTGTTGAAGATGATGCTCAGATTGTTCCCATGATATTGGGAAGGAATTATCTCGATAGACCAGATATTGAAATATTTAAAAAGTGGAAAACTTTCGAGATATTTCAGAAAAAGACGAAAAACCCCGCGATGGATGCTCCAGATCGGTCCGAAAGAATTGAGATGTCGGATATAACCATAGGTAGCGCTGCTAATGAACAGCAGAAAGTCATGCTAATAAGCCTAATCAATGAGTTCCGTGACTGTTTTGCAAAAAGTACACGGGAGCTAGGAAGAACCGAATTAATTTCAATGAGAATCAATCTAAAGGAGGAAAAAGTTATCCGTTATCACCCGTATAAGGTAGCTTTTGGCTTAAAATCAGTCCTACGGAAGCAAATTGACGAGCTACTAAGTCTAGACATCATACAACAATCTTCTTCCGAATATGCAAGCCCTGTCCTTTTAGTGCCAAAGAAGAATAACGAATACCGGATGTGCGTCGATTACAGGAGATTAAACTCAATTACGCAAAGGGAAACATTTCCAGTACCAAACATGGAGGAAACGTTAAATATGTTGGCAAACAAGAAGATATTCACGACACTTGATCTACTTAGCGGATACCATCAAGTGCCAGTCGAAGAAAGCAGCAGACACTTAACAGCCTTTGTAACACCAGAAGGCCATTATGAATATAAGAGGATCCCATTCGGCCTGACCAATGCGCCAGCGGTTTTCATGAAATTAATGGCAAAGTTAATACAACCAATGGCAGCTGGTAAAGTTATAACCTTTATGGACGACATATTGATACCATCGGTAAATTTGCAGGACAACATTGCTACTATAAGAGAATTGTTAAGTGAAATTCGGAAAGCAGGTCTCACTTTAAACTTGAAAAAATGTGATTTTTTTAAACAACACATAAAGTTTTTGGGTCATGAGATTTCGGAACAGGGCATCAAACCGAGCATTGACAAAACGATGGCAGTTGAAGCGTATAAACGACCAGAAAATGCTCGAGAAGTTAAACAGTTCTTGGGCCTTGCAGGATATTTTCGCCGATTCGTACAAGGATTTTCTTTTATAGCTCAACCACTTCACATGCTGCTGAGGAAAAATGTGCCATTCGTTTGGTCCGCAGAAGCAGAAAGCGCATTTCATAAGTTAAAGGCTTTGTTAAGCCAGAGGCCGATACTTGTGATATACGATGAAAATGCGAAACACGAGGTCCATACGGACGCAAGCAGCCACGGCATTGCAGGTATATTAATGCAACGAATGGGAGGAGATCTGAGGCCTGTATCTTATTTCAGCCGATCGACAACAGAAGCGGAATCGAAGTATCACAGTTATGAGCTGGAAGCTCTGGCTGTAGTGGAAACCCTAGAAAGATTCAAGCATTACCTCCTCCACCGGAATTTCAAGGTGGTAACAGATTGCAATTCACTTCGACTAACACAAGCAAAAAAAGATCTGGTACCAAGAATAGCAAGATGGTGGCTGAAAATAGCTGAGTATGATTTCGAAGTAGAATTTAGACCCGCCAGCAAATTGGCGCATGCAGATGCACTTAGTCGTTGCCCAAGTCAGGGAGGAAGTGAAGCTACAGATGTTACTAGTAAAGTGCTAGTGATAGCGGTGCCGAATGATGAAGACTGGTTAGCAGTATTACAGAAAGAAGATCTACAAATTGCAGACATTCGAAAAGTTCTAACTGGAGAAACACTTCAATCCGATAAAAAGGACGGAATAAAGGGAAATTTCATTTTAGAGAACGGGCGAGTTTTAAAAATAACACCAAAAGGAAATCGTTTCGTGGTTCCAAAAGGAGTTAGATGGCGCGTAATCAGAACAACTCATGACGATAGAGGACACCCAGGGGTCGACCGAACTATAGAAACATTAAAAAGATTTTTCTGGTTCCCGAATATGAAGGCTATTGTAAAAAAATACATAGCAACTTGTATAGACTGCCTCTACAATAAACGAAGTGAGGATGAAAATAGATCTGTATTGCATACTCCTGAAAGGCAACCTATTCCTTTTTATACAATACACATCGACCATTTAGGGCCTTATCCGAAAAGTAAGAGTGGAAATTCTTACATTGTGGGAATAGTCGATTCTTTTTCAAAACTGGTAATATTAAAAGCCGTTAAAAACCCGAACAGTAATGGAGTTATCCATTTACTGGACGAAGCGAGTCAATACCTCGGTACTGCTCAAGTTATTGTCACCGATAGAGGCACAGCTTTTACATCTCAACAGTTCGAGAAATATTGCTATGAAAACTCAGTAAAACACGTTGCTACGTCTGTAAAAACTCCTCGGTCGAACGGCCAGATTGAAAGGTATTTTAGAACTATAAAGAGCGCAATCGCGAGCATGACAAAAGATCCAGAGGGCCGTGATTGGGATCGCAATCTAAAGGCAATACAATGGGCTCTCAATACACTAAAAAATTCAACTACCAACGTAACACCTCATCAACTTGTGCTAACATATGAACCACGTGATATCCTCCAAAATAAGCTGCTCCTTGCTCTGCATGACACGATCGAACAGGAGGAGGAAGAAAATTTGCCAATATCCGAACTCAAGGAAAGAGTATTGAAACGAATGACGGAGAAACAACAACAACAAGCAGACAAATTTAACAAGTCGCACGAAGCTCCAAAAACTTATAAGGAAGGCGACTTAGTTCTGATTAAGCACGAACCAGTAGCCACTGGGACTTCTCGCAAGGCGCAACCCAGGTACAAAGGACCTTACGTAGTAAAGACCGTTTTGACCAACGACCGATACGTTATCCAAGATACACAGGAACTTCAAGTGACAAGGAAGCCGTACGAGTCAGTGCACTCAGCAGAAAGGATGAAACCATGGTGTAAATTACATGACTTTGATTTCGTAGGTGAACTCGACGAAGAAGGTGACTTCACAGAAAGTCAGGAAGAGGCGTGATTTCATGAACAAGATTTAATATAGGTAGTATGTAAAAAATAAATAAATAAATAAATAAATAAAAAAAATAAAGGGATGTGTTCGAAACTAACGAGTGGAAGACAATTTTAAACTCCAGAAAATACAAGAATGAAGTTACTATTTTTGGGACAGCACTATATTTTTGGATGGAATGGTATGAAATTTGCTCTCTCGAGAGCAATGTATATACAGATCTCGGCAGTGTTGCGTAATCTGGAGTGCGTTATATTTTTGTTGGCTCTAATTTAGAGAGCGTGATTCTTTTCCAGGGGCTCTGATTTTGAGAGCGTTGTTTTTGTCGAATACTCTAATCTAGAGTGCGTCATATTTTTGTTGGCTCTAATTTAGAGAGCGTGATTCTTTTCCAGGGGCTCTGATTTTGAGAGCGTTGTTTTTGTCAAAGACTCTAATCTAGAGTGCGTTATATTTTTGTTGGCTCTAATTTAGAGAGCGTGATTCTTTTCCAGGGGCTCTGATTTTGAGAGCGTTGTTTTTGTCAAAGACTCTAATCTAGAGTGCGTCATATTTTTGTTGGCTCTAATTCAGAGAGCGTGATTCTTTTCCAGGGGCTCTAATTTTGAGAGCGTTGTTTTTGTCAAAGACTCTAATCTAGAGTCCGTCATATTTTTGTTGGCTCTAATTTAGAGAGCGTGATTCTTTTAGGGGCTCTAATTCAGAGAGCGTAAGCTGTGAGGCTCAGTAAGGGAGCCTGTTTAGTGTATAATGGCATAGCCTCGTTGGGAGGTGATGTAAGAAGGCTCCTTAGTTGGTAGTGAGTTCAGTCTGACTAATGTCACTGAGGACAGTGACAAAACAGGTTGGCCGAACTGTTATGAGTGAAAACAGGCAAAAGCCCGTCCTGCATCAAGAGTACGATAGTATTAAGACCTTTTGTCTTCCCGTGGCTGTGTGCGAACGCATTTGCATGAAAAGTGATTAGAAAAGGTAACAATTCCTAGAAAGGATGAAATGTGAGTAAAGATGAAATGTACGTCTGAGTTAGGTATAGATTTCATTGCTAGCAATTAGGAGGTAGAAAGTGTGAATGCGTTTTATTATACCTTGTCCTTCCTAAAAGATCCTGATAAAAGGTATGGTGTGAGATCCTGAGAGCACTTGGAATGTAACATCAATTCGCAGTAGGGCATGGCCACGGGTTGACGCGTTATTTAAAATATAAAATTTGTTCAAGTGTGTTTTTCACATGTCTACGGCGGGTTGTCAATAACATGGTTGATTCACTTATCAACTTATCTAAGACACTAGTGAAATTATCAAAACATTTACTAGCATTACATTCACAGAATACCATAGTCAAATCCTCGAATTTTATTTTATCTATAAGTTTAACTATACATATCTATTTCGTATTGTGGAAGCGACTGCTCTGTTCTTATACCTGAAAAGTTCCTATTTGTCTTAGAAGCGAACTTTATTTTACATAGTGTACTATAGTGGTTCGATATATCTGTTGATAAATAGCCGGCTCAAATATGTTTAAATCATTGTTTATTTTGCAGTTTGTGTGCTCCAGACATGAACTAGTGTCATTGCCTTTTCTAGTGCAGCCTATAAACATATTGAAAAACCTTAAGTATTCGTGGCAAATTGCTGTTATCCCCCTTCCAAAATGTTAATATTAATGTCTCCGAAAACTATATGGCTCTCTAGTCCCCAATTTTCCTGTAGATGTAACTCTAATGAACTAATAAAGGGTAAAGGACCTGCATTGCGTGATCTGTATACTGCACTTAAACATGATTGATTGATTTATGAGGTTTGGGACCCCTCTTCAGGTCCCCCGAACGAAGGCCAAGACAAGGCCCATTGTTCACCCTCCAGACCCATGCGCGATTGCTTATTGGTCCCAACCGGACGCTCTTATAAATTTCAGTATTGGCTCCCAGCCCTCCTTGCCGGCATCATGCAGCTCTTCCAGGAGGTGTGAACCAAGAATTCTGTAGCGCATTCCTGAGAGTGCCGGACAGTGACATAGAAAATGGGTCACTGTTTCCGACTCCTCTCCGCAACCCCTGAATATAGGATCATCAACAAGTCTCATCCTGTGAAGGTGGCCCCTGCGAGAGGAATGCCCAGTGAGAATGGACATCAGAGTTCTTAGGGTTGGCTTGCTGAGTTTTAGGAGCTTATTCGTATGATTTAAATTTGGTGTACCCCACAGTTCCTTTGTTGTCCTACCCGTGGGATCTTCTAACCAAAGGCGACTGTGTTGGCGGTCAGCCCAGCTTGAAATGATTGAGACAAGGTGTTTTGGTGCAATCCCGACTGTAGAGGCAGGTTGCTCTGAGGCTTCTCCAAGACGAGCAAGTTCGTCTGCCCTTTCATTCCCGCTGATGTTGCTGTGCCCCGGCACCCACTGCACTATCACCCTGTTATTCCAAGAGAGCGAATTCAGGGTGGTTTTGCACTCCATTAATAATTTGGATGTTATAAATTGTTTAGACAAAGCTTTGATAGCTGCTTGGCTGTCCGAGCAGATGGCTATCTCCTTATTCTCAATGTCTGAGTTAAGGAGTTGTCTTCCCGCTTCAAGGATAGCCTTGACTTCTGCCTGGAAAACCGTGGAGTGGTTTTCAAGGTGAATGGAGAACTCAATTTCAGGCTCCTCACAGAAAACTCCCGCTCCGGTGCCTTCATCGAACTTAGAACTATCCGTATATATTATAATTGGGTTTGTCAATGGTTGAAACACGGAATGTGATTCCCATTCAGCCCTGGATGGAATTCTATATTCAAAATTGCTTTCCAGCATGGTCTCGAGGAGGTAGTCGCTATCTCTGTCAATGCCAGGTGCGATAGACTGCACGAACTCATAAATGGATTCATGTGGAACCCTTGTTCCCCCATGAAGCCAACCGAGGTTAAGATGCAGCCTTAGCCCTGTAGTCGACGCCCTCTGTTTGATATGTATTTGCACCGGGTGTATATTGAGGATAACCTCCAGAGCCCGGGTGCTAGTTGACTTAAAAGCGCCGCTTGCGCTGAGAAGGCACAGTCTTTGAATCTTCTCCAGCATCTTGCGATGGTTGGCGAGGTCCATTGCTTTCCACCATACCGCTGAACCGTAGGTTAACATGGTTAACATGGTGTATATCCATAGAATCATCTGCGGTTTGAGTCCCCACTTCTTCCCTACTGCTCTACGGCACATTGCGAAAACTCTAAGAGCTTTGTTCGCTCTATCTTCGAGGTGCGGTTTCAGTTTAACTTTTTGTCTAGAATAATACCTAGGTATTTCACCCTGTCCTTTAATTCCAAGAGTTTGGAGCCAATCAGGGGTAGGTTTAAACTGGGGATATTCCTTTTCATGGTGAATAGGCATAAGTCAGTTTACAGTGGATTGATGCTCAGCCCGTAATCCGTGGCCCAGCGCATGACTAGTCTGATCGCGCCTTGCACCAGTCCACAGAGTACAGGTTCATAAGTTCCGGTGACTAAAATTGTCTAGTCGCCCGCGTAACATACTGCTTTGTACCCCCTCCGGGTGAGTCCATGATAAGTACCCATAGCAAAGGTGATAGGATACCGCCTTGAGGGGTACCCCTGTGAACTTTTTTAACTCTGCTTGCCCCGCCAAGATCAGCAAAGACTGTTCTATTATGCAACATGTGTGTAATCCAATTTTTTAGAGATTGGTTCACTCCATGTTTTGTTAGTATTTCCGTGAACCTATGTAGAAGAACATTATTAAAGGCGCCTTCTACATCGATGAAAACAGCTAGCGTAGATTGTTTAAAGAGAACGCCTTTTTCAATTGAGTGAATCACCTCATGGAGAGCCCTCTCGACGGACTTTCCCTTTAAGTACGCATGTTGGTGCTGTGATAGTCTGCTTCTGGGGATGGAGCGTCTCAGCTCCCACTCACAGATGCGTTCGAAGGTTTTAAGTAAGAAAGAAGTCAAGCTTATAGGCCTATACGCTTTTGCAGTTGAGTAGTCTACCCGACCTGGCTTCGGTATAAACACAACGCGGACTTCTTGCCACAACTTCGGTGTATAGCCCATTTTGATGCATGCCATAAAGAGAGTGGTTGGGTTGCTAATCAGAGGGTCACCTGAGTGCTGAAGGAGGGCTGGGAAGATGCCGTAATTGCCTGGGGATTTGAACGGTTTGAAGGAGTCAACTGCCCATTTGACCGATACGTCCGTGATGAAGGCATCTTCTCCGTCCCCGAAACTGAGGGTTTCGGTACGCGGAGCTGAGAGGCTCTCGTCTGGACTATCTGGGAAGTGTTCGTCTAACAAGATTTCCAACGATTCTCCAAAGGAGGAGGCCCGAGTTCCGTCGCTGTCCGTGAGGAGTTCGGTTTGAATTGGTATCCTGGATAGGAATTTCTTAAGTCTTGACGTCTCATTTACCCCGTCTACGTTTTCGCAGAAGAGTTGCCATGACTTTCTTTTAGCTTTTCGAATTTCATATTTATACTGGCGCAAGGTGTTTTGGTAGCTTAGCCATTCGTTTGCGTCGTTTGATCTTTTGGCTTTATTATATAGCCTGCGCACAATTTTGCGTTTATTCATTAGCTCGCGCGTCAACCAAGGGGGGGCAGAATGCGAATCTGCCCGTCTAATCGGACACGAGTCCTCAAAGGATTGGGTCAGCGCGGTGGTGATCTCTTCGACTTCCCTATCAATATCCGCTTTAGAAATTAATTGAGCGTCGGTTATATTGGTGAGCCTTTCAGTGAGCACGTGTTCGAAAATCTCCTAGTTGGTTCTGGTAGGGTTTCTATAGGTCACTGGGTTATCAACCGTCATATCTAACTCGAAGCGTATGTAACGGTGGTCGGAGAGTGAGACTTCTCCCGAAACCATCCAGGTGTGAGCATACGACGTTAGATGACTAGTTGCGAGACTTAGATCTAGGACCTCCCTTCGACTGCGTGTTAAGAAGGTTGGTTCATCGCCTTTGTTAAATACATGCATGTTAGTGGTAACAAGAAATTCAAGAAGTGACTCACCTCTGGTATTACAGTCGGTGCTACCCCAGACTGTGTGGTGGGAGTTGGCATCGCACCCGATTAATAATTCCAGGTTACTGGTGTTCGCGAATCCCACGATGTTTACCATCTCCATGGATGGCGGTAGTTGATCCGAGTCGAAGCCGAGTCGAAGGGAAGGTAAAGATATGAGAGAACCAATCTCTTCAACCTTCCTTCTACTGACCTCTCCAACAATATCGTGGTTGCGTCTTTGAAAGTAGCCTGTGAAATAGATATAAGGTTTAGACATTTCTTTGCGATGATGCAGGTTCTGGGCAGGAATCATGTCATTTACAGTCCATGGTTCCTGGATGAGTGCTACATCCGCGTTGTTTGAAAAGTGGAGCTGCTGTAGGTTGACTGTTACCGCCCTACTGCAATGGAGATTGATTTGAATCACTCTCATCGCTAGCATTACCTCTTTTCCTCTTCCTCCAGGGTGTCCTCTGTGAGAGTTCCATCATCATCTGATGAGAAAAGGTCTTTTTCCTCGTCCGAGATAGACGGATCTGCTGAGGAGCCCGTCGTGGGGTTTCTCCTCGGGCCTACCGGTACATTGTGACAAAAGGCCATCGCCTGGTTGTCCCTAGAGAGGGGCGGCCCAGAGACGGCCTCGATTGCCTCAGCTGCACCGGCGGGCGGTTTAACTGCGGCAGGCTCTACGGGCCCAACCGGTGCGACCTGATGCGGGCACTCGAGCTGATTGTCTTTCGACCGCTCAGTTTCGGTGTCCGTCTCCATGGCCTCGCCGGGAGGTGACTCCAGCCTGCTGCCAGGTCTAAATTTCAACCTGGTCATCCTATAGTGAGCCAGACCGTCTCTCCCATTGAGCCAACTAAGAGACCCTTGGTCGACCCCAAAAACCAGGAACAGGTAATTCTCTTCCTCCCTGCGGTGGTAAACCTCCCACAGGTCGGTTTTTAGGCCGTTTTGCTTTTTCAAGCACTCAAGAATCTCCTCGTTGGCTCTAGGTTTTCCATTTATAGTGACGGAGACCCTGAAGAGCTTCAGGATTTCGTCTTTCCCTACCACCTGTAGGTTGACACCCTCCCAAAGATTTCCGAGTCCCCTCACTTGTTCCTTAAGGAAATTAACCGTGAAGGCGTCCTCACAGGTTGCCCTGAAAAATCCCCTGTTGAAACCACTCCAGGCGAACCGAACAGGCAGACCTTCCACAGCCCCCTCCAGAGCGGTGTCGAAGGCCGCATCCAAGGCCTCTTGAAAAATTGTCTGCCTTTCACCCGTGAACTTACCTCCAGGTGCACCAGAGTCGATAACGGCCACCTTAATAAAGGTGTCGTTGTTTTCTCTGGCGACCCTGGCGAAGCTCTTCGGTGTTCCCACTTCCTTTTTCCCTTTAGGAACTGGAGTGGCTTCCTCGTTAGATCTGCCCCTCTTTAGCTTGGTGGCATCCTTCTTTGGGGTGGTCCTCGATGGGGCCCCTGCCAGGGACTGGGTAACTATGGTACCAGTTCCACCTGTCCCTGGCCGGCGCGATGGATCACTGGTTAAGACCTGCGTGTCTGATGATCCAGTCACAGCAGTCGATGCAATTGCACCGGAACCGGTGGTGACGCTCCTTCGGTTGCCCACCTCCATTTTACTTCCACTGGCTTACCTATTGGTGCCCAGTTGAATTTTCTTTTAACCTTTGGAGCCGCCCCGCTCCTCACAGCCGGCTGTTGCAGAGTAACCTGCCCAGCCTTCTGTGAGGACGGTGCGGCTGCATCGGTCTCTCTCCCCTCCGCCAAAGCTCGCTTGGTTTTGCGTAACTTACGCTCTTGGGCGCCCGACATCTTGTGTCGGTGTTTTTGTTTGCCTACCTCAGTTGTTTGACTGTGTTGAGGACCTCGCCCCTGCTAATGCAGTGGTGGGTTCTCCAGCAGTCGATGTAGATTGCCTCGCCTCCGCTGGTGCAGAGGTGCCGCCGCCAGCAATTGAAGCTGGGTTAAACATAAAGAGTGACTATTAGTCAAGGTTAATTGCACTTTTAACGAATTGCACTCTGCGATATCACAGGTAATAGAAATATATCAATCTAGCACTAATATTTTTATTTATTTTCCCGCGGACTGGAATCGAACCTACATTTGTTATAATCGGTCAAATATGAAGAATAGAAGAATTTTTAAGAAATTTTATTTTTAACGATTCTAAATCAAATCATAAATACAAGAGGAAAAAACAACCGCCTCTTCTGGGGTTTGAAACCGAGAACTTCCGCTTGCCGAGCGACTGCTCTTACCACTGAGCTAAGGAGGCAGATGATTTTCCATCTTGCATTTCATAATTTGTAACTAGCCTAGTAAGCCACTTTTGCTTTCAGCTGGCATTAACCACTAATGATGAAAGCACACAAATAAATTGTAAATTCAAGGGACGAGACAGTTGTTTTTTCATCTTGTATTTAAAATCGTTAAAAATAAAAATTCTTAAAAATTCTATTATTCTTAATGTCTGACCGATTCTAACTAGTGTAGGTTCGATTCCCGTCCTCGGGAAAATAAATAAAAATTGAATTTACAATTTACTTAAGTGCCATATAAAATATTAAATTTTGTATAATATAGCTCTAAAATACGAATTTTTTTTATGAAGTTTAGACTCCATTAATTCCTGTTGGTAAATTCGACACATTTTGGTAATTGATAAAGATGCATTTGGTGGTTCGCGCAGTAATTCTCCACCACGATTCTAAGTCGGTGTTGTACACTTTCTGAATATTTTCCTTTCCATTATTTAATAACCTCCGAAATGAAGTTGGATACAACATTTTATACTCCAGATGAAATCTAAAGGGTATACTAGATTTGTCATTCCGTTTGTAACACCTCGAAATAATGATGATAGAGCAAAGTGGATTGGACACCCACGCCTAATATTAAAAGTTATTATGATTTTTGCATGTCCGTCCGTCCGTCTGTCCGTCAGTCTGTTCACACGATAACTCAAGAACGCATTCATTTAGAAAGCTGAAATTTCGTACACCGTCTTTAAAATAAAAAGTTAAGTTAAGTTCGAATATAAGACAAATCGGGCAACTCCTTCGTGGAGCTGCCATGCAAAAATTTCGTTTTACACTATATATTTGGACACTGCCTGAGAACGCGGTACGTGTTGCTTTTGCTGTAATAGCTAGAAAACATTCAAAAATGCACTAAATATGGCAAACCCTTCTTAGTGTTGCCATATAAAAAATTAGGTTATTTACATATACTGTGAAAACGATCAGCTCCAGACATTTTTATTGTACTAAAAACTTGTTTAGAATATAAAGTACTATAAAATTGGTTATAACCATTTTTTATGTCGAACGAACCGTTCTAGAAATATATGTGAAAAACCACTTTAAAAATCAAACTTGCACAGATGAGTGACCTTACGAAATTTCATACGCGCATTCATGTAGGTTACCATAAGAATTGGTGTTAGAGCAATTCGAGCTTTTGTACTTGTTAATTTTCCATGATGACCTCTTATGTGATAAAAAATACATATGCTTTAGGCTTTCCTCTTTTACGCTGATTAGTAGCGATTCGACTAGGTGTTTTGATGGAAGTAACAAAAAGGACTCTTGCGCGATTTATTAAGCGAAGAATAAAATCTTGGTGAAAACTTTAAGACATCAAGTCCTCTTATTGTGCTACATTGTAATTTACATTGGGAATGTCTGCATTTTAGCTTTACTTTTGAGAATATCTGAAGAATTAAAAATAACTTATCATGGAAATAATATTGCAATCTCATAAGCCGGAAAACTCGAGATAAAATCATAACTGATTTTTAACATGATTTGCCGAGGTACTGTCTCCGTTAGTTTTCTGGCTTAAAGTCAAAAATCAAAACTTTATTGAGAAATTATAAGAGTACACTATATGTGCACTCCGTTCTTTTCGAAAGTACTCCGTTTTGGCAGCAAATTCTATTACTCTTTCAATTTTCCAAGCGATAGAGCTGGCGACAGGTTTATCGATATCGAGCTTACTACCACGCTTCTTAAGATGGTATTTAAGTGTGGAATGCCCAGTAAATAGGTCTGTGCGGAGAGCGTATGCTAATAGGGAAATCTCTTGAACACCTGTTCAATACACCATTAGTCGCCTAGCCAGTGTATAAAAAACAACGTGCTTGGTTATTGGAAAAATGTAGACATTTCTCCATCAGATAAAAACAAAGTATATTTAAGTACATTTCTCTTTGTCACACACATGGCCTGATATGACCCTTAGCTTTTTTCCTGAGTGCGAGCAATATTTTTGTGGTCTGTTGCCAGAAAGTTATCAATTTATTCACTAGGTTTTTTCCTGGGGTATAAAATATAATTCTGTATTCCCAAAACCCTCGTTTGTGCTTCAAATTGGCGTTTTGGGTGGCCAAAAGCAGGCTCACGTCCTATAAATTTGTACCTACTCCATTTGTTGGAAGGCTGTCCGCAATCGGGATATGGCAGCTATAACTAGCAGAACAAAAAAATCGAACAATATTCTGACCTATAAAAACCCTAGAGAAACTCGGAAGAAGCATAAACAGTTTTCGGAAGACTTTAGGCAGTTTGGAATTCTCCACAGATTATGAGGAACACAACGCCTAGAGTATTTTACTCCCGTGTAAAGTCAATTCTTTTTTATGTGAAGCAAGACATGACTTCTCAGCAAACCACCATAAAGGAAACCAATAGTTCCTAAACAAGTGTTTCAGGATTATACATATAAAGAACCACAACACATCGCACTCTAGTGGTTTCGTTGTAATTCTTTAATTTACGCGTTTTTTTAGGTTACTGTATGGTTAATATTAGCTTTAAATGACGTTTCTTTATTTTATAGGTAATTTAGACTTGAGTTGTATTGTGCGGGATTGTTATGATAATAGATCTTTATGCTATAGCGAAACTCAGTGAAGTTTATTCCGACATAACCAAGAAAGAAGTGGAAGAAAACACATTATATGCATAGTTGAAATATTGTGGCACTCTCAAATCAATCCAATAGGAAAATGTAAGTCATAGGGGAAGAGCAAAGTTGTCCAAGATCAAGAAATATTGTTAGGTGCAATATAAAAGAATAAGCGAAATCTGTCGAAAATGGATATTTCGCGTGAAATAACTAATTAAGAACGAATCGATGTTTCCAGAATGGAATCCTCGGGAAACTTCTGGGCAATTGTAGAGTATAAATTCAGCAGTTGTCACCTCCAGAAGAGTCTTGTCTCAGATAGTGAAGTGAACGTAGTAAACTTAACGGATTGGGATAATTTAAGTAAGTTGATTGGTTGTGAATTTTATAAAACCAAGCAGCTTAGTGTAATAAAATGAACATGTAAGTTTTACTTGAAATATTGTGTTGTGAATGATGATCAAAGGCCATACTTGCGGTATTTTAATCATTTTAAAGGCTTTCACACTGAGCAGATGACGTCAACAAAAACAAAAAATCTATGATAATAACCAAATAGCTTCCGTGGTGTTTCCGGTGGGGTCTCCATCACTGAATTTGGATAGCTGAACAGCGATTAAAAAAAACTTAAACAGGGAAGAGAGAAAACCCTATGTTCCCAAGGTGAATGTGAAGAAGGAAAGAACAATACACGCAGGGGAGTAAAGAGAAAGGTAAAAATCACCATCGAATTCTTACTGCTACATCCTGGCAACCATTGTGAACAGTTTAAACTTAAAATTAAAAATGAACAGAATTTCACTCGAAAATCAAGAACATTTTATTTGTAATTCATTACAGCAGATAAATGGATTTATAGGTACTTAAAAGCATTAATCAACACTCGAAGCTTGTCAGCACTCACAGCTTTTTACTGCTCTGCTTTTAATGATTACTCTCCTCGACTTTATCAAATTGAATCATTATTGCTGCATAATTTATCCACACATTTATTAAAAACACAATTAATCCTTTCTCTAACTCCAAACAATTGAATATGTTCAATTCGTACGGTCGCAAGGCCAGTTGCAGTTTAAACATTTCAACCTGGAAATATGTGAAAATTTTCATTCGTTGTTCTAAAAATCAAAAGGAGCCCTGCATGCGTGGAATAGAATGCAACGCAATGATGCCAACAAAATAATGGAAAAAACATGAAATTTGCAAACTTGCGTACAGATGACATTTTGAAACTTGATAATAAATTAAATAACGGAAAAGATGTATTTTTGATTTCGTTTTTGTCTTCCAATCCAATCTTAGCAAATGCCAACCACACCAATACCAATGATAACAAATTTCCGGGGAATTAACTCTTCATTAAATTAAGTTCTTGAAAATTGGAAACCCGGTGGGCGCATTACATTCTATTCCGAGGGTAAACAATACTCACACTTCTCTGAAGTCTCTTGTCATGCTGAATATCGAAACTACTCAAATAATCGATATTAATGTGAGATGCTCTCTTAACGGAATCCACAATGGCAGTAAGGATTGTCAAACTGATGATACCAAGAATGATAAGTATCAACTGTAGTTTTGAATCTGAATTTTGGGTATCAAAGTATTTGTAGATATTAAAAACGTTTAAAATAAGTCCTTGCAGTGTTGTAACGATATAACCAAGTATTTGCCATTGGAAAATATTCTTGAACTCGTACGCCGTTTGCGAAACCTTCCAATGGATTGCAGCCATTTTGTCCAATTCATCACTACAATCGCAGCATCTTTGCATTGAAATCCTTCGAAGTTTACCTAATTCCATGTAGATTTTTCGCATGTACGCATTTAATTGCATGAACTGAGCCCTTGTAACGATCATAAAAGTCACAAAAAATATCAGAACAATGAAGCGCGTTTGAAGCACAGAATAACTGTGTATAATTGCCACAAATTTAAGCTCTGTAGTTGATTGCAGATAACGCGCAATTGAATAACGTAGGTATATCGCTATTATAACCAATTGTGCTATAAGAAAAATTAGAGCCTTTTTGCCATAGACTGTCGGATTTCCAGTTAATTTCAAGATATCTCTGTGATTTGCCAATAATTTTTCGAAAACAGCAAATATATGGCTGGCTTTAGATAGCAGAGTTATTCGTAATAGAATCGTATTAATTGCCACAAGAAAATATAATGGATATTGCACTATGCTCATAATAAAACTTGCCTCTGTATTCCGTATGGAATCGTATAGGAAATACATAAATGAACCGCTTAATGCCAAGATTGTCAGAATCGATTGAAGTTTACATAGAAATTTTGCGGTTTTAGAACTCTGAATCACTCCTTGAATAATATTTATGCGAAATGTTATAAAGGCGAAAATTCTTGTTAAATAATATATAAGAAAAAATAAACCGAGCAGGATGTACTCACTACAATTCGTCATGTTTATAAACTAACTAAATTTCGAGGTATAAATTTAGTAGTAAAACTTGCGTATTAAGCCTTTCCTCCACACCCCCTTCCAGCAGACAATGTAATGAATAGATCCGCGTTAAAAGCTTTTGCATTTTATTATAACCATTAAAATGCTCCTCTAAATTAGACCAAATTTTTTTATAATGTATGGCTTTATACGCAGTGAATTTATATGCCTTAGATGATATCGTGTAATAGCTAGGTTCGACAAAGTAACGCTAATGGCAGAGTGATACTACTTAGCGACAGTATGAGGGAAAGGAAGGGTTTTTTGGGACTATACTTTAATTATAGATGAAATGGCAATATAAAAACTCCTTTCTCCTGCCAGCAGATTTAAGTGAATAAAAATTATCAAAAGCGAGTCTAGAGGAGTGCACTCCTTGTGTACACGCACGTAGGTAATAATATATGCTGACTTTACTGTCTTCATGGCTGCAGATTAATTATTTCGTCTATTTGCTTCAAGATAGTAAAACGGATTAAAGATTAAAGATCAGATCATATATGAATGTAATGCTCTGAGTGTATCCCATATACTTATAGATATGATTTCGCGAACGCCGTATTCTATAGCGTGGATCTCTCCCTGGAAAATGGTAGTTGAGGTACCCAGTGCCTTAGTGAGCCGCTAATTTGGTCCATGTCTTTTGTATCCATAACCAATAAGACCGCAGTTGGGCAAGTACGTATGGCCCCGCTTACTTCTAGCCATGTTCATATTAGGTAAAATATATTTCCTCGCGGCGTAAACATTTTGTGGGACGCTTAACAATAACTCGTAACAAGTAAAGACGCTAGAACTGGTCTACGACCAATTCTCTTGATACCCTAGATGAATGTTATTTTGTACATGGTTACCTCTCTGTATAACTTTTGAAGTGGTTTTTCCAATATATTTCTAAAACGGTTCGTCGATTAGTAAAAATGATTTTAACCAATTTCACAGGATTTCAAATTATGAAGAAATTTCTGTACATTAAAACTGTCTAGGACTGATCGTTTTTACGTATACGTAAAATTCCTAAATTTTTGTATATAAATATGAAGAAGGCGTTGCCCGATTTAGTCCATTTTCTAGATTTTATTTACTATTGCTATGAAAACACCACGTACCAAATTTCAGCTCTCTATGTCGACGCGTTCTCTGGCAGTGTCCAAATATATAGTAGAAAACGAAATTTTTGTATGGCAGCTCCACGAAGGAGTTACCCGATTCAGCCCACTTTCTAGCTTAAATTTACGTTGTTTTTTAAAAGCCCGGTTGCAAAATTTCAGTCGCAAATCATTGACATTTTCAATCATTTTTATTTACCGAGCACCCTTCATATCTTTTCGATATCTACTGCGTTCCTAACTAAGCACCAATCATTTTCCTCCATTTTTGCTCCAGCAGATATCTGCTAGCCCTTGTGGACCTACTGATGATTGCAATTATTTGAAATACTTACATCGAACTACGCGGTAACCTGGCAGTGTCTGTTATTTTAATAATGTTCTTAAACATTCCTCCTGTTATGTTGGTTAAGGTTATGTTAAAATTACAAGTGACTAGGCTACTAAGACCATGTGGACAACACGATTCTAGTTAACCTAAGTCTAGCCTCTTACGAGCTCAAGTATTGCCTTCCAGAAATTATTTGGAGTGATAAATTTTTCTCCCGTGATTTGCAGCCTTAAAGATTAATAAGTAGGATAATTGACTGTGTGCTAAGACCAATATGGTTTGAGCATCTGGAGAGGAGAAAGAATGAAGAACTCCCTTCGCTTGCCTCTTACTCGGTGCGCTACGCCAAATGGGTTGGGTACGAAATCCAGAAAGATAATATCCAGAAGACGCAATATCCAGAAAATGGGAAATCCAGATATGAAAAATATGGAAGAGAATATTGCTGCGTTCCTTTCTCATTAAGAATGAATTTTTTCAATCCATGTCGTTCTTTTACTCGGATATTCCACTACGTTTCTAATTAAACTTTTCTCACTATTCCGTTCCACATAATATAGAAAATATATAAGGGATCCGCTTAATACCAAAATTGTCACAATCGATTGAAGCTTGCATAGAAATTTGGTGATTTTAGAACTGTGAATCACTCCTTGAGTAAGATTTATGCGAAATGTTATAAAGGCGAAAATTCTACTTAAATAATATATGAGAAAAAATAAACCGTGCAAGATGTACTCACTACAATTCATCATGTTTACAAACTAACTAAATTTCGAGGTATAAATTTGGTAGAAAACCGGCCGTATTAACCCCCTCCGCCACACTCCCTTCCATCAACAAAAGCAAAAGCAAAAGCAGATTCTCGCTGTGATTTGGAGCCTGATTCTCTAAATCTGCACTTTAGTTCTGTTCAAAGCAATGCTATAGGTGGAACTCACTCTTTCTTATCCAATTTTAATTTTAATGAAAGTTCTGATGGATGTGCATTTCGCTGTGCTGATCAAAATGATATTCTGGTGGCGATGTGTAGCATAAAATCACATGCTGTTGGTCCTGATGGGATTCCACCTAAATTCATAAAATTACTATTGCCGAATGTTTTACCTGTCATATCCCACTTACTTAATCATATATTCATTTCCTCCACTTTCCCAGCTATGTGGAAACATGCCCTTGTTATTCCCGTTCCCAAAAAGCCCTGTCCTTCTACTCCCTCTGATTTTAGACCTATCAGCATATTATGTTACCTTTCAAAAGTTTTCGAAAAACTTTTAAGTAATCAACTTCTCAGTTATTTGAATCAGTACTCATACCTTACACAATGGCAGTCGGGATACCGCCGAAATCATTCATGCGAGACTGCCCTAGTAAAAGTCACTACAGATTTGAGATTCGCTTTGGACCGAAAAGAGATTTGTTACCTAGTTCTTCTTGATTTTTCTAAAGCTTTCGATAGTCTTAATCACGAAATGCTGCTAGATAAATTATATACTAAATTTGGAATGTCATCATCTGCTATCAGGCTCATTCATAGTTTCCTTTCTGACAGGACACAACAAGTAAAATCTGCCGACCGATTATCAAAGACCGCCAGAATACTTTGCGGTGTTCCCCAGGGTTCGATTTTGGGACCATTGTTATTTGGGTTGTACATTAATGACTTGCCTTCTGTAGTAAGACACTCTTATATACACCTATATGCTGATGATTGTCAACTTTATATTAGCGCACCAACTAGCTTTATCAATACATATGTAAATAAACTAAATAGTGACTTAGCTCGCATTTATAAGTGGTCAATTGATAATTCTCTATCTCTTAATCCATCAAAATCATACTATACCATTTTTTCGCGCACGGAGCTTGATGAAAATTTGTATTTACCTACAGTTTACCTCAATAATTTAACCCTAAGTCGTGTTGATAAAGCTAAAAATTTGGGTGTTGTTCTTAATAATAAAATGACTTGCTGTGATCATATCAACTCATCTCTGGCAAAGATTTATGCAACTTTAAGAAGGCTTAGGATAACTGCGCCGCTTCTACCAACTACAACACGTATAAGGTTAATTAAGGCACTTATCTTTCCATTTTTCCTGTACGGTCTCGTAATTTTTCCCTGTCTTGACTCTGTGTGTGCTAGTAAAATTAATGTTGCTTTTAATGACTGTGTTCGTTTTGTGCATGGCTTACGTCGTCATGATCATGTACCGCCGTATATATCCTCCATAGTTGGTTGCTCCCTTAAAATGTATTTCGATGTTAAATTATTGTGTTTTCTCCATAAAATAATTTATTGTAATGGTCCTGAGTATCTGTCGTCGTCTCTCACATTCCTTCGCTCGCAACGGCGAATTAATATACTTACACCCAAATTTAATACTATGATTGGTGCACGCTCCTTTTTGGTTCAAGTTGTTCGACTTTGGAACTCACTTCCTAGTCATATTCAAAGGTTGACTGCACTTGGAGCTTTCAGGAAGGGCGTAATGGAGCACTTTTGTGGTTTGAATTGATGTACTACATTTATGATTTTTGATTCATTAATTTTTGTTTACATATGTTTTTTTTCTCTCTCTCTCTTATTCTACTTAGAGTTATTTTATTTTTTATTATCTTTTTTATTTACTGGTTGTACTGCTATTTGTTGTTTTATACGGTTATACTCTTATACTCTTTTCTGTTATCTTTTTCTTATTTTTAATATGTTCCGTTGCTTTAGGTACAAAACAAAAAGATGTAATTCTTGTTGCACCAAATCTAATTAATAATAAATAATAAATAAATAACCCTCTAAGTGTAATGACTAGATCCGCGTTAAAGGCTTTTTCGTTTTATTATAACCATTAAAATGCTCCTCTAAATTAGCCCACATTTTTTATAATACAGTGAATTTACATACCTTAGATGATATCGTATAATCGCTAGGTTCGACAAAGTAACGGTAATAACAGCGTGATACTACTTAGCGACAGTATGAGGGAAAGGACGGGCTCTTTGGGACTATACTTTAATTATAGAAGAATTGGCAATCTGTAAGCTCCTTTCCCCTTCTGACAGTTTTAAGTTAATAAAAGGTATCACAAATGAGTCAAAAAGCGTTTACTCCTTATGTACGCTCTACACATAACCTTCCCACATTAAGTTGTAGGAAGTATGTAGGTAATTACATCTGTTGACTTTAGTGCCTTGATGGCTATAAATCAGCGTGATCTTAGTTATTTCGGCTAGTTGTTTCAAGACAGTAAAACAGATTAAAGACCAGATCATATATGAATGTAACGCTCTGGGTTTTGCTTGGCTCTCTGATATTAAGCATATATTTTTGCCCCACGTATGTCCATATATGATGATTTTGCACACGGAGTTCTATGGCGTGGACCCTTCCCTGGAAAATTGTGGTTGGGGCCTCAGTCCCTTAGTGTGCCGAAAATTTCGCCCACATCTTTTGTATCCATAGTCTCTCTCACCGCAGTTGGGCAAGTATGCCTGTAACCGGTTAGCCGTTCATGTGCAGTATTTTAGCTAAATGTGACCCACACCTTTGCCTGATCTAAGTTATACACTGTGAATGAAATGACATTTAGTTTTTGTATATAGGGTAGAAAGAAATCAATCCATTTGGAACTGTCAAGCTGTATATCTTTTTATATCTTCTTTTACTTGGCCCCCGACACAAAAAATGGCGACGAGGATATTGTGTTTGCTACTTGACTTCGGGGTATGCTTGCTTCTCGGTGCGTGCAAATTTTTTGTTTTTTAACAACTAAAAGAATTTATTTAAAAAAGTGTAAAGCAAGTTGAGTTTGGTTAGCGGAAACAAAATCCAGTTATTACGGTAACACAACTACATGCATGTATGACATCGAAGAAAAGAAATCAGCTACGACACTTACCACCACTACTACTACTACATCAAGTGCAATTAGTGTTGGAAAACATATATCTAGCGCAGATACAGCCATTACAAAAAACATGCAACCCACATTTACAATTGAATGCTTAGAAGGCGCATTTACTGTATTTACAATTACGGAGGAGAAACAGAAATTACTTTGGTGACTTCATTATATTGGTGCAGAAAATTACAACATTGTGTGTGAAAAATTCGCACCCGAGAAGCCAAGCGAAAAGATGTATAAACAGATGGTAGATGCATTACGTGAATATTTTGACTCTGCTCCGTTGGAAATTGTTCAGAATTATCGTTTTCTCTTGCGTAAACAACACGGGGACGAAATAGTGGAAGAATACTTGACAGTTTTGCGCAGATTATCAGTGCATTGTAATTTTGGGGCATACCTCAATACAAGGATTCAAAATAAGTTGATTTCTGTGAAGGATTTAACATTAGAATCCGCGATTTCAACAGTTCGAGCTTGGGAGTCGTCGATGCAAGTCTACGCGGAAATTAAAGAAACAGATGCAGACTCTAGAAATGTAAATTTACTACGCATCGCCAGCAAAACCGTAAGCTCATCTTCATTACTCACATCAATTTTATTACTTCCACATCATTTCGTTTATTAGGCTTTATCTTTCGCATCTGTAAATCGTTTAGGTCGGCATCCTCTTATATCAGTCTCTATTATTCTTTAGTAAGGAGTACTCTCGAGTATGCTAGTCAGGTCTGGAGTCCATTTTACTCTTCTTTTAGTGCTCAAATTGAGGCTGTCCAGCGTAAATTCACCAGAGTTTTATTATATAAAGTAGAGAATAATAACAATATAGAGTATCATGAAAGATTAGCAAAATACAACTTAATCTCACTAGAAAGTCGCAGAATCTACTTGGATAGTACATTTCTATATAACATTTTAAATGGTCGAGTATATTGTCATGCACTAGTCTCTAGTGTTGATTTGAACGTCCCCCCGCGCAACTCGAGACTCCAGACCCTCTTCAGACTACCTACTAGCAGAACTAACATTAAGGAGAAATCACCTATCTACAGAATTACTAAATCGTTCAATACAAGATTTAACAATATAGATATATTTAACACTAGTCCCCTGACATTTAAAAAATTTATTCTCCGCGAGATCGGTTATTAACATCTTTTCTGTTTTGCATTACTCTCTTTTTACTGCTTCGCTTTACTAATTACCTAACTCCTTAGCATTTGTTGCCTTCCGCTTTCCAACTGTATTTTAGTCTTACTTTCTGTATTTGCTTTTTCTTATTTTCTAGTTTTTTCGTGTTCTTTAGATTTTAGATTTAGCTTCACTATTTTTTGTATTTTTTCTTTTTTATTTCTCTTCCTGTCTCTTTTTTTCACATTATGTATTTAGTTTTATTTCTTTAGTTATTACTCTATTTTTTCATTTACTTCTAAACATTATTATTACTTTATCTTCTTCTTTAAATTTATTAAAATTCGTTACCCTTCTAATTGTAAGGTAGTATGTTATTGGAAATTTCTGTTTACTATCTTTTTAACTTACAAAATAAATAAATAAATAAAAACGGCCTCAAACATCTACATGCTCTAAGTTAACATAATTAACGAGACACACTACGCAAATACGTGGTTCTACATAAATTCAAAGTGCAGATTTTGTAGTAAAAAAGGCCATTTGACTAAAGTTTGTCCCAAAACTAAAGCGATAGGTAGTAATAGTACTAATTATTTACCAGAACCTAAAGAAATTCAAGAATTGTGTAGCATATTTCAAATAAGTGATCACTTAAGGCTGTGGTTAGATTTAAAAGTGAATGATAAGTCCGTAAAGTTTGAGATAATAGATAGTGGCTCTCCCGTATCTGTGATTAGTTTAAGCCAGAAAAATAAACTTTTTAAAATTGATAAAATTTTTCCTTCGGATTTGCAATTGTCTTCTTACTGTAATAACAATTTAAAAGTCTACGCGTTCCTAAGATGTCATGTTATTTACAAATCGGTTTCGTGTGTGGTAGAGTCGGAAAAATATCCATTGCTAGGAAGAGAATGGATCAGAACACTAAATTTAGATATTTGCGATATTTTAAATATATCAGATAAGGCTAAAGAAAGTGGTTCATTAGAAGAAGTCCAACTTCTTCTTCAAAAGTATAAAAACGTATTCAAACCTTCTTTAGGGAAAGTTATAAATTTACAGGCTAAACTACAACTTAAGCGTAATGCAAGTCCTGTATTCGTTAAGGCGCCTTTTTGGTTAAAGCAGGCAATTGAATCTGAACTTGATGAATTAGTACAAAACGGTGTTTTACTTAAAGTAAGTTTTAGTCAAGGGCGCACAATTAAGTACAGATTTGTGGGGACTACAAGGTCACAGTTAACCGTAACCTTGTATTCGATGAGCATCCTTTGCCCACTATCGATGAGCTTTTCTCAAACATGACCGGTGGTAAACATTTCACCAAATTAGATCTAACTAAAGCATATTTACAATTAGAAGTGGATCCGAAAAATCGTGAAGTTCTGAAACTGAGCAGCCACAAAGGCTTATATCAACCCACTCGATTAATGTATGGGGTCGGTTCAGCGCCAGCAAGTTGGCAACGATTTATAGAACAAATCTTACAAGGGATTCGTTATGTAACCGAATTCCTTGACGATATTAAGATTACTGGCCCGGATGACAGTACTCATATTAAAAGTTTAGAGGAGGTTTTGGAACGTTTAAGTTCGTACATGATGTGTCTCAATAGGGAAAAGTGTGTATTATTTACTAAACAAATAGAATATTCTGGTTATATTATTGACAGAAGCGGTATACATGAGTGCCCAAAAATAAAACGTGCATTTCTTGAACTCGTAAACTATTACTATTATTCTTCGAACAGTTAAGTACAGCGCTATATCTCCTATATAAATTACTACGAAAAGATGCACCCTACAAATGAGAAAAGGAACATACTGTTACGAGCGTGGCCTTAGTTTGTTACTTAAAACACATTGTTTCAGATATCAATAACATGTTCTTCTTTTATTTAACTTCACTGTTTACTTTTATAACATTTACAAACAACTATGAAAACAATTCTTTATAATTATCGCTAGCACTTACTTCTAATTATTGCAACCCAAATAGCTTACTTCATTCACTTCACTGTCCGAAATAAGACTCCGCCCCCTGGATGTGAGTAGTGCCGCATTTAGACTCTACAAATTATCCTAGAACCTTTCTGAATATTCCGCTCTCCGAACCCAAAGTTTACTAGGATGTCACTAACCTAAAGTTGTTTCCATTTACAATAGATGTCGCTTGTATCACATTGTGGCGCTGAATCCTGTATAATACGCCATTAATTCTAGTCACTGGTTTTATTATTCAATATGGGGGATGCGAGACAGAAAGACTCCTCACATTTAGTCACTCCGGTCTCTGAGATCTTTTGTGGCATTAATCCTAAGGCACCCATTCGAAATCGATGTATTTAAAAAAAACTGTAATGTTCTTGGGGGCCAACCATGTAATATTCTCTGGCGATGGAATGCATTTTCTAGATGTTTTAGCTTTATGTAATCAAAAATCTCACAGTCGCAGAGACCATATCCAGCAGTTTCTCAATCCTTCATACAGAAGCAACAGGTCTTATGGTCTTATGGTCCTAAGCGCTGTTTTGTTGAGCTCCTGTTCCTTCTATTTATTTATTAGAAAGAAAAAAACTCTAACGATTTTCTGACCTATTAAAAGCCCCACTCAAGCCTGGACGAAGCATGAACGGTCTTCGGGAGACTTAAGGCAGTTTGCAATACTCCACACGTTACGAGGAACACAGGGAGTCCAAATGTTTTTAAACAAGTGTTTCAGGATTATACATGTGTATGTGGAAATATTGTCGCCCCACTAAATCAATTCAATAGACATACAAATGGTGCAATATAAAAGGATAAGCGACATCTATTGGAAATGGATACTTGGCACGAAGTAGCTAATTAATTATCAAAAGACGAGTGACATCTATAAAATATGGATATAAACAACCTAAATGTTTGGAGAATCGACGTTTCTAGAATGGAATCCTCGGGAAGGTTCTGGGTAAGAAGAGAGTCTTTCTCAGACAGTGAAGTAAACTATTTGGTTTGCGATAATTTCAAGTAGGGTCCTAGCGATAATGAGAGTAAACTGGTTGTGGGTCTTATAACAGTAAACAGTAAAATGTGATTTAAAGATCTTGTAAGCTTTATCTGAAATATTGTGTTGCGATTAACGGACTAAGGCCATGTCCGTAACAATATGGTGGAGGTCAGAACAACAAACAAAAAATATGCATAAAAGCTAGTAACATAAAAACAAAAATTAAATAAATTTCCCAAAATAACATCAGATTGAAAGACTCCATGCTCGCAAGGGGAGGGTAGTTTCAATGAAGAAGAAAGTGAGTGTCGGGCTTTAAAATTTTTTCTCAGCACGGTACTAGACTAGTCCTTTCACCTATTATTTCTTCTCGACCTTTATAGCTTCTCAACTCCCATATGTACTACGGCTACCTACCTCTCTTTCAGAAGAATTAGAATATGGTCTCAAGGGAAGCGGAGAAAGATTTGCAGTATTTTAATCATTCGAAAGGCTTTAAAAAAAAACAAGAGATATCTATGGTTACAGCCAAAAAGCTCCCGCTATATGTCCAATGACGTCTCCATCACTGGATTTGGATAGATCAAGAGCAATTCAAGGAAACTGATACAGAGAAGAGAGAAAACCCTATGTTCCCAAAATAAATGTGAAGAAGGAAAAAAACAATGCAGGCGAGTAAATAGAAATCGAAAAAATCACTATCGAATTCTTACTTCCACATCCTGGCAACCTTTGTTAACAGTTTCAACTTTAAACTCAAAATGACCTAAAAAAACTTAAACGTAAATTCATTCGAAAATCAAAAACATTTTATTTCAAATTCAATACAGCACTCACAACTATTTGCTGCTCTGCTCTTAATGATTATTCCCATCGGCTTTATCAAATTGAATCATGATTGCTGAATAATTTATCCACACATTTATTAAAAACACAATTAATCCTTTCTTTAATTCCAAACTATTGAATACGTTCAATTCGTAAGGTCGCAAGGCGAGCTGCAGTTTAAACATTTCAACCTGGAAATATGTAAGAATTTTCATTCGCTGTTCTAAAAAAAAAAGAGTTCTGAATGAGTGGAACAGAATGCAATGCCAACAAAATAATAACTGAAACATGCAAACTTGCGTCAAGATGACGTTTTTTTTGTACTAAATTAAATATTTTTGATTCCTTTTTTGCCTTCCAAGCCAGTCTTAATGAATGTCAAGCACACTAATACCAATGATAATTTCCGGTAAAAATTTGACACTTCATTGCTGTGACTGGAAGACGGGTGGCTGTATTACATCTGTTCCAAGCGAAAATAATACTTACACTTCTCTGCAGCCTCTTGTCATGCTGAATGTCGAAACTACTCAAATAATCGATATTAATGTGAGAGGCTTTCTCCACAGAATCCACAATGGCAACAAGGATTGTCAAACTGATGATACTAACGATAGTTAATATCAACTGCGGTTGGGAAACTGAATTTTGAGCATCAAAGTCTTTGTAGGCCTTAAAAACATGTAGAACAAGCCCTTGGAGTGTCGTAATCATATGAACGAGTATTTGCACTTGAAAAATATTTTTGAAGTCGTATGCCGCTCGCGAAATTTTCCAATGGATTACTGCCATTTTGTCCAATTCATCACTACAATCGCAGCATCTCTGCATTGAAATCTTTCGAAGTTTACCAAATTCCATGTAGATTTTTCGCATGTACGCATTTAACTGCTGGAGCTGAGCCCTTGTAATGATCATAAAAGTCCCAAAAGATATCACAACAATGAAGCGCACTTGGAGCATAGAGTAAATGTATATAACTGCCACAAATTTAGGCTGTGTAGTTGTTTGTAGATAATGCGCAATGAAATAATGTATATATATCGCTATTATCACCAATTGTGCTGTAAGAAAAATTAGAGCCTTCTTGCCATAGACTGTCGGATTTCGTGTTAATTTCAAAATGTCCCTGTGATTTTCTAACAATTTTTCGAAAACAGCAAATATATGGCCGTCTTTAGTTAGCAGAGTTATTCGTAATAGAATCGCATTAATTGTCACAAATATATATAATGGATATTGCACTACGTTTCTAATTAATTTTTTCTCACTATTCCGTTCCACATAATATAGAAAATATATAATGGATCCGCTTACTATCAAGATTGTCACAATCGATTGAAGCTTGCATAGAAATTTGGTGATTTTAGAACTGTGCATCACTCCTTGAGTAAGATTTATGCGAAATGTTATAAAGGCGAAAATTCTACTTAAATAATATATGACACAAAATAAACCGAGCAAGATGTACTCACTACAATTCGTCATGTTTAAAAACTAAATTACGAGGGAAAAATTTTGTAGAAAAACGTCCGTACTAACACCTCCTCCACACCCTGTTCCAACAGCCTTTTCAATGTAATGACTAGATCCGCGTTAAAAGCTTTTGCATAACCTTTTATTATAAACATTAAAATGCTCCTCTAAATTAGACCACATTTATTTTACATTATATTTTATTTTTATAGCCTATATGTAATCGTAGGGTATAATAGGTAGGTTGTACATAGTAACGCTAATAGCAGCGGGTTGCTACTTGGCGACAGTATGAAGTTAAGGAAGGGCTTTTCGGGGCTATACTTTCATTATAGATTAAATGGCAGTCTAAAGACTACTTTCCCCTTCCGACAGTTTTAAGTTAATAAAAGGTATCTTAAGCGAGACAAAAAGATTGCACTCCTTCTGGACACGCTCTCTACGCATAACTTCATACAAAAACTTTGAGGATGTATACCTGTTGACTTTAATGTCTTCATGTCTGCAAATCTAAGTGAACTTACTTATTTCGACTAGTTGTGCCAAGACAGTAATACAGGTTAAAAACCAGATCATATATATGAATATAACGCACTGAGTGTGTCCCATGCATGCATTTGGCGTGGGTCCTTGCCCGAAAGATGGTAGTTAAGGCCGCCGTTGACTTCGTGAGCCGAAAATTCGGCCCATATTTTGTGTCCAGAGCCGCTAAGACCGCAGTTGGGTAAGTACGCATGGAACCGGTGAGCCCTCCGTATACAGTACTTTAGCTAAAATACATCTCATTGGTATATGCACTTTGTGAAAGGCACCCTCCATATCCTCTTTCGCTATTTACTTCGTTATAAGTAAGCACCAATCACTTTTCTCCATTTTTCTTGCAGCAGATGTTTACTAACTCTTGAGTACCTAAACATTATCGCGATTATTTGGAATACGCACATCTAATTAAGCTTATTCATCAATATTTAAATAGTCGAATGGTTTTCAATAGTTCCGAAATATATAAATAAACAAAACCTGTACACTGTATAATAAAGAGAACTTTTCAGTATTTATAGGAAATGATGCAATTATTTATATTACACTTCATATCTGAGCTCCACATAAGCTTTCGCTTGAGCGTGGAAATCCGTGGAAGTGTTTAGCTACTTGTTTATAAGTTCCTTGTTTGTGAGAAACCATCAACTGTTTTTATATTTTTAATACTAATTCTGTAGTTATTCTTAATCTTCTCTGGAAGAAATTTTGAATAATAATTTATGTTTTGAGTTTTTAGTTTTAATTTTAATTAATTAATTACTAACTTTAAGCTCCTTTTTAAGTTCTACAGGCAATTTATTGAACATTTTAGGACCTAACATGCTAACATGGCTTTGATAACTAATTTCGAGTAGGATATTGTGTACGATGAAGTGGAAGTTTTCGTAGGTTCTTGTAAACGAGATTTAAAGCCACGAAAGAATATAATTGTCTTACATTCATCACATTGTATCTCAAAATCGCCTGAGTAGTGGAGTAATATTTTAGATCTTTGAGGCAAAGCTTTACTATTTGATTTTGTAGATGTTGCAACGGATTAATAATGTTATTGTGAGCTGCACCCCAGCCAATTATGCTATAGAAATAGGACAATTGCAAAATAAATTATTCTCATAGTTGGCATCCGGATCATATTCCTAATCATAAGAGTTTTATAAACTATCTTCCTTAATCGGCTTCAGATATGCGTAATGTGCTTGTCAGCCTTCAGTTTGTTATTAAAAATTAGTCCTAAGTATTGAATCTATGAGACTTAAGATAGCTGGTACGTTTCGTTCAATCGGTCTTTGTATGCTATGCTTTTAGGAATATCATCATCAAACTGCATTTATTTAGTATTTGCAATATTTAAAGAGAGTTTGTGGCAATTCAACCATTTGTGTATCATACGGAGACATTAGTTTGATGCGCTGCCAGTACTGAGGATGAGACTTTGAACAAGATGACAGTATCATTTTCAAAGGTAACTACGTAACCTATTATTTAAAATCCCAATGGGCACAGACCGCTAATTTATATTAAAAACATTAAAAACAAAATAGACCCTAGTACTGAGCCTTGAGGAACGCCAGATATAATTGACATTCGTTCACTAAATACGCCTTTTATATTAATTATTTGACTTCTACCCATTATGAATGATTTAAGTAAATTGAGAGAAGTACCCCTAATTCCAATCCGATTAAGTTTATTCAGTGCTTATATCTAAAAAGATGGAAACCAGCTTTTTATTCTTATCTAAGTTGGAAATTATAAAAGTTGTTACGTGTTAAATAGCATGAATAGCATACATCATAAGCCATACTGATTAATCGCTATTACGTCCCTATTTTCAAGGTATTCCATTAGTCCAACATTAATACATTTTTTGACGATTTTCGAAAAATTTGAGAGCAGGGAAAGAGGTCTGTAATTGGTTGACTCAGTTTTGGACTCTCCTTTATGTATTGGCACAATCATACAACGTTTAAGCTTTTCAGGAAATCTACCTCCTGCACTTGCTAGGTTGAAAATATAAGAAAGAGGCTCACATATATGTATAAGTTCCAATACTCTTTAATGTTCTGGCTGAGTAGCCATCCACAGGCCTGGATATTTTATCATCGAGCATTTGAAATTCTTCTACAGATATTGGTGTAAAAATAAAAATATTGTTTACCTGCTAGTTGATCATCGATGCTAGGATTTGCGACATCATAAGGCTCATCGTTGTTATGTAAACTCATCTTTATGTTAGTAAAAAACTTATTTAACTTTGTTGCTATTTGTTTTTTGCTCAGTAAGTAGATCACGGCTACTTGAATCTATTTGAGATATACCTACTTGCTTCCGATTTGGTTTTATTCGTGAACTCATTAATTTCACCCCACAGTTTTTTAGGATAATTTGAGACCTTTTCAAATTCCCATCTATAGTAATTCATTTTCTCCGTTTTTTTAATTGCTTTTAATATATTCCTATATTTCCTAGGCTAAGAATTTAATGATTCATTAAATGGTTGATTTTTTACCATTTTAGCTAGCTTATCTCTATGTCTAATAGATCTTAAGATCCCTATAGTCACCCATGGCTTCAATTTTTTTGTTACATGTCTACGGCGGGTTGTCAATATCATGGTTGATTCACTTATCATCTTATATAAGGTACTAGTGAAATTCTCAAAACATTTACTATCGTTACATTCACAGAATACACTAGTCCAATCCTCGAATTTTATTTTATCTATAAGTTTAACTATACATATCTATTTCGTATTGTGGAAGCGACTGCTCTGTTCTTATACATGCAAAGTTCGTATTGGCCGTAGAAGCGAACTTTATTTTACATAGTGTACTATAGTGGTTCGATATATTTGTTGATAAATAGCAAATTGCTGTTATCCCCCTTCCAAAATGTTAATATTAATGTCTCCGATAACTATATCGTTCTCTAGTCCCCGATTTTCCTGTAGATGTAACTCTAATGAACTAATAAAGGGTAAATGATCTGCATTGCGTGATCTGTATACTGCAGTTAAACATAAAGAGTGCCTATTTCACGGTTAATTGTACGTTTAACGAATTGCACTCTGCGATATCACAGGTAATAGAGATATACCAATCTAGCACTAATATTTTTATTTATTTTCCCGCGGACGGGAATCGAACCCACATTTGTTATAATCGGTTAAATATGGAGAATAGAAGAACTTTTAAGAAATTTTATTTTTAACGATTCTAAATCAGATCATACATACAAAAGGAAAAAACAGCCGGGGTTTGAAACTGGACCTTACGTTTGCCGGGCGACTGCTCTTACCACTGAGCAAGGAGACAGATGATTTTCCTTCTTGCATTTCATAATTTGTAACTAGCCTAATAAGCCACGTTTTGCTTTCAGCCGACATTAAAAAGTAACGATGAAAGCACACAAATAAATTGTAAATTCAACGGGCGAGGCAGTTGTTTTTTCCTCTTGTATTTATGATTTGATTTAAAGTCGTTAAAAATAAAAGTTCTTAAAAATTCTATTGTTCTTCACCTTTGACCGGTTCTAACTAGTAGTGTAGGTTCGATTACCGTCCGCGGGAAAATAAATAAAAATTGAATTTACAATTTATTTGCGTGCCATATAAATTTTGTATTAAATATAGCTCTAAAATACAAATTTTTGTGTATGAAGTTAAGGCTCCATAATTTCGTGTTGGTACATTCGACATATTTTGGTAATTTATAAAGATGCGTTTGGTAGTTCTTGCAGCAATTCTCCACCACAATTCTAAGTCGGTGTTGTACCTAAAGCCAAATGAAGGTTATTACACATTTTGTGAATATTTTCGTTTCCAATATTTAATAACCTGCGAAATGAAGTTGGGCACACCCTGTTTATACCCCAGATGAAATCTAAAGGGTATACTAAGTTTGTCATTCCGTTTGTAACACCTCGAAATAATGATGATAGAGGAAAGTGGATTGGACACCCACGCCTTATACTAAAAGTTATTATGATTTTTGCATGTCCGTCCGTCTGTTCGCAGGATAACTCAAGAACGTATTCATTTAGAAAGCTAAAATTTCGTATACTGACTTTAAAAAAAAATAGTTAAGTTAAGTTCGAAAATAAGACAAATCGGGAAACTCCCTCGTGCGGTTGCCACACAAAAATTTCGTTTTACACTATATATTTGGACACTGTCTGAGAACGAGACAACGTAGGGAGCTGAAATTTGGTACGTGGTGCTTTTGCTGTAATAGCGAGAAAACATTCAAAAATGCAGTAAATATGGCAACCCCTTCTTGGTGTTGCCATATAAAAATTTAGGTTTTTTACATATACTGTGAAAACGATCAGCTCTAGACATTCTTATTGTACAAAAAACTTGTTTAAAATATGGAGTACTATAAAATTAGTTATAACCGTTTTTTCTGTCCGACGAACCGTTCTAAAAGTATATGCGAAAAATCACTTAAAAAATCAAACTTGCACAGATGAGTGACCTTATGGAATTTCATACGCGCATTCTTTTAGGGTATCATAAGAATTGGTGTTAGAGCAATTGAGCTTTGTACTTGTTAATTTTCCATGATGATCTCTTATGTGATAAAAAATGCATATGCCTTAGGCTTTCCTCTTTTACGCTGATTAGTAGCGGTTCGACTAGGTTTTTTGATGAAGGTGACAAAAAGGACTCGAAGTATAAAAGCTTGGTGAAAACTTTAAGACATCAAGTCCTCTTATTGTGCTATATTGTAATTTACATTGGAAATGTCTGCATTTTAGCTTTGCTTTTGAGAATATCTGAAGAATTAAAAATAACTTATCATGGAAATAATATTGCAATCTCGTAAGCCGGAAAACTCGATATAAAATCATAACTGATTTTTAACATGATTTACCGAGGTACTGTCTCCGTTAGTTTTCTGGCTTAAAGTCGAAAATCAGCATTAAGAAATTATAAAAGTACACTATGTGTTTCGATCAGCAGCTCAAGCCGGTCTTATCGGAAGAGCAATGAAAATCTATTGCTTTCGTCTGGTGTCTACACTACAGTTAACTCAGATAGCCAAGCAGTTGGTGTGAGCCATATAAAGATTTATTTAAAAATATAAATATGAATAATTTCAAGGAAATTTGGTTTTATTCACTTTTGAATGATTTCTGGACATCATAATAAAATTTGAATTTGAATTCATTTAATCTCGTTAGTCGTGTACTCCCTTCTTTTCGAAAGTACTCCGGTTTGGCAGCAAATTCTACTACTCCTTAAACGATGGAGCTACCCTTCTTAAGATGGTATTTAAGTGTGCAATGCCCAGCAAATAGGCCTTTTCGGCGAGCGTATACTAATAGAGCAATCGCTTAAACCATTAGTCTCCAGTGTGTAAAAAACAACGTGCTTGGTTATTGGAAAAATGTAAACATTTGTCCTTCAGATAAAAATAAGTATATTTAAGTACATTTCTCTTTGTCACACACACGTGCAATTTCCTTAAATACTACGTGCAATTTTTCTTTCAAAATTTGGATTCATTCTATTTTTTTTATTTTTTCAAATGACGCTCACTCTGATGGGTAATCGCTTTCAAGTGAATTATCTTTAAATAAAAGCTCGGCAGGCCTATGATCCTATGCTGAGCCAGAGCAATGTTTTTGTGCTCTGTTACGAGTACGTTATAAATGTAGTCGCTTGGTTTATTCCTGGGGTGTACAATTTAATTCTATCCTTCCAAAACCCTGGTTTATACTTCAATGTTCCTTTTTGGGTGGCAAAAAGCAGGCTCTTGGCCTATAAAAACTTGTACCTACTCCATTTATTGGAAGGCTGTGCGCAATCGGGATACGGCAGTTATAACTAGCAGAACGAAAAAAATCGAACGATATTCTGACCTATAAAAAACCTCTTCGGAAGACTTTAGGCAATTTGGAATTCTCTACAGATTGCGAGGGATACAACATTTAGAATATTTTACTCCCGTGTAAAGTCAATTCTTTTTTATGGGAAGCAAAACATGACTTCTCAGAAAACCAGCATAAAAGAAACCAATAGTTCCTAAACAAGTGTTTCATCATTATACATATGAAGAAACACAACACATAGCACTCTAGTTGTTTCGTTGTAATTCTTTAATTTGTGCGTTTTTTTAGGTTACTTACTCAGTCAGTATGCACAAGTTCATGACATGTGCTGGTAGCTGTGACAAGTGAAATTACAAATAAATAGCTAGGTTATGGTTAATATTAGCTTTAAATGTAGTTTCTTTATTTTATAGGTAATTTGCTTTGTATTGTGCCGGATTGTGATAATAATAAATCTTTATTTTATAGAGAAACTCAGTGAGGTTTATATCAACATAACCAAGAAAAGAACGTTCTGAGAAATAAAGTGGGTGAAAGTACATTATATTCCTACATAAGTGGAAATATTGTGGCACTGTCAAATCAATCCAATCGGCAAATGTAAATCATATGGGAAGAGCAAAGTTATACAAGATCAAGAAATATTGTTAGATGCAATATAAAAGGATAAGCGAAATCTATCGGAAATGGATATTTCGCACGAAATAATAATTAAGAACGGACATAAATAACTTTAGGTTCGGAGAATCGATGTTTCTAGAGTGGAATCCTCGGAAAAATTCCGGGCAATTTGTAGAGTATAAATACAGCAGTTGTCACCTCCAGAAATGTCTTGTCTCAGACAGTGAAGGGAACGTAGTACACTTTGCGGATTGCGATAATTAAAGTACAGTTGATTGGTTGCGAATTTTATAAAAGTAACCAGTTTATCAAATGAGCAAGTAAGTTTTGTCTGAAATATTGTGTTGTGAATTATCTTCAAAAGCCATGCTCCCCTTCAATTAAGAAGTAAGTTAGTGTCGTGCCTTCAAGTTTCTTCTCCAAACGGTACTACACTGACCTATAGCTTCTCCACTCCCATGTGCACTACCCTTACTTATCTCTCTTCCAGCAGAATCATAATAGTCTCCAGGGTCATAGTCTCCAGGGAAGCGGAGAAATATTTGCAATATTTTAATCATTTGAAAGGCTTTCACACTGAGCAGATGTCGTCAACAAAACCAAAAAAATCTATGATAATTATCAAATAGCTTCCGTAATGTGTCTGGTGGCATCACTCGAATTGGATAGCTCAAAGAAAATGAAACAGGGAAAAGAGAAAACCATATGTTCCCAACATGAATGTGAAGAAGGAAAAAACAATGCACACAGGCGAGTAAAGAGAAAGGGAAAAGAACTACTATCGAATTCTTACTTCTACGTCCTGTCAACCATTGTGAACAGTTTAAACTTAAAATTAGAAATGAACAGAAAAAAGTTAAATTTAAATTTCACTCGAAAATCAAAAACATTTTATTTCTAATTCAATGCAGCAGATAAATGGTATTTAAAAGCATTAATCAACACTCGAAGCTTGTCAGCAATCACAAGTACATGCCGCTCTGGTCTTAGTGCTTACTCTCATCGGCTTTGTCAAATTGAATCATGATTGTTGAATAATTTATCCACAGATTTATAAAAAACACAAGTAATCCTTTCTCTAATTCCAAACAATTAAATATTTTCAATTCATACGGTCGCAAGGCCAGCTGCAGTTTAAACATTTCAACCTGGAAATAAGTGAGAATTTTTCTTCGTTGTTCTAAAAACAAAAGGAGCCCTGCATGCGTGGAACAGAATGCAACGCAATGAAGCCAACAAAACAATGACAGAAACATGAAATTTGCAATCTTGCGTCAAGATGACATTTTGAAACTTGTTAATAAATTAAAAAAACGGAAATGAAATATTTCTGATTTTGTTTTTCTTTTCCAATCCAATCTTAACAAATGCCAACCACTCTAATACCAATGATAAAAAATTTGACATTTCATTACGGTGATTGTGTTAAAATTAAGGTCTTGAAAGATTCTGAATAATTCCCGGTGGCTGCATTACATTCTGTTCCAATCGGAAATAATACTTACACTTCTCTGAAGCCGGTTGTCATGCTGAATATCGAAACTACTCAAATAATCGATATTAATGTGAGAGGCTCTCTTAACGGAATTGACAATCAGAACAAGGATTGCCAAATTCACGATACTAAGAATGATAAATATCAAATGTGGTCTGGAATCTGAATTTTGAGCATCAAAGTGTTTGTAGGTATTAAAAACGTTTAAAATAAGTCCTTGCAGTGTTGTAATCATATAAGCAAGTATTTGCCATTGGAAAATATTCTTGAACTCGTATGCCGTTTGCGAAATCTTCCAATGGATTGCAGCCATTTTATCCAATTCATCACTAAAATCGCAGCATCTTTGCATTGAAATCTTTCGAAGGTTACGTAATTCCATGTAGATTCTTCGCATATAAGCATTTAATTGCTGGAACTGAGCCGTTGTAACGATCATAAAAGTACCAAAAAATATTAGAACAATGAAGCGCCCTTGGAGCATAGAGTAAATGTACATAAATGCCACAATTTTAACTCCTGTAGGTGATTGCAGAAAATGCGCAATTGTACAACAGAGGTATGTCACTATTATCACTAATTGTACTATAAGAAAAATTGAAGCCTTTTTACCATAGACTGTCGGAGTTCGTGTCAATTTCAAAATATCTCTGTGATTTGCCAACAATTTTTCGAAAACAGCAAATATATGGCTGGCTTTAGTTAGCAGAGTTATCCGTAATAGAATCGTATTAATTGCCACAAAAGTATGTAATGGATATTCCACTACGTCCAAAATAAAACTTGCCTCTCTATTCTGTTTGGAATCGTATAGGAAATATATAAATGATCCGCTTAATGTCAAGATTGTCAGAATCGATTGAAGCTTGCATAGAAATTTTGCGGTTTTAGAACTGTGAATCATTACTAGAGTAATATTTATGCGAAATGTTATAAAGGCGAAACTTCTAGTTAAATAATAGATGAGAAAAAATAAACCGAGCATGATGTACTCACTACAATTCGTCATGTTTAAAAACTAACTAAATTTCGAGGGAAAAATTTAGTAGAAAAACGTCTGTATTAACCCCCTCCGCCACATTTCCTTCCAGCAGCCCACTAAGTGTAATGACTAGATCCGCGTTAAAAGCTTTTGCAATTTATTATAACCATTAAAATGCTCCTCTAAATTAGACCACATTTGCTTATAATGTAGGGCATTATACGCAGTGAATTTGTATGCCTTAGATGATATCGTATAATAGCTTGGTTCGACAAAGAAACGCTAATAGCTGAGCGATACTACTTAGCGGCAGTATGAGGGAAAGGAAGGGTTTTTTCGGACTATACTGTAATTATAGATGAAATTGCAATCTAAAAACTCCTTTCTCCTACCAAAGTTATCAAAAGCGGGTCAAAAAGTGTGCACTCCTTATGTACACGCATGTTACGTCAAGGCCAAAGACGATACCTCCATTACCCCATGGGAAGGAGAATTTTCCCATAGATTGGAGACATTAGTCTCATAAAGAATTTATTAAATAAATTCTTCGTCAACAAATAATTTCATAAGTCAAAAGTAATAAGACTCCGTACTTAATTTCATGGAGATAAAACTCTATGAAACTAAGTAACAAGATTCCTTACTTGCCGGTCACAAAACGTGACTTATTCAAAAACAACAAAATGTGTAAAAGCACAGAAAATAGATCATGGAGAATTAAGCTTCAGTTAAAAGACAGTTGAGTCGTGGTAACGGAGTTCGTCGGATGTTTTTGGTCTATTTAAACTAAGTGAAATAAATTAGAGATTTTGGATTAGTTTTTACCTTTTATTGTAATAAAGAGTTTTAAAGTTTAAAAGTATTGTGTTTTTATAACGTTTTTATATTGTTCACTATTAAAAATAAAGAATCTACTTATTTCGCACGTAGGTAATAATATATGCTGACTTTACTGTCTTCATGGCTGCAGATTAATTATTTCGTCTATTTGCTTCAAGATAGTAAAACGGATTAAAGATTAAAGACCAGATCATATATGAATGTAATGCTCTGAGTGTATCCCATATATTTATAGATATGATTTCGCGAACGCCGTGTTCTATAGCGTGGATATCTCCCTGGAAAATGGTAGTTGAGGTACCCAGTGCCTTAGTGTGCCGCTAATTTGGCCCATGTCTTTTGTATCCATAACATGTAAGACCGCAGTTTGGCAAGTACATATGGCCCCGCTTACTTGTAGCCATGTTGATGTTAGCTAAAATACATTTCCTCTGCGTAAACATTTTGTGGGATGATCATTAATAACTCGTAATTAGTAAAAAGCTACAATTGGTCTACGACCAATTCTCATGATACCATAGATGAATGCCTGTATGTAATTTTGTATATAGTTACTTCTCTGTATGATTTTTGCAGTGGTTTTTCGAATATATTTCTAAAACGGTTCATCGGATAGTAAAAATTATTTTAATCAATTTCACAGGATATCAAATTGTGAAGAAATGTCTGTATATTAAAACCATCTAGGACTGATCGTTTTAACGTATACGTAAAAACCCTAAACTTTTATATGGAAACACCAAGAAGCGGTTGCCCGATTTAGTCCATTTTCTAAATTTTACTTACTATTGCTATGAAAATACTATGTACCAAATTTCAGCTCTCTATGTCGACGCGTTCTCTGGCAGTATCCTAATATATAGTAAAAATTTTTGTATGGCAACCCCACGAAGGAGTTACCCGATTGGGCCAATTTTCTAACTTAAATTCGTTCATTTTTAAAAGCCCGTGTGCAAACTTCAGTACTCTAATTGAACGCGTTCTCCAGTTATCGTGCGGACGAACAGACGGACGGATCAAAATAACTTCTAATATTATGCATGGGTGTTCAATCCATTTTGCTCTACCATCATTAGTTCGAGGTGTTACAAATGGTATGACAAACTTAGTATACACTAGATTTCATCTAAGGTATAAAAAGGATGAATGTCCGCTTTGGAACAAGTGCTCAGGTTTGATCGTTCGATATCCTTGGAAGAACTTAGAACTATGAACATTTAAGTTGCATTATACTACTTTTAAAACAGAAAAATCTTCAAATGAAAAGTCAATTAGGTTGGTGTGTTTGTATTTAGGGCGGGGGGGGGGGGGGGGGGGGCGGGCAATTCATTGACATTTTCAATCATTTTTATTTACCGACCACCCTTCATATCTTCTTCGATATCTACTGCGTTCCTAACTAAGCACCAATCATTTTCTTCCATTTTTGCTCCAGCAGATATCTGGTAGTCCTTGTGGACCTACTGATGATTGCAATTATTTGAAATACTTACATCGATCTACGCCGTAACCTGGCAGTGTCTGTTATTTTAATAAGGTTCATAAACATTCCTCCTGTGACGTGGGTTAAGGTTATGTTAAAATTAGGAGTGACTAGGCTACCAGGACCATATGGACAACACGAGTATAGTTAGTCTAGCCTCTTACAAGCTCGAGTATTGCCTTCCAGAAATTATTTGGAGTGATAAATATTTCTCCCGTGATTTGCAACCTTAAAGTTGCACTCAGAAAATTACGGAAAGAGCCATGTGCTGTGACTGGATTTATAAGTAGCATCATTGACCAATATGGTTTGCCCGTCTGGAGAGGAAATATGTCGAAAAAAAAAATAAATTCAAAATTGTGATGACAGATATATAACTATAACTAAAAGCTATTTGATCTCGTTGTATAATTGCGAAATTAAATTGTATGGAAAGACCTTTTATAATCAGAAGAAGACAATTCGAGATAAATATTTTTATCTCAAATAATGACTTTGTCTTATGAAAAAGCAGTCTCTTTTGATAATATTGTATTTAAACATTTTCAGAATATAAAAGAAATGAAAGAAGTAAAATTTTATAGAAATGTATCGTATGATATCAGCTCAATTTTAATTGTAATTGTCATGATAGGCGTACTAATTATAGGAATATGATTAAAGAGAAAGAGACCAATATAAACATTATATATACAAGAATTTAGGAGAATCTTAACTTTAACCGCGGAGGAAGTATGTATGCATCAAGAAAGCATCGTTACTCGATGAAACCAGACGCACCCCGCCGGACGTTGCTTATTTTTTAAAGTATTTTCAGACGTTCCCATGAAAATTATGAATTAGGCAATTTCCATCATGTACAACATAATAATTATTTCTCACGATTTTAATGAAATTGTAGATAGAATAAGAAGAATAAAAAAGAAGAGCTTTTATAGACTTGAAACAAACTTTAATTTTTTAGATAGAATATAGTTGATAATTACGATTTGTTCTGATAAGCCCTGTAAGAAGCAGTTAATGTAAGGTGCTGGTAATATAGTATTAAATTGTTAAAGGAGTGGGTTTTCCTTTCATTGCTTTTTTTTATTAAATTCAATTAAATTTTTATTTTCACTTTTTTTTTAATATTTTGAAACATCAAAATACATAATTCGCACGGGGCGCTCTACAGCTTCAACAGATGAACCGATTCGCATGAATCTCTACGCAATTGAAAGAAAATTCAATATGCGGGGCTACCAGAAAGCGATTTCTGTCGAAAATACGTTAAAAACCGTTTCAAAAAGTATTTATTTTATGTAAAAAAAATTCTCAAAGTTCATGCATTTTTCAACGCTTTTCGACGGTAACTGTCCCTTAATCTAAAAGGCCCTAAATAAAACCCCAAAGTTAATGGCACTTTTCGCATAACATTATTATTACTATTTTTAAATTATTACTTATTTATTTTCTAATTATTCAGTACGGGGGATGCGAGAGAGAGAGCTAGTCACTCAGACCTCTGAGATCTTTTATGATATTAACCCAAAGGCACCCATTCGAAATCGAGATATTTGAAAAAACCTATAATGTTTTTGGGGGTCATCCATGTAATATTCTCTGGCGATGGACATGCATTTTCTAGATGTTTTAGCTTTATCTAATCAAGAAACTCACAGTCGCAGAGGCCATATCCAGCAGTTTCGAAATTCTTCATACAGAAGCCACTATAGACTGTAACCACCTTCGTAAGATGGTATTTAAGTATGCAATGCCCAATAAGTAGGCCTGTTATAATCCTTAGCTCTGTTTTGTTCAGCTCCTGCTCCTTCTATTTACTTATTAGAAGGAAAAAACTCTAAGATTTTCTGACCTATAGGAAACCTGACACAAACCGGGAAGAAGCATGAACCGTCTTCGTTAGACTTTTGCCAGTTTGGAATTATCTGCACATTACGAGGAAAACAACACTTAGAATATTTTACTCGTGTGTGAAGTCAATTAATTTTTACGGGAAGCAAAACATGTCTTCCGAGGAACCGGCATAAAAGGAATCCAATAGATAGTTCTTGTGAAATAACTAATTAAGTACGGACACAAATAGGAGAATCGTATTACGTGCGATTTAGTTTCTAGAATGGAGTCTTCGGGAAGATTCTGGGCAATTTGTAGAGTATAAATACAGCGGTTATCACCGCCAGGAGAGAGACTTGTCGCAGATCGTGACGTAAATTATTTGGATTGCGATAATTTGAAATACTGTCCTAGCGATAATTAGTCGGTTGTAGATTTTACAAAAGTCAACAGTAGAATATAATTAAAATATCTTGTAAGTTTTATCTTAAATATTGTGCAGTGAATAACGGACTAAGGCCATGACCGTAACAATATGGTGGTGGTCAGAATAATAAATAAAAAATATATACAAAAGCTAGTAACCTAAAAGTAAAGAGAATTCCCTAAAATAAAATCAGATGAAAAGACTCCATGCTTGCAAGGGTAGGTCACGCTCAATTAATAAGTACCTGAGTTTCGTCCTGCCGAACTACTCCCTAATGCGGTACTGCACTATACATTTTACCTACACTCAGAAAAAAAATATGTAAAAATGAATAAAAATATATATAGAAATAAGAAAAAACGTTTATAGATTTTAGTCAAAATGCATTCTTGTCATTATTAAATGGAATTAAATTTCATTTTGTTTTAAAATGGTTGTATTTAAGTTAAGTATGAATTCATTTTCTTTTTAAATAGTGCCCTATGTTGAATCAAAATGTTAATAATTTATTCTAACATGCGCATTTTTTATTATTGACATATAAAAAGTTCTTATTTATAAATAGTTTCCTTTAATTTTGACAAGTCAGATATGTTTTTTTTTTAAATGAAACAATTTAAAACTGATATGAGTATCATTTTAACCAATTTCAAAATAAATAGGCTGCACAGGGTGCCTCGTTTGATTGGTATATAGCTTTGCAATATAATGATTGCTTGGTAATAATCATAAATAGGTACATACATAATTATGTTGAAAAATATGACTGAAAAAGATTAGGTCTAATATTTTCAATTAAAATTCGAAAGATTTACGAAAAAAATTTATATCATAATATGTAAGAACTAAAATACATTTTGTTATAATAAGAATGTTAGTTCGAAGCAATTAAAGTATATTCATATTTTTAATGATAATATTTTTTTAATCTTACAACTTTTTCTCCAGAACTTAAATAATAAAAATGTATTGGCGGTCCATCAAAACCGTTAATATCCATCAACTTGTAAGTTAATGATTTTCCAATAATATATGACTGAAAATGATCTGAGAACCTTAAAACTTCCCGGTACTGCACTATTCCTTTTACCTATACTTTTTTTTCGACCTTTATAGCTTCTCCACTCCCATATGTACTACGCCTACGCAATATGGAGTCCGGCGAAGCGGAGAAATATCTGCGGTAGTTTAATCATTTGAAAGGCATTCGCAAAAATAAAAAAAAAACCATCTATGATGACAGCCAAAAAGCTGCCGTTATGTATCCGATGGCGTCTCCATCCTTGGATTTGGATAGCTCAAGAACTATCAAAAAAAAATGAAACAGGGAACAGAATAAGCCCTATATTCACAAGATGATTGTGAAGAAGGAAAAAAATATACAGGCAGGTGAGTAACGAAGAAAGGGAAAAACATCACGCTTTTCTACTCCCACATCCTGGCAACTTTTATGAACAGTTCCAACTTTAAATTGAAAATATACAGAAACAAGTTAAATTTAAATTTCACTCAAAAATCAAAAACATTTTATTTCTAATTCAATACAGCAGATGGGCTTATGTTATGTACTTAAAAGCACTAATCAACACTTGTAGCTTGTCAGCACTTACAGCTGTATGCTTCTCTGCTCTTTCTAATTATTCTCATCGGCTTTATCAAATTGAATCAAGATTGCTGAATAATTTATCCAGATATTTATGAAAGTCATAATTAATCCTTTTCTTAATTCCAAACAATTGAATACACTCAATTCGTAAGGTCGCAAGGCCAGCTGCAGTTTAAACATTTCAACCTGGAAATATGTGAGAATTTTCAATCACTGTTCTAAAAAAAAGAAAAGAGTCCTGAATGCGTGGAACAGAATGCAATGCCAGCAAAATAATGACAAAAACATGAAACTTGCAAACTTTCGCCAAGATGACATTTTGAATTTTTTAATAAAGTAAATTACGGCAAAAAAAATTTTGTTTTGATTTCTTTGTTGTCTTCCAATCCAATCTTAACAAATGTCAACCACACTAATACAATGATAACTTCCGGTAAAAATTTGACACTTCATTCAGTGATTGCGATACAATTAAGTCCTTGGAAGTTGGAAGCCGGGTGGCTGTATTACATCTGTTCCAAGTGAAAATAATACTTACACTTCTCTGAAGCCTATTGTCATGCTGAATGTCAAAACTACTCAAATAATCGATATTAATATGAGAGGCTTTCTCAACAGAATCCACAATCGCAACAAGGATTATCAAACTGACGATACTAAGGATAGTAAGTATCAAATGTGATTTCGAATCTGAATTTTGAGCATCAAAGTCTTTGTAGGCCCTAAAAACCCTTAGAATAAGCCCTTGGAGTGATGTAATCATATGAACGAGTATTTGCACTTGGAAAACATTTTTGAAGTCGTATGCCGTTCGCGAAATATTCCAATGGATTGCAGCCATTTTGTCCAATTCATCACTATAATCGCAGCATCTTTGCATTGAAATCTTTCCAACTTTAGCTAATTCCATGTAAATTTTTCGCATGTACGCATTTACTTGCTGGAACTGAGCCCTTGTAACGATCATAAAAGTCGCAAAAAATATTAGAACAATTAAGCGCGCTTGGAGTATAGAGTAAATGTATATAAATGTAAAAAATTGAGGCTCTGTAGATGATTCCATATAATGCGCAATTAAATAATGTAGGTTTATCGCTATTATCACCAATTGTGCTATTAGCAAAATTAGTGCCTTTTTGCCATAGACTGTCGGATTTCGTGTTAGTTTCAAAATGTCTCTGTGATTTGCCAACAATTTTTCAAAAACAGCAAATATATGGCTGGCTTTAGTTAGCAGAGTTATTCGTAATAGAATCGTATTAATTGTCACAAATATATATAATGGATAATGCACTATGTTTATGGATAAACTTTCCTCTCTATTCCGTTCCACATAATATAGAAAATACATAAATGATCCGCTTAATGCCAAGATTGTCACAGTCGATTGAAGCTTGCATAGAAATTTGGCGGTTTTAGAACTCTGAATCACTCCTTGAGTAAGATTTATGCGAAATGTTATAAAGGCGAAAATTCTACTTAAAAAATAGATGAGAAAAAATATACCGTGCAAGATGAACTCACTACAATTCGTCATGTTTGCAAACTAACTAAATTTCAAGGGATAAATTTAGTAAAAAACTTCCGTACTGACCCCATCCCCCACACCTCCGTCCAGCAGCCCTATAAATGCAATGACTAGATCCGCGTTAAAAGCTTTTTAATAACCTTTTATTATAACCATTAAAATGCTCTCTATACCATAGATGAAATTATGATAGCTAGGTTTGACAAAATAACGCTAATAGCACAGTGAAACTACTTAGCCATAGTATGAGGGAAAGGAAGGGCCTTTTTGGACTATGTTTTAATTATAGATGAAATGGCAATCTAAGAACTCATTTACGTTAATAAAGGGTATCACAAGTGAGTCAAAAATCAGTTATTCCTTATATACGCTCTACACATTAAGTTGGAGAAAGTATGTAAGCTGCAAACATGCGTAATCTTACTTACTTATTTAGGCTAGTTGCTTCAAGATCTAAGGCAGGTTACATACCAGAACCCTCTGAGTGTGCCCCACGTATACTCATATGTATGATTTCTCGAACGCCGAATAGGGGAAGGGGGCAAATGTGTAATGAGGATTGTAATAATAATAATGCCATATAATATATATAAAATATAATCGCCATGTAATAATAAAGTTGCAGCTGGCCATGCAATATGAATTCGTTAATCGTGGTCCAAACAAGAGTACGCGCAAAGAATGAATTGAATGCTACACTGTGCCGCCTTGTCGCGTTTGCAGATAACGATGATGATCGGATTAAACCATTACGCAGTGCTCCTATTGAGAAGGTGGAGAAGCAATAAAGTAGATCTACTAAGAGAAGCTCAGATAATAGGTCTCTTGGTAGGCGCAGCTAGAACTAGCAGATGCTTAGGAAAAGTTGAGTGCAGCTAAGGCTTGCAGACACTAAAATGAAAGTCTATGCTATCTAAAGACTACATAACGACATCTTTTTATTGCACCATCCCTAGCTTATTTATGCACAATTGAATTTGCTAACCTAATCTAAATTATGATTTACACAATTGTAATGTGTACACATGCCCGTGATTTGGGGCAGGTTAAACAAAGTTACTTACTTGCACCTTTGTGCTTAACATTTATTTTGATGGGATGGAACTTGCTTGACCCGTGTTAAGCATATTGCAAAAACATGTAAACAAATGCAGTCACCTGCGCTGTTCGAGTGTGACATGCATTCGGGTGCATGTTTTGCTTATAATGCATTAACATTATTGTGTCCCAATTACTATGATATTTAATTGAGAATTGATTTCGGGTCAATTGATTATTGCAAGAATTCTTGTATTTTTAATTGATTTGTTAATCGCTCGTATTTTTTATTATATATATTTATTTACCTGCTTTCGCTATCTACTACATTCCTGACTAAGCACCAATCATTTTCCTTCATTTTTCCTCCAACAGATATCTACTAGCTCTTGAGTACTTACAGATGTTTGCGATTATTTGGAATACTAACCATTTAACTACGCTGTAACTTGGGAGTGTCCAGTATTTTAATAATGTACATAAATACTCCTCATATGATGTGGGTTAAGGTTATGTTTAAAATTAGGAGTGACTAGACTAATAGGACCGTACGCACACCACGAATAGAGTTGAACTTTTGTAACGCTAGGCTAAATCTAGGATCTTACGAGCTCGATTATTGCCTTGGGGGTTAGCTTGCACAAGTGGAAAAAACTCTTTTACAAACGGAAAATGTTTACAGAAAAAGAAATTTTGACGAAAAAACAACCGTTTCATATCAGAAGTACCGTATATTCAGCAGTATGGCTTGGTTCCAGCCAAGCTGACCTCATATATGAATTACATGTAGGCGAAACACTACGTATTTATTTGAATGCCCTATCAAAACTAGTAGTTGTTACAGAGTTTTGCTATGAAATAAATTCATAGCAAATTTTGAAATTGACTGAGTTTGCTGCTAAATCCGTAGCTCGAGAATCAAGTTGAAAACCATTTTTTACAAACGGAAATTAACATTTTAAGCAAATTATCTAAAAACTTAACACATAAGCAGAGTTTGAGGTAGGTAATGAGTTTTTGTTCTTGGGATTCATATTGCTAAAACGTGCATTTAATTATAAATGGATGGTTTGTGTCGCTATATGGTACAAAACGACATCCTGTTGCTATTGAGACCATATTTCTCGAAGATCAATGTCATTTGTATTTTCGAAGAAATATTCATTCACTATGATCTCGTAACGATCGCATGAGCATGACCGTAACACGACCTCCTGCCTCATTTTAAAAGAAACAAGGACCAATGATGCTACCAGCGTGTAAGCCGCACCAAACAGTGCAATATTGTGGACTTAATGGAGTCTCTAGAGTCTCCCTGGTAGGTATAATCAGAGTGTGTTGTGTCATACATAGCTAAAAAAAAAAAAAAAAAAAATCATAAAATAAAATTAAATAGTGCACATAAATGTAATAAAAGGATGCGAATATTATTAAAGTATATAGTAATGCCAAACATGGTCCACACGAACAGAGATATTAGTGGAGTTGGTCAGTGAAACACTCTAGGAAATCCCCATGCCCACAAAGGCGCATGCGGTAAGGAAATATCAAGCAGGCAATCAGTTTTATAATAAATTGTCACAGACGTAAACTCAAAAATTATTTAATTTATGCCTAGTATAATAAAAAAATAGTGAATGCACACAGTTTAACTATAATTAGGTATTGTGGTGAATAAACCAGATGTAGACTACACGAAATACTTATCCCGCCTTGAGGTAGGTAGGTATGGAAAATTCCACAAATCAGTATCACAAATAAAAAAAAAAAAACGCGTTGCCACAGTTCCTCCTAAGTTGCTCCAGTTGCACCGCAATCAATAACTGCAGAGCGACACATCAAAGAAAAACTAACGTTGAAATCCGATGCAGTTTGAAAAAAAATTTGCGTTTAAATCATAATCTGTCAAAACAAATGATAAACTTGTAATGTCAATGCACCTCTGATAAGTCAGGTGACACGGTAGAATAGATCGTAGGTCCTTATGGTACTAGATTTTAGGAGTAATGTGAACGTAGGCGCAGTTGTAGCGCTGTGTAGATAGGTAGTCGCTCAGAATGTGCAAGTTAGTTTTCAGAAATTGTGGTATGTAAGCAAAAGAATTGCCACGATTAACTAGTAAGATTTGAATTTGTAATTTTAGAGCTTATTACTTAGACTGAGGCAGAGAGTAAAAACAATGCGCATAAGTTCCGGTGTTAAGTTAGTGTTAAGGTAGCATATGTGTGATCCGTTTTAGGTAGAGCAGTAGAAAAAATAAAGGAGTGCAGGATTAAAATCGAGGGGAACTAATCAGAAAGAAGTAACCGTAGAATAACAACGAAAAATTATAGAAAAAAGAGCCAGAATTAAAAGGAGAAGCCAGTTGTCAGCCGCTAGAAGATCCAAGGAGAAAAGGAATTCAAGGCCCGTAAAGTCTTGTTTTAGAATTAGCGTTACTGGGAAAAGAAGCTAAAGAAGAAAAGAAAATTTGCTTAAGGAGTCACATGCAAACAGCAGACCGCGAGAAACAGGTCGACCTAGCAACCGTGTAGGTATAAGTCGAAAAATCGTCACAGAGGTATGATATGTCGTCGTTAGATAGGGGATTATAGTGTTGAGCTTAGGTTCGAGGTTGGCAATGTTTTATTTAATAAGATATTTGTTGTACAATTAAATTTCTAGTGATGAATTTGAAAGACCAAACTTGAATTCAGACCTTGTCCCTCTGAGATTCAAAAATTTGTTAGTATTGATGGTTATATCCCCTGAATTGATCTCACTCCATGCGACATTTGTGCCTATTAACAAACTAATGATCATTGAACACAATTTAGCAATAAAATCACGGATCAGCTAGCAACTGCTCTCGAGCTCAATTGTGTTGCTACGGTGGTTTTAATTCCTGCACTAAATGGGCTTTTGTCGAAAAATTTTCACGTGGTAGAAAAAGAGAGTCCTAGTTACTGCCACCTACATACAATCGATAAATATTGATCCTTTTTAACATTACAGCGACAGTATTTACTCCAGAGCACACTAATAGCTCTTTTCGATATTTATAGTCAGTATAGGCTGGCACCTATCTTTAAAGATCGTTCAAAAATTATCCGAACTCTCTTCGAAAATTGGTCGTCTGTTCGTTTTCCGCCGAAGTGCGGATAGATTGCATATCATACAATCCCTGAATGATGCAATAATACCAACACACGTTATCGGATGATGTGTAAAGTGAGGTTGGGTAATTTTAGAACATAAAATATCGATCAGAGCTATCAGAATGACATCTCGGATTGTCAGTTATCGGAAGTTCTATCTAAGCTAAGCAAACACCCTTTGGTTTCTGGAGATTTCCGTGATATTAGCCTATTACGCTTTTTAACTAAAGTACTTATTATAAATTACGTTCAGAAGTTATTAATATATACTTTTATGTTATGCGAAAAGTGAAAAAGTTTGATTTCCAGAGCAAAAGTGCGCTTTTCCCGGAGGGAGTGAAACGTGAAAGGCCCAAAAGAAAACCACACAGTTGAAGGCACGTTTTTCATAACATTATTATTACTATCTTATATTATTCAATATAGGATGTGCGAGACAGAGATCTGCCTCTCATATTGTCACTACGACCTCTGAGATCATTTGGCATTATTCTTAAGGCATCCATTCGAAATTTAGGTATTTGAAAAGTCCTATAATGTCTTTGAGAGTTTTCCATGTAATATCGTCTGGCGATGGAAATGCTTTTTCTAGATGTTTTAGCTTTATGCAACCAAGAATCTCGTAGTCGCACAGGTCAAGCTCAGCAGAAGCGAGCAAAACCTTATAAAAACCTGGAAGAAGCATAAACGATCCTCGGAAGACTTTTGGCCGTTTGGTATTATCCAAACATTACGAAGAACATAACACTTAGAATATTTTACTCCTGTGTAAAATCAAATTTTTTGGGAAGCAAAACATGTCTTGCACTTAGTAAACTGTTTGGATACCAATAATTTGAAGTAACTAGCGATAACTAAAGTAGAGTTGTTTCGAGATTGGTTGTGAATTTTATAAAAGTAAACAGTTTAATGGAATAAAATGAACTTGTAACTTTTATTTGAAATACTGTGTTGTGATTAACGAACTAAGGACATGCTTGTAGCAATATAGTGGCGGATGGGACAAAAAAAAAAACAAAAAAGATACACAAAAGCAACAGGTTGTCCACATTAAGTTCACCCTTTT